>OU015749.1:10701951-10755931 GCA_907169655.1 Acomys percivali
TGTGTGTGTGTGTGTGTGTGTGTGTGTGTGTGTGTGTGTGTGTGTGTTTCAGAAGGCACACAGACTGTGGTCATACCACCAAGTTGCAAAGAGATGGAGAGGTTTCAGGGAGACAGAGCCACTGGAGATGTCAATTGTGATGCTGAACCAAGTCACAACCAGTTCTCTGTATCCTCAGAGATACTTGAGTCCTTTTATGAGTGCAATGTCCGCTTGTGTTATACAAAACAGTGGTTCAGTAACAGCCAATGATAAAGGACTGTTCTTCTATCTCCAAAAGCAACTGAAGCAGGAGGCTTACCTATTCAATACCTTAAAAAATGTATAGAGACATAGCTTGGGTGTCGGGTGTTTGCCTGGCGTGTACGGGCCCTAGTTCAATCCCCAATAATCCTTTAGTAGCAAATCAGCAATTTGGAAGAACTCCTGGAGGGCATTGAATTTCAGGCTAAAACGTTTAAGAGTCAGTTTGTATGGCATTCTGGGGTCGATGGAAGACTGTTATGGCTGAGTTAAGATAGAGAAATGTTAGTATTGCTTGTCTGGTACTATATGATAACACTGTGTTTGGAGACTCTCAATACAGATAGTAGAGAACACTCTCATTGGTCCTCACAACTGACCCTGAATTGGGAGGGTACGCAATGTTAAGTGGAAAATCACCAGGAGCAGCCCAACATGTGTGAGCTATCATTAGGGAGATATGTATAGGTTGCTAGTTGTAATCATCAAGTAGGTAGACTCAACAGAGCAACCAATCTCCCAGTGAGCAAGGTCTAACATATCACCCAGTCCCTCCCTTCATCTCAACACATCTTTTGGTTTAGCTAACTTTCCTGGCATCTAGGGAAGGTGCATTTTCACTGCTTCTTTTTTAGTAGGTGAGAACAACAGCTTCTGTAGCGAAATGTGTGAATTTGGTTACCAAGGAAGGTCTTGAGTTAAATCTCTGGTGACCATCAGGAAAAATAAAACATTTTCCAGTTTCTAATTCATTATCTCCCCTCATTGCTGCGACAGAAATACCTCATCTTGACAACTTGAGAGTGGAAGGACTTATTTTGAGTCACAATTTCAGAGGGGCCTTTCTATCTTGGTAAGGAAGCATGGTGAGCAGAGAAATTAGTTTTCACGAACGAGTAGGCAGCCAAAGAGTGATGGCACCCCCCCACCCCGCCTTTCTTTTCTCTGCTTTTCTTCTCTCACTGCTCAGAGCCCACAGGTTAGTGCCACTCAGACTCAGGATGGGCCTCCCTGTTTCTCCTCATCCTCTCTGAGAACACCTTCACAGACACACCCGGAGAGAACTTCACCAGACTCCTAGATAATGGCAGGTTTGCCATTATTCTCTGACAGTTGTCAGAGAAGAGGAACCATCGCATTCGATGGCATCTTTCAACTTCCTTTGTCGGAATTTCCCACCTTGGCAACCCTTTGTCATCCTTTAAGTAACTGACTCCTCAGCAAATGGGAGGACTGAATTAGACCTGGGAGCTGAGGCTATTGGGACAGCACTCTCTGAGAAACAGCTGTGTTTGATTCCGGCTGCCTCTTCCGCCTGGAAAGCCTGGCTCGCTCCCTCCACATAACTAACCACTCTTGTCTTTAGCCTTAACTCTCCTCACCTGAGCAGTCTTTCCATGTACTCTTTCCCAACTATGGCTTCATGTCTCAGGTCTCAGTGCCTCTGGCAGATTACAGGGGTACAAAATCTCCCCAATACAGACCCTGAGACAGACATTTGAGGGATAGTTACTTAATGTGAAGGTTATGTGGAGTGCCACTGGGGAGTGAAGAAGTAAGACAGAAATATATAGGCAGCCAGGAAAGGGTGTGTCAGCTGTGCTAGTGACCACAGCAACAGCAACAGATATGAATCCTAAAGGGAGGCTTTAAAAAAAAGGTGCGAACACATCCCCTGTCTTTTTCTCCCTTTATAGCCTAAGTTGGATACTAATTTAGCACAGCACACATTGACCTACAGCTCTGCTCAGAGTATTACGTGCTGGGCACTTCTGGCCACACTACACAGGTGCAGACAGACTCATCTTCCTGAAAACCAAGCCGCGTCACAGAGGTTGAAATTCACCATCATGTAGTCTACTGTCATGGTACAGCCTGAGAGATAGAGGCAAGACACACACAGCTGCCATAGTGGCTGATCATCAGTGGTGGATTCCTCTGGAAAAAAGTAGTTATAGAAAGAGCAAGGGACTGTGGAATTGAGAGAACAGAACTGAGCCACCTGTCCTCTGACCCAGGCTGACCCAGGTATGGGACAGAGTTCCACGTCTCTGCTGATATGTCATGCTCCGGCAGAGAGAGCATCCATGAAAAATACTGAAGCAAAAACGTGCTGGCCTTTTTGTGTGGGAGACACTCTTCTTGCGCACTTGTCAGCAGGACAAGAACACGAAGCTGTTTCAATGGTAGAGCAGGTAGTGTCAGCCCAGGCATGCTCCATGACCTTGCATGGGATGGCTTGATTAATTGTGAGCAAATGTTCACAGAGATGTCAAACCAAAATGAAAGGGAAGAGAAAAAGCTAATGAGCCATAAAAAATCCTGAAATAACCTGCAAATGAATGTGATGATCCCTTTTCCTTTAAGTAATGATCATTTGCAGTGATCAAGGATGGCCGCTTATCCACCGCATTGCTAAAGGGCAAGGTGATAGCTTCACCTCACATACCGAATCCCCACCGGAGCCACTCGGTTCAACCAAACAATTATTTTTTTTTCAGTCACATGTGACTATTTAAACAATTGTAATAAAGTGAAGGCAGAAAATCCATGTGTCAGGTGTAATTTTGAGGTTTGCTAAACAATGGTTTTGAATTTCTACTCTAATACCCAAATAAATTGAAGGCTGTGTGTGGTTCTAAACGCCACTGGTCACTTTCTTTAAAATTAGTCAGGTAACTCAATCTTTCTAATTCAGTTCCTCTATGCCAATGTTTGTCAACCTGTGTGTCTCTACACACCTTTTGGGGAGATTCACATAGCAGAGATTTACACTGCGATTCAGAACAGTTGCAAAATTACAGTTATGGAGTAGCAGTGAAATCATTTTATGGTTGGGGCTCCCCACAGCATGAGGGACCATGTTAAACGATTGCAGCATCAGGAAGGTTGAGAACCACTGGTCTATACAATGAACAGAACTGTGGCCATGCATAGCTTGTAAAACATGCAGGTCACATGAACTGATACCAGTCACATGTTATCACCTGAGGTATCGGGTGTCCTCAGAGCCCAGCACTGTTAGCTCTGCACTTTACATGATTCTACAGTTGAAGTGATGGCAGCCATGGATGTATTAATGTTAGTACCTGCTATGTACTTTTTCCCTTCTAGGACTGAGTAGTTGAAATAGCAAAGATTTTGTGGAGAAACAATGGAAATTTTAATTCTGCCTATGATACAATTGTGTGCCTCTGTGCATGGTTTCAAATACTGTCTTTGAAAGCACCATTCTCCTGCCATGGGGCCTGTCATCACTACCAACTTTGGCACAATGGAGTTACTATGAGTCACCACACAGAGAATAATACTTCTGGTATGTGGTGTCAGTCCACAGGAAAGTCAGCATGTATATATGATTAACGCCACTCTCTTGACGTTTGGAGACTTCGGCATCTCTGTTTTGGGATAAAAGCCCACCCTGATTGATGACGATGGGCACAGAACATGATGCAGGTCTGCTTGTCTCAAAAGCAGCATTTTGAGTAGGAGACACAGGCTCAATGTTCAAGCCTCGAGATCAAAGGAAAAAAAAAATCTCTTGTATATTTTCCTTCTTCAGGCAGTACTCAGGCTCATAAAAATATGAAGGAATATAAACCCATGATTAGATTTTCTCATCTCTAAGTGGAAGGTCAAACCTCATAATTTCATTATCAAAAGAGAAATACAAATAATGAATGTCTCAGAGGGCTCTAAGTAGATGAAAGCTATTTTTCAATTGTAATCTATTTTTCTTACATCATGATAACTGAAGAAAATTTCTATTGCATTTTCAGGATTTTACAGGGAATATTATTTTTTTCAAAATAGCCCAAACTTTATTTCATTCTCAGCATCAAAACAATATTTTTGAAGGAAAAATAGATAAATAAATAAATTACATTTTAAAAATTAAAAAAAAAAACTTTTTTTTCAGTGTTTGTTTGCTACCATGTCAGATTAAAAATGGTGATTATTTTTTGACTCTGTTGGGAAGTTGTGTTTGGAATATTGTGTCTTAAATTATAGAGTATATGGCACACTTAGCATGCATGTTGTAGGGCTCTCATTAGCATGTCAAAGCCTTGGGCAGCCCCCCTTGAGCAGCTGAGTAAAGCATAATGCGAAACCCTTCACTTGGACAAGACAAAGTAAAATCACCATAGCTAGGAGACACAGATAGCGACTTCAGATACCGGCTCAATGTCCAAAGTCACAAGGCCAGGTATGGCAGTGTACAGGAACCCATAAGAGTCTGGCTTGAGCATGATGGTGGTTTTCAGGTGTCAGAACAGGCTCAAAGGAATGATGCATGGTAAACAATGCCTCGGGCAACTGTGGAAGAGGCCACAGGAAAAGGACAGAGGGCCTTTTTCCTCAAGTGCATTTTGCTTGCTGGATTGCTTTCAGACATGACTTTGTGCCTGCTGTGTCAAACATTTCCATTCAGTTTATAAGATATGTTTATTCTTACTGGATGTCAGAACATAGCTATAGAACCCAATCTGGTCAGTGTGTGCTGAATCTGCCTTGGGCCTGTGCTTCTGTGCTTGCCTGGATATAATCTATTTACATGCCATGCAGTTCTTTCGGTTGCTCTATTCTGAAATTTCTGGGACAGGACTGCTCTGTTAATGTTTAGTATGTGCTTACTGGTTGTTTATTTACATGTTGTTCTCATCATGTTTTTCTGAACCCAAACAACCTTTCTTGGATCATTGCTATCTTTGTTTCATTCGTGTATAAGTGTGCACTGAAACTGGAGTAATGACTGTCTATAGCATCATTCTATAGCCACTGCATTCTTTCAGGTCCTCAGACCTCAGCTCCAGCAGACACAGATCTGCATAGGTCAGCAAAAGTCAACAATAGGTAGTGTATGGACCCCAATTCAGAATCAGTCGGAGGAAATAGCATTTTAATCTCCCACTAAGGCTCAGCCCTTGATAAATGCTGTGGTGGTTTGAATAGGTATGGCCTCCATAGATTCATGTGTTTGAATGCTTGGCCATAGGTAGTGGCAGTATTAGGAGATGTGGCCTTATTTGAGGAGGTGTGGCCTTGTTAGAGGCAGTGTGTCACTGTGAAAGTGTGGCTTGGAGGTGTTAAACACTCAAGCTATGCCCAGTATGAAGCACATCCAATCTTCACCTTGCTGCTTGCTGATCAAGATGTAGGCCTCTCAGCTCTTTCTCCAGCACCAGGTCTGCCCAGATGGTGGCATGCTTCCCACCAGGATGCTAGTGGACTATACCTCAGAAGCTGTAAGTCAGTCCTGAAGTAAATGTGTGGTTTTTTGTTTTGTTTTGTTTTATGTTGGGTTTTTGTTGTTGTTGTTGTTGTTGTTGTTGTTGTTGTTGTTATAAGAGTTGCCTTGGTCATGGTGTCTCCTCACAGCAATAAAACCCAAACTAAGGCAATCCAGAATGGAAAAATTCTTAGTGTGCCTATATTTTCCTCTGTGGTTGTGCTTGCCTATCCTGAGAGGCATAAACATTTATTAACTAGGCACAACCCTGTGAAGGCTAAAGAATTCAGTATCCTACATTTTTATAAGAAGTTGCGAGTTGCTGTTCTCATCTGCTTTTCCTCCTCCTCCTTCCCTCTCCTCTTCTCTCCCACCCTCATCTCTTTCCTCTCTTCTTGCTTTCTATCCTTCTTCTGACCTTTCTTCCCTCCTTTCTGGATGGTTGGTTTTTCAGTGTACTTTCAGGAGAGTCCGGAGAATTTATATATAGAAATGATTACTTGATAAGGTTTAGACTCCTGGTTTTTAACCCATACTTGACTTCTCCCTTAGCTTTGTCATAGTGGCAGTGTCGTGGGGCTCTTCCTCACATCTGATGGCAAAGCTTTGTGTTGCAAACAAATCCATAGACTGCAGCAGGAGAAGAGCAAAGGGCATATCTGCAGCCATAGAAAGCAGTGTGCCTTTCAGAGTGTTGGTCTTGGTAACAGGGTTTTTATATGATGACGGTCTTCAAGTAATAGCTGGTTTTATATCAGAGCAAGTAGCAGATAATTAGCCCATGCAGGATCATTTTGTTGAGAACAATAACGAACAAGGACCAGTATATAACATGGATCTATAACCACTGCATACAGGTGAGGCATTTGGCCTGAGCTGATACTTAGATAGTTCTTCTCATTTAAGATACAGAGATGTGGATCCAGACCTGTGACGATGGGTCAGTTTACAACGGTCCCTAATCCTCATGCAGCTTCCCTAAAAAGCCAATTAACCAAAATTCTGACTGAGGTCAGCTAAATCAGCCACAGAGGCTTGGTAGAACCAGAAACTGCATCCCCAGAAGCACAGATCCATGAGCCAGCAATACCGCAGGTGGTGGCTCAAAGCACAGGCTGGCCAGCAGAACACAGCTCCGAGTGCAAGCTGGCCAGCAGGTAGCTGGTCTATTAGCAAGCCAAAGCAAGAGAAGAAAGGTGCCCAGGGTGATGGTCATTTTAAGACACCTCCTTCGCAGCAGCAATTATTATAAAAGAGGATGGACACCAGGCAAAATTTGACTCGGATGTCAGGCCTGATGACACCACACACATATCATGAAGGTATGAAAAGTTTTATTACTTACATAATGAAGGCTTTCAGGTCAGAACACAGCAGGCTACCAGAGCTCGGTAGCAATGAAAGATATCAGAAATGAAAAGAGATAGACTTTGGATTTCTTTATAGAGGGTGTGCCTGGCATCGGTTGAGGGGTTTTGCATGGAGATGGGGACTCATGTCTTTGATTTTTCTTTTCCATGTAAAAATGGAGAGCAGTGAACTGAATTGCTCAACTATATGATAATGAGGGAGATAAGACTTCCAAACTGTTAATAGTAAGAGCTCAAAAACTAGAGTCACCCTCAACTGCAGAGATACATGTAACTTTCAAATTGCAAATCCTCCAGAAGGAAAGACAGTCTAGGCAGCCTAGGACTTGGTGGGCATTGTTTGGCAAAATTCCAAAAGCATGAACCACAAAAGACAAAAGTGCAGTTAAAAATTTTAAATTTCTACTCCATGAATGATCAGAGAAAAGAATGACAGGACAAGTCCCTGGAGTCAAGATAGAAACTCAGGTGGTGCTTGCTGTAAAGCATGGGTTTAAACCTCAGCGTCAAATAACCCAAACATGGTACATGTCTGTCCTTCCATCACTCAAGAAGTTGAGGCAAGAAGATGAGAAATTCAAGGATATCTCCATCTACATAGTAAGTCTAGTCCAGCCTGGGCTATATGATACCTTATCTCAAAAAAAAAAAAAAATGGGGTTGAGAAAGTGGAATAATAGCTCAGCCAGTCAGTGAAGTGCTTGCTTTGCAAATATCAGGACCTCAGAATCCTCATGAAAAGAAAGTCCCAGGACTACAGAAGCAGAGACAAGAAAATCCCTAGGGCGTGTTCAGCAGCAGGCATAGACTTCATGGTGATTCCCAGACCAATAAAATCTATGTCTTAAGGGATAAGATGCAAAGCCTTGAGAAACAATAGTCTAGGTTATCCTCCAAACATTTCATATGCACCCATACCCATGTACCTATACAGTCACATGAATATGCACAAATATCCATTTTATAACTGAGTATATAATTTTTATTTATTAATTAGCAGGCTTGAGCCATGGGATGCATGTAGAGGTTTTGCTTTTGTTGTTGTTGTTGTTGGTTTTTTGTTTGCTTGTTTGTTTGTTTTGTTTGAGACAGGGTTTTCCTGTGTAGCCTTGGCTGTCGTGGACTTGACCTCACAGAGATCCACCTGTCTCTGCCTCCCCAAGTGCTGGGATTACAGGCATGGGCCAATATGCTCGACTTTCATATAGAAGTTGAAGAAAAATTTACAGGGCTTGGTTCTTGCCTTCCATCATGAAAGTCCAAGGGATCTAACTCATATGGCCAAAGTTAGCAGTAGACACCTTGACCTGCTGAGACATCTTCCTGGCCCAGGTCCTTTACTGTATAGGAAGTTCAATTTTAAGGAATGCATTGCTTTTTTATGCAGTTTACTTAATGAACATGTATGGTGGCTATTTAAGAAAAACCAAGGCTTCTCCTTAAAATTAAACTTTAGACACTTAAGCTTTATTTTACTGTGCCCTATAAAGTATAGGTCTATCTTTCAGAGTTCTACATGTAAGTTTGTAATAATAAGGGAAAATTCACATATGTAATTTTTCTCTTCTTGTTCCACGATACAGTGAGAATTCACATATGTAAGTTTTGCCTTCTCATTTCAGGATACAGTTTAATCTTTCCATTGTCTTTTCTATTATCTTCTGTTGCTCATCTTTGGTGAGTTTTATAATAATCTTAGGTCTGGATATGATATTGTTGACATTCTTATATTAGTTTTTGTACTTTATAACATGTTTATATCATGTTTGTTGAGTATCTGCTATATGTCAATGAAAAACAATTATCTTCTTTTTTGTCTAGGTTGTGGGTCTTATTTTAGATCTATACATATAACCACATATATTTGAATATGTATCATATGCATAAATCATATATACAGAGAGGCACAAAAGCAGAGGAATACTGGGGAAAGAAACTAGTGGGTGGAGTAAGGGAGAATGGGAGTATAGGATAATATAAGAAGATTAATATGGTCAGGGAAAATTATATTGCCAGAAGTTATCATTCTGAAAGTCAGCATCATGTACAATGAATACATACTTCATTTTCTTTAAATAAAATAATGTTGGCTCTGTTTAAGAGACTTTTATGTAGAGTCATGGGAGCAAGGTTTACTCATGCAGCAGATGATATCTGAAAGCAGAACACAGTTCTGTGATTAGATCTTTCAATAAATCTTACCTAGTGACAAGACAGAGTAAAGTGACTAAGGATAGCATTGATCACAATACAGCAGTCACTTTCATTAGCCAGCAAGTGGGTTTTACACTGTGGCGTAATGTGCTCGGTGGCCTTGCTCTTATCTGCTAGACAAAATACAGAGTGGTCTTGGTTCTGTTCTCATTTTATCATAATCACAGGCTGGCCTTGCCATGATGCTGTTGATGCTGTTCGTTGAGACTGCTTACCTTTGTCAAGATGATGTCAAGTCCTGTCTGTAGGTGGATTATGAAGTGTGTCTGTGCTGTGTATGCATGTAAAAACACAATGCAAACATTTCACAGTGCAGACAAACACTGAAAACAAGCAAACTGAAAGTGTAATCACTAAAACAGAGCAATAGCAAAGACCCTTTCAGAGCCTGAGCACTCTCTTTTTAAACAACTGATACATAACCCTCCGCTTATTGGCCCATCAAAGTAAGAGCTACGGTCTTTTGTCTTCATTTGTTCTAAGAAAGAGGAAGTCAATGTTGCAAGTCTAGACTGAGAAACTGAGAGGATGAAGTAGGAAATCTGCATAGCTTTCTGGGAAGAAATAAGGAAAGGTGAGACAAGTGAAAGGTTTTAACAGGGAGGTAGAAGAAAGGAATTGTTAACTCATGATAATGCTTGTGAGGATGGTGGAGAGATGGCTCAGGATATTCAGGGGTTCCAACACACTCTCCTGGCCAGCTACTGTCTGAAGACAGTGTTTCCTTGCATCATACCCTCATTTCCTGTCCAGCCATGCATATTGTTATAGGAAATCATTACCATCTGTCCATTCTGACTCCTGGATGGAGACAAGAGTCCTCCAATGTGTTGAGGTCTTTGTGTCATTGACAGTAGGTCTTCCTTTAGCGTTATGGCGTCCTCTTAAAAAGAAAACCCTCCAAAACGGAGAACAACCCTGCCTGAACAGCCCTCCTCAAAGGCTGTTTTTGTGGTTCTGTGAATCCTAATTGCCTTGTTTATATTTAGTACTGCAAAAACATACATACACACATATACATACATACATACATACACACACACACACAATACATGCATACATTGCATACAAGCAGACACACTCTTGAACAGCTTCTCTTAGGAGTATCCTGCTAATTCCTGGAAGTGTTAAATCAACCCTACAGCAGTATCACCAAAGACTGTTTCTTCAGTACCACATTAAAGTATGGAGGAAGTTCTGGAGATAAGAAACAAGCTTCAACATCTTGTGCCTGGCTTCAGAACCTTACATGGTCAGGCTGGGAAAAGATTAGCATCACTAACAGAAATCAGGGCAAGCTCTATAAAACTAGATGACAGAGCGAAGTTGAATCCATATCTTGGAAAAAATAATAACCAGAGTAACAAAAGAACAATTGATAATTGACCCATCATGGTGTTACCTTGGAATTTGGCTACTGTACATGATCACATATTAAAATATGGGGAAGAAAAGCATTTGCAGAAATCTAAAAGATAATGGCTAATTTAACATCTACAGATGTTAATTTAAAAAACGGCAGCATTGATGACATGTTGGCCTCTGTAAAAGGATGTTATGATTTACAGAGCAATCATGAAGAGTTTTATAGAAGATAAAATTAATTTAAAAGAGGTTAAGTAAATGGTGCATTTTAATGGTAATATAGTTGGTAAATAATGTTCCTAACTGGTCTAGGTAAGTATTGAATTTGCCCGAATTTATGCCTGTATAGTAGTATTCAGATATATTTATTTTAAAATGGTTATTTGATTCAGTAAATATGTATTAAGCATGAAATGAATGTTATGTATCAGCCACTAAGAGGAGTGTGTGTTTGTGTGTGTGCGTGTGTTTGTGTACTTTGTGCAGAAAGGCATGTACTTAGTTGTTACAGTTCAATAAGTATCTTCCTCAGTCACAATCAACTTTATTTTTTGAGAAGTAGTCTCTCATGCAACCTGAGACTCACTGATTGTCTAGACTAGCTGGCCAGCAATTCCCGAGGATAATCCTGAACCCATCCCCTATCACTGGAGCTGTTCTATATCAGGTTGCCCCATTTTGCTGGCATTTTACAAGGTTGCTAGGGCTCAGAACTCAGGACCTACTGCTCGCATGGCAAGCACTTGAGTCATTGAATAGTTTCCCTAGACGTAGAAGGAATTTTAAAAAATGAAATGTATAATGCACAAGCAGACATTGTTTGAATAAAATCTGCAACAATTATGGCAATCAGTCTCACAAAATTGGATTTGAGAAGACATGTACGAGTCATGTGTCAAATCTGGACAAGAGTTTTACGAAGGCTTTGCGAACGTTCTATGCAGGATTTTCACTCCTGCCTGTCCCCCACATCAGTTACACAACTGAGAGAAGGAGAAGTGTTTACTACTGGTCAGTGTTCTTTATGAGATAACACATAAGGGGAAATGATGCCCAAAGAAACTGCAGTGGTCCTAGGGCATAAAGCGTTAAAGGCACTGCTTTCCCCCACTTCTGATTTGCTACAAACAAAAGTTTTCCCTTACTGGTTTCATAAAACCAAAAGCATTGTGAATAAAACACATCCATATGCTTGAAGAATTATTGAGCAGAGTTCCTGAATGTTTATAATTAGATTTCCTCAGCTGCCCTTGCACAGACTTGTGAACGGAAACGGTCCTCTGATAGCCTTTCTTTTAATAATTCTCATGCTGAAGACCAGTTTGTGAGTTTCAAATATCTGTCTTTCCACATGAATGACTTTCCCATTTTTTGATCACACAGACCTTAGAAGTCATCTCTCCTAAATCTCAGAGACTGGCTCCCCGCTGATGTGGCACTTTAAACAGAAAGAGATACCCCTTCCCTCCCTTGTTCATTTCAAGACTAAGTGTGTGCATTCTAGTTGTGAAAGGCTGGGGAGCTCTGATCTGGATATTTTTCCCTCTGACATTGTTATGATTTTATTACTGGTTTTCTTCCTTCCTTTTCTTTTCTGTGTAACAAAAACTAAGAGCTACCTGCCCGGCCCACAAGTAGATTTGAATGACTATGCTATCACAAAGTCTTTAACACTTCTTTTTCTACTTTAATCAATTTAGAAGCTGTAAAAAATGAAAGCTTATATTTTTTAAGTGCTCTCTTCAAAAGCCAACTTCTGACGTTAAATGAAAATCCTATCTGGCATAATGGCTGGCTTAATACAACCTATTATGTTTATAGAAATCTCTAGTTTTATGTCTAAAGCCTGTTCTTCTTCTGCAAGCACAAAATATACACAGCATTAGAAACACTTCCTAGTTCTTAGGTTACTAATTCTGAAAATGTAAATGGTCATTCTACTTTTCACTTCTTTTTATTCATGCCATCCGTATACATGTAACTTCAAACACAAGCTGACTTCAGTTGTTGATCAAACTATACATACATTTGACTGTTCCAGTTAGGAATAATTTTTAAATTATTGTAACATTGTTCATAAATGACCCTATTAAACCAACCTACTTGAATTATTTTCTTGTTTCCATATTTACATTATTGGTTTGGGTGGCTTTCTACTTTATTTTAGATGACATTGTAATGTTTGTTTTCATGATTTATAAGAAGTCATCAATTTTAGTTTTGACCCTATCTCCAAAAACAAGGTGAATAGCTCCCGATGAATGACATCTGAGACTGACCTCTGTCCTCCACATATGTGTGTATAATTGTGTATGCATGTGCATACACACACACACACACACACACACACACACACACACACACACACAGACATACACTAGCACACAGATGCAGAAGGGGAGAATGTGATAGAAAGATGGAATCATAGTATAAACTATAAGAATTTAGAATTCACGAAAATGAGTTATTTGTAATAGCAGTAACTGCTGACTCATCTTTTCAGGTAACTAATCACTTCTTCCTTTCTGAACTAATATTTTGACATACTCAAACTTCTCTGACTTAAGATGCCTCACTTGATTTCTGTCTCTATAACTGGCTAAAAGTGACTCCATTCAAGCGGATCATCCCAAGAATAATACAGACAAGACCTCAGCTTATTATTAGGGCAGCATACTATGGAAAAAACATGATCACGAAAGACAACACATCCAAACAAAAAATAAGACACATAAGGCTCTGTAGGTGAAAAAAATTAAGCAAGGTTTAAAAAGAGAGCTGATGAGTATAAACCAACATTCTCCACACTGTGTGATTCTGATCATCAGCTTCTCATGCTTGGTACAGATGCACATCATTAGAGGCCAAGAATCAAATATTATCTGAATGCTGAAAAGAAATGGTGATCCAGAAAAAAATATAGACTGCCTCAGAAAAGTAGAAAAAGCCAACTGGACATCGTGGTCACCAGGGAAGCTAGGACTTGAAGCACAAAAGTTTTGTTGAGAATAAAGCTACAGAGAACTAGCTTTGCATATGGCAGCCATTGACAATAACAATGCACCCATCTTATTCCTAAGACCAAAAAAATACAGAAGAGTTGTGGAAATGTTAGATGTTTTAATAGTTACACAAGTAAGAAATTATTCTGAACTTTTATTGAGAAGCTGCTGTTGGGATGTAGGAAAGAGCTTGTAAACATGACTAATTCCCATTGCGAACTCTGCGGGCTATATTCTGAAAATGGAAATAGCTAAAGCTTTTGAAAGCTGTAGAGTGGTCATGAGTGTGCTTAGGTCTGAGTGGTTGGTCCAGAACAGACCTGATGTCACCATTTAGAATAAAAAAAAAAACAAAAAAAAGTCTCCTTTGAGGGGGAAAAAATAAACCGGAGACCTCTTCAGTTTATCAAAATGGTATATGATGTATAGTCACCAAATAATCTAACATAATAAGAATTAAGGATAAAAGAAATTCTAGATAAGAAAAACAGGTACACAAAAGATCTGAACACAGAAATTTAAGAGAGGCTAGGCAGCATTTCTCAACCTCCCGAATACTGCAACTCTTTAGTACAGTTCCTCATGTTGTTCTGACCACCCTCCCCAACCAGAAAAGTATTTCATTACTACTTCATAACTACAATTTTAACCACTGTCATGAATTGTAATGTAAATATCTGATATGCAACCCCCCATGGAGGTTGGGACCCACAGGGTGAGAACCACTGTGCTTGAAGAAAGGACTCAGTTGGTAAAGGAACATATTCCTCATGCGAAGGGTCCAACTTTGGTTCCCATCACCCATACTGGGTAGATTATAGTTTCCTGAAACTCCAGTCTCAGGGGGTTGGTTGGAGTCCAAGAGCCCGAGAAGCAGTAGAACTTATGCTGCATGCTTCAATATGAGTCCAGATCCAAAGCTAGAAGAAAGCAAAAGCTCTGTATCAGTTAATCAGGAAGAAGCCTCACTTATTGATTCTTTGCTCAATCTGAGCTTTAACAGCCTAGAGTTCATCTACAGTGGGGAAGACAGTATATCCTACTCAGTCTACCCAGTCAAATAGTAATTTTACCTAGAAAACTCACATAGGTAAAATGATAAATACATTTAACCATGCATCTGGCTACCCTGTGACTCAATAAGGTAATAAAAAAATGTGTTTTCTATTAGATTTTTTATGCTTTTCATTTTTACCATCTTTTAGAAAAACTCCGATGTATACAAGTAGGCTTCTAGGACCTACCTTACAGGCTTGCCACATCCACTTAGTGGCCTTACAGGGTTTTATATCATACATCTTCATGATGTACATGTAAGTGGATGAGATTTTGTTTACTGAGCCTTAAATTCCAACATTTTAGTGAAGCACCCTAAAACACAACCATAGAAAACTTCACCAGCTCCTGGTAGTAAGTATCAATGGACTAGTTTATTTATTTATTCACAGCATGCTTTTATAGGCCCAACATGGGAGTTCAGTTTTTGATGAGATTTAAACCTATTTATTAATCTGGCATCTAGGACAAAAGGGGGCCACTAAAAGGAATCTCTTGTTGTCTTTCTTTCTTATCTTTGAAAGCTATTTCTTAGAGGCTTTCAATGTACAGGCTATTATTATAAATTCTAATCTAACTGTGGATATTGAGATGGCTTAGGGGATATCTGGTCAATCACATAAAAGATACTCAAGTAGATTTCTTCTTCCTATTTCTTAGGACCCTGAATTTTCCCTACTAGCACTGACCTTCATGTAACAGGCCTGCTATGTCTGAGAACTCGAGCATCTCTAGACATTTTCACTCACAATTAAGTCTTAAGCCTGCTATTCCTCTGTGTCAACCTGCTCAGCACAGGTGGCATCGGCCTTTTGAACCTACCAGGCAGGATCTCTGGCTAACAACCATTAACAGCTGTATATTCTAATCCCCCCATCTCTCATTTTCCTTCCAAAGGAAGGAAAGTTATTCCAGCACAACCTGACATAAAATAGCCAACTTTGCTTTATTTATAGAGTTTTGTTACCACCTACATTTCAAATATTACATCATTGAGTCCATGTTCCACTGGGGTAATTCTCAAATCAATAACGGTGAGATCTTTAATAATTAAGATCATATTTTAAATTGCCTATGCCCCATTCTCCCTTGGAGCCAGCCCCAAGTATATATCTTACCTTCTATTTTCTCAGACCACTTTTGTAATTGCTTATGTTATTTCAGGTCTTCTGTGAAGCAACTTCAAGAACAAGATTAACATATATTTTAGCAAGGAAAAAAAACCCATGCAGAAGAAATAGTGAAAAATACACAGAAATTTGAGGATACTCTCAGAGCAGGATGCGATTTTGATCCAGACTCTTAGTCAAGGGTATGTAGAAGTGCCCTAGACTACAGGTGGCCTCAGGAATGGTGGGCCAAGAGAAGAGAATTGCCAAACCAAGGCAGGCTTTTAGAAAAGTATGCCAGCCATCTTGATATTTCTGTGAGGAAGCCAATGAAGTCATGGACTTCTGACAAATAGTAATGAGCTATAAAATTTGGTAGCATAGGACATTGAGAGAGCCTGACACAAGATGTTGACAAGACTGAGGACTCACTAAGCAGTTGTATTAAGAGGTTCATAGTAGTTTGGGGGAAAGGCCAGCACAGTATCTCTCATAAGTAGGCAGTACTTGGTCTGCTAGAGAGGGACACTTTATGTTTTTAGCAGTCCTATAGATCAATATCTGAAAAAAAAAAAGACCATGTGGCTTAATTTGGTAGAATCTACTCTTTGAGATTAACTCTATCTATAATGAAGCATAAACCACACAATTATAAAATGTGCCAAGCTATTATATTAAAGTTGGTCTCTCATGGGAAGACTTCTCTATTAATATTTAGTATGTGCTTATTCATTTACATGTTTAACTCAGACAACCTTCCTTGAGTCGTTGCTTTCTTTGTAATATTTGTGTATAAAAGTACACTGCAACTAAAAAAATAAAAAATAAAAAAATAAAATGGATTAAGTAACCAAGACATAGAAAACATAACAAAAATCTTAAATGTGAATTTAAGTGAAAGGTGAATTATTTGCTAGATATATGAAAAGCTTACACAAGCTACAATAACTAAAGTGATATTTAAAATCATCATACAATTGAGACCATTGATCATTTGTATGGAAAGTTACTGTGGGGAAAAAATAGCACCACAAGAACTCCACAAATAAAAGCTGAAGAATAGACACACTTGATGCTTTCTAATGTATTTGCCTACATGAGTACCGACAATGCTATCTAAATGCATGGTATAGTTTTTCAGCATCTTCTTACTAATTGGTACTGTGCTATCTACTCCAGCTTCTAGAGAGAAGAAATAATACTGATCGCTTGCTTCCCCTGGGGAGCAAATGACCTTATAAAATTGACAGAATTCCTTTTCTGTTTTGTCATCGTTCTTCTTCTTTAATACAGTCATTGCATTCTTGTTGATTTCTTCTACAGATATACTGAACTACCAGTGTTTCAGTAATACAATCCTCATACACATTAAGCCAGACATGGCATTCTTTACTCCCAAGTGTTACCACTTTGATTTTTGTAAATTTTAATAGACCTCTTTTCTATCATTTTCTCGATACTGTTAAATGAAGTATCAACTTTCTATCATAAACAAAATGTTGTATTGGTTTATTTCTAGTATCTTTAAATACAGCTATACAATTTATTTACTTAATACAAGTTGTATTTGTTATATAGATGAAAATCAATACTAGAAATTCAAATGAAAATTGTCAAGTTTAAGAAAACGGTAATTCACACCAAAATATCCAAACAAAATTTAGAAGAATAAATTAGCCAAGTGTTTCAGAAATTTAAAATAAATTTTGTAGCACTTGAACTCTTAGAAATAGTATCTATTAAAAGTGGAGAATTCTTTTTCTAACTAAAGAAAATCTGAGTTATGACTTAGTACATGCCTTCCAGGCTAAGCAGAAAACACAAATTTCCATATGTTTCCATATGCTGGTGACAAAGCTAGAGGAAAAGGCAGATTGACGAGGCAAAAGGTAGAGATTCAGTAAGAACACCAAGGGATGCTTTGACAAAATAAGTCACTTTAAAGCATTGCATACCATGAGTATGTCAGAGCCCTGTATGTCCCTCCTAACTCTGAAAAATGAAATAGTAGTCAAAAAGTTTGGCACTTAAAGAATTTTTTATGATTGAAAAAAATTCAATTACTGCATTCCTTTCCCAGACCAGTCTGTATACTCTAGACGGTAAAATTGCCACTATCTTTGAAAATTCTTATCTTTAAGACATACATAGTTTACCAAATTTCATTTGATGGATAATAGTTTGTGACAAAAGATTAGCAAAAATAAAGTTATTACATTGATCATTAATAAATGCATTTAAGGGAATCTCTGTCACATGCATGTACAGACCTACAGCTGGATACATTTTAGCGCTAACAGAGCTGCATCCAAATGTTAAATATTACACTGAGAATCATCTTAGGATACCATAGTAGTGCTGGGCTCATGGAGTTGTTAGCTCATGTTGTTTCTTCATTTATATTTTATATTTGGTGCTCATTGCATTGCTTTATTATTAGGAAAAACAGACTAATTTTAAACAGATGTTTAAAATGTTTTATTGACCTTGGAGAATATAAGAGGAAATCTTATATTAGTCATTTATACTTTGAGTACACTGTTTTTTTCTTACCCAGGCTTCCACATCTCTAAATCATTGTGACTAAGGGGCTAATTAAAACATTATTTTAAAATCCACCATTTGAATAAATTTTCTTCTAGTTTATCAGTCTCCCATGAAATGTGTGTTCTCCGAAATCTACCCTCCTTAAATATTTTGAAAAATTTATACCAACAACATGCGGTTTTAATTACAATTTATAGGCTTGTGTTTAAATTGCATTTTAAACTAATTTGGTTTGTTCTTAAAGTTAATTAACTAATCGAGAGAATGCTTCTTGGTGCAATTGAGAAAATAGAGCAGATGCAGAGATTTATTGGCATCTCTTGGAAGCATCCCAAACTTAGGCATTTTCTTTTGTCGTGCTTGACTAACCTTTAAAACCACATGCCTGTTCAAGGAGAGATGTGTTTGTATGCTTTTAGTGGACACAAAGTGAAGGTCAGGTAGGCTATGTTGAGGTTACTGTCTTCGATTATCATGTATGCTTTATGCAAGTAGTGCTCCCTAACCTGATCTGTCTTCAGAGGCTAAAGTCCCACAGGTAGTCACGGGAGTGGGGTTCATGCTTTTGTCTCAACGACCTGAATTGGTTATTGCTTCTGTCCAGCTTTCCGCTCCTTCAGTTGTTCAATCCTGTCTTCTTCAGGCAATACAGACCTAGTAAAGAAACTTCCTGATTAAAACAAGGAGGCTCTGGGGAGAAACAGCCTTCAAGCTCACTCTTTTCTGGTCATTTGCATTCAATGGCTGAGTGAATGGTGGGGATGAGGTGGGGGAATTGTTCTCATCTGCAAGCTCCTCAGCACTGAAGAGGTAGCCAGAAAATACTTATTTTGCCTGGTATCATGGCAGTTCTTCCCTAAAGCGCTTCATCCGAATCATCAGAGTTACCTGTCATCATAACATATTGTGCTAGTTAGGACTCATTTTCTATCTATAGTTGAAGACACTGAAGCACAGAAAATGTAACGAGGTTGTCTAAGAACCTTCTGGAAGTAAGACTTCACCTCACGATTCACACTGTGGACGCAAAATCCCCTGGTTGCTTGTGATGTTTTTTTATGGTGCAAGAACCAGGCCTAGGGCCTTATCCCTGCTACACACAGGTTCTACGACTGGATTTTACACCCAACCCCATAAGAAAAAAAAAAAATAGGTGACATGTTTGTTTTAGATATTACACACAATACTTCACAACAGTCCACGTAGTGGATGTTATGTAAAGATGTTTTGTTTTAATCCCAGGTGTGGGATATGGGGCTGATTCAGATTGTCCCCGGCAGCAGCGGACTATTTGCCTCGTGCAGGCTCTGAGACGGGGTGATCTTTGCCAGCTGCAGATAGCTTAATTAACTGAGGACTCTGAAGAGGGAATAAACGTCAGAGCCGGGAGAGAGATTGGGTGGTAGGAGGGCTTCAAGGAAGAAGGCAGCTACTGATGCTTCCCTCTGCTGCTCTTGGTTGCTGCTGATATGATATGACAGGAAGAGGTTGGAGATACTCTGAAACAAAGATCGGACTTGACTCAAAGGGAGTAGCTAAGGAGAATGCTCCCTTTCCCCACTTACCTTCTTTATCGCTTACCTGGTGTTCGGGTGTTGGAGGTGAAATGGGGTGGAAAAGAGAGAAAGAGACATAGGAAAATAAAGCAAAATAGATTTTAAAGATAATTTTTAATTTTTTCGTTATTATTTGTTCACTTCACATCCCCAACTGAAGCCCCCTCCCTTGTCACCTCCCCGTCCCATCCTCCTTCTCTTATCCCTCCTCCCCCTCCTCCCCTAGTGCTCCCAAAGGTGGAGCCCTTCTCCCCCATCATCTGACCTCAGCCTATGGAGTCTCACCTGGACTGCCTGCAGCCTTTTCCTCACTGGAAGTGGTTGAAGTAAAATAGAAATTTTTAAAAGCGCCCACAGGCTACTGCCACTTACAATGTCAGTTACATTCTTCAAAAAAGGCTGCCTTGTCTGCCGGAATGATCATTTGTACGTGTCTAGTGTTTACATCACACGGTTTGCTTGTAGATCAGCTAAGAATACTTGACTACAATATGGAATACCCTGGGTTCCATCTCCAGCACAGAAAAATGAAAATTTATGTGGTTTAAGAACCTTAACTGAATAACTAATTTTACTATATCCACCCACAACTACAACAAGAAAATAGGAGCATTGTGTCATTTGTGTTCGTGTCTGTGGGAGAGTGTATGTGTATATGAGGATAGGTGGATGTGGAGGTCAGAGGACAATCTCAGATGTTATTCCTCAGGCCCCCTGATGTCTTTTGTATAACATAGGGCCTCTCATTGGCCTGAATTTCACCAACTAGCTGACTCTGCCTCCCATCGTGCCACAGCTAAGATTACAGATGCATGTGACTGTATCCACCTTTTAAAAAATTTTGGGGGGAATCTTTTGTATAAGTACTGTATTTACAACATTCTTATGGCCCAATCTCCCTCCTCCAACTCCTCCCAGCTCCCTCTACCTCCCTCTCTAATACATGACCTCTTCTATAATTATTAATTTTATTAAAATGAACACACACACACACACACACAAACCAACATGCTGCACTTAGTCTTGTGCATATGCATATGTGTTTAGAGATGATCACTTGGAATTCAATAATATATTACGGGTTTGTCATTAAGAGAAACTTATTTCCCCTCTCTTAGCAACACTGATTGACTGCTTTAGCTCTTCATGTATGGGTGGGACCTTGTAAAATTTCTGCTATTGCATGTCAACCAATAGGGTCGTTGTGGTGGTCTTACTTAAGCAACCATATTGTTTGCTGCTATTTCATGCATACAATATAGCTATCATATCTGAAGACACCATGTAGCAGAGGCATCTGGTCCTCTGGCTCTAACAGTCTCTTTGTGTCTATCCTCTCCTATATCCTGAACCTTATATGTTGAAGTTGTGTTGAGTATGCTCCAATTGTGACTGGCCACAACTTGGTCAGATATTCTCTGTATTTTGACCAATTGTGGATCTCTGTAGTAGCCTCTGTCTATTGCCAAAAAAAAAAAAAAAATGGATAAAGGGTGAGATCAAGCTACATGTGTCTGTGGGTATATGGTTGAGTATTTAGAATACTATTAGAAATTATTATAGCCTTAGGAAAATGGAAGTGGTAGGTTAATCTCTAGGGTCTATTACCTCTCCAGCCATGGGTAGTTAGTTAGATTTGTAGTATCAAGAATGGATTACTTCCAACTGAGTGGTTCGTAAGTCCAATTAGAAAGCTGTTTCTTATCACTAAGATACAAAGCACCACTCTTGTATCATTGGACTAGCTTGGCATGCCAGTCATTTGTAGTTCACAGGCTTTATAGCTAGGGAGAACTATTGATTGCTTCTATAGATTGGCAGCTTGCATAGTACCATCTGATACTATGAGTTTGTTCTCTGGAAAGAGACTCCCAGTTCGGTTCCATCTCAGTTCCTACATCCAAAAAAAATGTGATGTCTTCAGCAGTAGGATGTTACTTAAAGTTTTTGGGGAAAAAAAAACCAACTGCCTTCTCCCTTTAACACAGCTACTGAGGAACCAGCTCAAATCCTCACACTTGTGGGATAAATGCTTTACTGATTAAGCCATTTCCCCAGCCTGAAGGGTTCTTCTGTATATGTGTATATGCATATGATATATTTGTATGTGTATACATCTTAATACAAATGAGGTTTTGTGTAGACCAATTGATTTTCTTGGAATTCTCACACATACATTTAAAAACATAAATGCATAGCAAATATTATATGTCTTGTCATGGTTTTTAATATTTGTCAACTAAAGATAAAAGTAAAAAATGATCAAGTGACTCACATGATGGATGGAAGCAAAGATGGTGCCATCTGCTAAGAATGAATACTTCCAATCAAACCATTAATACAGAAGATGTCATTCAATACTTTGGTTGGTTGGTTGGGTTTTACATTTTAGACTCAGTGTCTCTGAAGCCATGGATGCTCACAAACTTCTAATCATGCAGCTATAATTCATTATTTCAGTAATGGTTCTCATAGAATTCAACCATAATGTGAAAGCAGTACAGTGTCCCATTAGAAGAGTCATATAGGTTTTCCAGACAGTCTATAGCCCAAGGATGTTTAATCTGAAGCTTTTTTTCTACTAATTTTTTCAAGACAGGGTTTCTCTTGTAGTCCTGGCTGTCCTAGACTCACTTTGTAGACCAGGCTGGCCTTGAACTCACAGATATCTACCTGCCTCTGCCTCCTGAGTACTGGGATTAAAGGCATGCAACACTGTAGAGAGCCACAGATAGCAGCGCCCCTTGCTGCTTCCCCGATGCGCTCTTGAGTGAGCTCCTTATGCGCATGCGCAATGCACCCTTGAGTGAGCCCCTTATGCGCATGTGCAATAGTATGATGCTCGGTGGAGCAATCCTTCTGCACCAATTGTGAGTGACAACGTGGCAAGCTCTGATTGGAGCGATCACACTATAAAGGCTTTCTGGGTGCGGTCCTCGAGGTCAGCCATTATTCAAGAATCCTGAGTAAACTGCCACAAGAAGAGTTCCCGGTGTTGGTGTCTTTCCTGCTGGTTGGGGGCGGCACTGATATTTTTGTTTGATAATGTCTTTCTAATAATCATTTTTACTAATAATGTATGTTTTGGACATTGGCAATATTAACAAATCATCTTCATAGTTGTTTCTTGAAAGTCTACATATACACACACACAGATGGGTATATGTTATGGTTCAGAGGAATTACTTTGATCTTCAGAAAAAGTAAACATATTTTAATTGCCATAAAATAGCTGAACACTTGGTTCTGTGGTTTTAAATATAACACTAACAATGATATGAAAATAAAGATCTATTGACTCTGCATACAAATAACCAAGTTAGAACTGAGTTATATTTTGAGTCTGAAACTGTAGTTAGTGTGTGTCTTTGGTAACATTTTGGAGGCAAGTACTTGAGGGTAGTAAGTTTGAGACTAGCTGTGCTGTGAGATTCTGACTAGCCTGGGCTACATAGAAAGACTCTGTTTCAAACAAAAACAACATGATACTTTTTAATTCAATTGCATCTTTATTGAAAATTCACAAAAATGGCGTGTCCTTGTTCCCTAAACACAGAAATAAAAATGTTTACCATTGACATGTTATTGAGTTTTACAAGTAATATAGATAGTAATTTTAAGTGTCTGGGAGGATAGGAATAAGAATTGTAGGCAACTGAGGGACACTTAAGCTGTTTCCATGTTCTGGCTATTATGAATAAGGCTGCTATGAACATGGTTGAGCAAATTTTCTTGTTGTGTGTTGGAGCATCTTCTGGGTATATTCCAAGGAGTGGAATAGCTGGGTCTTGAGGAAGCCCTATTCCCAGTTTTCTGGGATAGCACCAGATAGATTTCCAAAGTGGCTGTACTAGTTTGCATTCCCACCAGCAATGAGGGAGTGTTCCTCTCTCCCCACATCCTTGCCAGGATGTGGTGTCGCTTGAATTTTTTATCTTAGCCATTCTGATGGGTGTAAGATGGAATCTCAGAGTTGTTTTGATTTGCATTTCTCTGATGACTAAGGAGGTTGAGCATTTCTTTAAGTGTTTCTCAGCCATTTGATATTCCTCTGTTGAGAATTCTCTATTTAGTTCCAAGCCCCATTTCTCAATTGGGTTATTTGGTTTGGTGGTGTTTAATTTCTTGAGTTCTTTATATATTTTGGATATTAGACCTTTGTCAGATGTAGGGTTGGTGAAGATCTTTTCCCAGTCTGTAGGCTGTCGCTTTGTTCTCTTGACAGTGTCTCCAGCCTTACAGAAGCTTCTCAGCCTCATGAGGTCCCATTTATTAATTGTTGACATTAAGGCCTGGGCTATTGGTGTTCTGTTCAGGAAGTTGTCTCCTGTGCCAATATGCTCCAGGCTCTTCCCCACTTTTTCTTCTAAGTGACTTAGTGTCTCTGGTTTTATGTTGAGGTCTTTAATCCACTTGGATTTGAGTTTTGTACAAGGTGACAAACATGGGTCCAGTTCCATTTTTTTACACATAGACCTCCAGTTAGACCAGCACCATTTGTTGAAGATGCTATCCTTTTTCCATTGAATGGATTTGGCTTCTTTGTCAAAAATCAAGTGACCATATGTGTGTGGATTCATATATGGGTCTTCGATTCGATTCCACTGATCAACCAGCCTGTTGCTGTGCCAGTACCATGCTGTTTTAATTACTATTGCTTTATAGTACAGTTTGAGATCCGGTATGGAGATTCTTCCGGAGCACCTTTTATTGTACAAGATCGTTTTAGCTATTCTGGGTTTTTTGTATATCTGCATACTAGTCCAAGGGGCATGTCCCATGAAAGCCTTCACTTACCAGGAAACTGGGACAGAGGGGAGGACATCCTATTGGGACTCTAGATGAGAGAAGCATGGGAGAATAGCAAAGTAGAAGGATCCAGAGGGTCCTAGAAACCTACAAGTAGAACATTATGATAGGCAGATTTGGGCCCAAGGGTCCTGCTCAAACTAAGGCACCAGCCAAGGACAAGACAGGCGGTAAACTTTAAACCCTTACCCAGATCTAGCCAATGGACAGAACATTTTCCACACTTGAGTGGAGTGTGGGATATGGCTTTCTCACATACTCTGGTGCCTCACATTTGACCATGTCCCCTGGAGGGGGAGACCTGGTGGCACTCAGAGGAAGGACAACAGGTTACCAAGAAGAGACTTGATACCCTATGTGCATATACAGGGGGAGGTAATCCCCCTCAGGAACTCTCATGGGGGGGAGGGAATAAGGGGAAACTGGGAGGGAGGGAAGAATGGGAGGATACAAGGGATGGGATAACCATTGAGATGTAACAAGAATAAATTAATTTAAAAAAAAGAATTGTAGGCAAATACTTGAGCATTTTCTGTAAATGAGTTTAACTTCTGCAGCTTACAGGAGGCATATATGATTCCAGGCTCCATCCCTCATGCCCTTGGAGGGATGACTTTGCAAGTTGTTTGCTTACTAGCACTGGCTTTCATCAAGCAAATCTGCTTTCATAACAGATACACAAAAAAAATGGTATTTATAATTGAAGGACTTCAAAAAGTAAGTATTCTAAGATATGCTGTAAGTCACTGAACCTGAAACCTTCAGTTTTTGCCTATAAAAAAAAATCAGCACTGTGGCAGCTTGACCCTTCAGAGGACTTCATTATAAAGATGACTAAATGTTCCACAGAATGTTCTAAAGCTCAGGCATTTAGGCAGTAAATAGGCATCATTAACAAATTCCTGAGGGCTGCCAAGGAACAGGTGCACAAAACAAGCAAGAGGTAAGGTTATTATGACCATTCAAATACTGTTCCATTTTAACCCAATGCAATCCAGTCTGGCTACCTACCAGACCCCACAGGTGGGCTCAGTGTGTGGAAGGGTCCTAGACTTGTTCGGAATATATTGAACTCAGCCTTGGGTTCTGTCATTGTAGTAGAAGCAAGCTTCCCAACATCCCAGTGACTTCTGAGCAGGCTCTGACAGCCCAGTGCTCTTTTTTCACTGATGTAGACCAACTTTTTACACATTCATGTACGTCAGGTTTAGTTCTCACACTGTCAGCTTCCTAGGCCTCCTAAATGATTATGCATTGATCCAGAAGCAAGTGTTTATTCTTTGCAAGGGGTAGTAGATTCGGGCACAGAACATTAGGCGATGGCTTTTCATTTTGTAGTTGTTACCCTCAAATATACATGTCTGCCTATTCTCTTCTCACCAGCTGACATCCATTTCTTTGCTGTATCTCAAAAATGTCTACAACCAATCGCATGCAGAAAAAGTCTTCCCCATATGTTCTTTTGGCTAGTCTGGCTAGAAGTAGTAATGGAGTATTACCAAGGTAACACTTAAATCTAGTAAACCTATACAAGTTATAGTTATAAAGGCTTTAATTTGCATATGATTGGGTGGAATATTTGTACCTAAAATATATTTACTTGAGAAGCAAAAGGTAAAATTCACATGAGATGTATAATTACTGCTGAGTAAAAACAATAAAAATAACTAGAGATAGTAGAACCATCAGATAATCTGAAGGGGAAAGCATTTTTCACAGGTGATGAGTATTGTTGAATATGGAAGAATCCACTCTTTGATATTCACTCGGTCTGTACTAACACATAAACCACACAATCAGAGAATGAAGTAAGTGCCTGGGATAGAAAACATACCAAAAGACTTAAGTGTGCATTAAAGTGAAAGGTGAGCTGACTAGCTAAGCATATAAAAAGCTTATGAAATTAATGAGACCTAAAAGTATATTTGAAATCTTCATACAATAGAGGCCACCACTGACCATTTAAATGGAAAGTTACAGAGGGAAAAAAGTAATAGCACAGTAATTCCAGTAGTAGGATGGATGCTCACGCTGGGGGACAAACACAGCTGATGTTTTCTAATGGATTTGCATACATGAGCACTGACAATGCTATGTAAATGCATGGCATAATTATTCAGCGTCTTTACAGTTGTGACCTAAAAGTTCAGTCAAATTTCCCATGAGGGCCACTTATGAGGTTCTTTTATGGTGTGATGATAATATAATTTAGCCCTTAAATACATATAGGAGCCAAAGGTTCCATTTTTATAGATTCATTATTACTAGCTTGTGTAGAAGCATCCCAATTATCATCTGGGAATTTGAGGTGATATTTTAAAAGGATAAGTGAGTAATGACGGTATATTCATTTTTATAGTAGAAATTAATCAGTGTTCCTAGTTTTGTGCACATCTTAAAGGTACTGCGTTCCACTGAATCCTTTTAGTTTGTCAAACCTGACAGTTCCACAAACTAAGAGGTACTTGTTATTTTCAGAGACGATAGGTTCAATTAGCTCTCATTGCTAATGCAACCATAAAAGACAAAGAGCAAAAAGACAAAATTCAGGGGATGACATGAGCACTTTCTCAAGGGATTGAGACCTAGAAAGACTAGTAGTAGGCCAATAAGGTGATTTCATTAAAGGTCAACATCGGACCCCTTTCCAGACATCATTGTCAAGTGTTCTTATACTGCCCTAATTCATGATACAAATAAAAGCCCAGAATAGTAAATATTCAGCAGTGTTCTAGAAAGATGCCTTGCAAACATAAGGATGGAGTTTGGATCCCTGCAGCTACATAATGTGTCACAAGCCCCACAGAGGCCTGTAACTCCACAGGATGCTTCCTCGTAACATTTACATACACATGCACACATACACTACACTCAGAAATATGTGTGAACATACATTTAAATGCATAAAATACACTCACAGATATCTGTTTAAACATATATATATAAATATAAGGCAATAGTCTGAGAAGGAGGTAAACATTCAATGGATTTTTCACCTTTTTTTTTCCCCCTTAGAAATTTGGTACCAGATACTGAGTTTCAAATGAGTGCATTACTGCACAGGGCCCATCTCCTACAAGAAGCCAGGTATTATTCTGTATTACAGAGCGCTCAGCCTGTGGCAATATTATCTATCAGCTGTGCTCTCAGCTAAGTCAAAAATATTAATCACCAGCAGTTCTACAGTATAAGAGGTATTAGTGGAATTTCGGTAGGAATCAGGGAAGTGATGCCAGAGAAAAAATATATCATATAAAGTAATATAAAATAGAAATAGCAACTACAGAGGTAAATATTAAAAAATGTTTTCTTACATAATAAGCCTCTGAAAGAGAAAATGACAGCTTAAAACAAAAGCAGACTGTACTATGAATTTTTAAAACTGTAATCAGTCTAGGACAACACTAGCAAAAATAATAAGTAGAGAAAATTGAAAATATGTGGTTGGAGGGTTTTATACCCTACAGAAAGTGATGTAATACCAATTAATGTCAGCTCTTCTAAGCTAAAGATAGAGTCCCGATTCACAAAAGCAACTGCAAAAATAAACTGGGGCAAAACAAAAGAAGGTAAACTAGATCATAAGAATTTAATCCAATAATAGAAAAGAAAGAAACGGGCTATGAAACAAATATAGAGAGATAACCAGAAATCACTGAGCAACACATAACCCAACTCAGTCAACAGAGGCATTAATTTTAAACACCTAAAGACACTGAGGGCTCAGAGCCATCATAACAGCTTTGAGAGCTGATAAGATATTTCATCAGGCATGGTGCTTGCCATCAAGTCTGGCATGTGTTTCATCCCTGAGACACAGTAGAAGGAAGAAAATTGCTCTTGTAACAAGCTGTCCTCTGACCTCCACATGTATACCCCTCTTCACACAAAATAAGTAAAAAAGCAAATGTAACTTTTTAAAAGTCATAATAGTCATGTAATAAAACTAGAAATATATGGCAGAAGGATTTTTATGGACGTCTTCCAATATGCAAGAAGTTGCTAATGCTCTGCCACATAATATATGGTTCAAAAAAGTTTAAAGGATAGAAACATTTTGAAATTAATGATGTTAAGGAAACAAAATTTGTGTGATAGTAGCTGTAGAAGTATTTAAATATAATATTATAACATCAAGTGCCTAATTAGAAAAAAGTAACTAAGGTCTCAAATCAATTATCACAGTTTCTTGCTTAAAAGTATATAAAGAAAAATAATCAAATAATGGAAATAATAAATAAGGTAGGACAACTTGTTACAGGAGCTCTTTTCTTCCTTGTACTGGTTCCCAGGGATCATACACAGGTTGTCAGGCTTTTTGGCAAGCATCTTACCTGCTCTCACTAAATAACAAGAAAGACAATTCAATAACATAAAAAGATGATTCTTTAGAAAATAATTAAATCCATGTAGCTCTTGACTGAAGAACGGCATTAAAGTAGAGAACACTGATGATGATGATGATGATGATGATGATGATGATGATGATGATGATGATGATGATGATATATTATGAAGAATACCCAAAGCCTACACAGAGGATAAAAATACAAGTAACATCATTAACATGTGTCTGTCAGTAAATCTCATAACTCAAAATCAATAAATACATTTATTTTAACGACATCAACTACTTGTGGAAAATATGATACAACGTATGCAGCCCTGCTTCTTTCAGAGAAATTGAATTTAAAGGAGGAAAACAAGAACAACATAAGGAAAAACCAAAAGGAAAAAACAGTTACCTGTAACTCCAGCTTCAGGGAGCTCTGAAGCTTCTAGGCTCTGTGGCCACTTGTGGGCTTTTATCCCACCCACACCTCAACCAACACAGAGATGGAGAAGACAGGAAGAGAGACAGACTGGCCAGGGCCTCCCGGTCTCAAATGAATGGCACCATCTTTTTTTCCTGTGTCCATCTCTTTATTTTTAATCTCTTTCTCTCTCAGCCTTCTCTCCATTTATGTTTCTCTTTCTTTTTCCCTCACCTTCTTTCTTTCATCTCGGTATCCCTCTATCTCCGTTTCTGTTTGTCTCTCAATGTTTCTGTTGTGATCACTGTTTCTCTTTTTCTGTTTCTCTACGTGTTTTTCCTCTGCGTGTTTCTTCTTTTTACCTCCTCCTTCCTCTTCTTTCTCCTCCCCTCCTCCTTCATCATCATCTTCATCATCGTTGCCACCACCACCACCAGCACCACCACCATCAATTATTCCCCCACCATGCAGCTGTGCCTCCAATCTGCTGTTTCCTAGGTCATTTTTACAAACATGACCATAGTGCTTTCACACATAAATATTATTAAGTTGAAAGCCTCTTGCTTCTACTCAGTGTCTCAGTGTGCATTCTTACTTCTCTGACTACTAATCCCTAGTTGGGTTTTTTAGCTGTTTACACCAGAAGTTCTTAGGAAGATCATTGATGTTTTCCTGCCTATCAAATCAAGAGTCATTGTCCTATCTATTTTTCTTTACAGGTAATTAGCATTTGTCATTACTGGTCACTCCTGTCATGGAGAGAATAGTAAAGGCCTTCTTCTATATAACGCACTTTCTCTTTCTTCCTTTGTCACTTTCCATTAAAGTGTTTTATTGATGTTGACTTCTGTCTGGCCTCACACATACATGAACATGTACCCATGAACATGTTGACACACACAAACACAGACATATTCACAGATATACTCACACAGTGATAGCCAGAAATATTCTCACAAACACACACACACACACACACACACACACACACACACACACACACACACACAGGAGAGAGGAAGCAACCCATGCCACTCATTGTCAGCCTGGCTTCTAATGAACAGACCTTCAGAGTTTTCTGGAAACAGCAAACAGCAATGTTAGTTGCATCTAAAAGATGGAAGCACAGGAAGGAAATCTTCTTCCTTGTCTGACCTCTTTTGTGTTAGTTCTTGGATCTGAGTTCATGTCAAATTGGGCACAGTTTTGCATTCAGCAGTTTATCTGGGAGCTATTACAATAGTTATGTGCCTTTGTGGCTTAGGAGGGGTGTGTGTGTGTGTTGTGTACTAAGGAATGTGTATACATGTGTTCATGTTCATGAGGAGGGGTCAGGGAGCAATCTCTGGTGTCTTACCTCAGGAGTTGTCCATCATATGTCTTATTTTTTTTGATAGTCTCTCTCACTGGCTGAGAACTCACCTGGTAGGCTAAGATGGCTGGCCAGCAAACCAGTACTGGATATCCCTAGCACTGGGATAACAAGCACACCCACTACATGCAACTTTGTGTGTGTGTTGGGACTTGAACTCAGGTCCTCATGCTTGCACAGCAGCACATTACCAACTGAGCTGTCTGACTTACTGAAACAGTGTAATTACAGCCCCCTCCTGTTATTTATTTATTTATTTATTGTAATGACAGAAATTTGCATTTCTGGGCATTCAGGGACTTATCTGGAAGCCAGTACTCCAGAATGAGGCATAGTTGCATGATAAACAAAGGCAGACCTGAGGAATGAGAGCCAAGGAAAATCTCAAGGGATTCTGAGAGGGAAAACGTGATTGAGGTCCAGTGCAGTATATTAAGTACTTGATATGTTTGGATCTGTTTCTGAGTTCTTTCTCCTATTCTACTAATCTGCTCACCCCAGGGACATTGCCCAACTGTTTTAATTACCATAGATTTATGGTGAAATGTCTGCTAAGTATAGTAAGCCTTAACTTTCATGGACTTTTGTAAACATTTTAGAATTAATCTTTAATGCAGTAGAGCAAAACTACTTTATGTTAATAGTTCTCACAGTATCCTATTTATAAGTTGTGGAAAATAACATCTTAATGGAACAGAATTGTTCTATGAAATATGTTGCTTTGGGTTTTTCAAAATCATCTGAAATACTGGGGATATATTTACGCTTTTGGGGTCTGATCTCCTTTTGAAGGGTTTTCTTTAGCTTGCATGTCTTAGTTGGTTATTCAAATAGCTGAGAAGCCCTTCTGTCCATTGCCCTGCGTTTACTCAGTGAGCGTGGGGAATGCACTATGTCTTCAGTGTCTTATAGTTATTCTTTTGAACTTCCCATCTATGTGACACTCACTGCATAGCAAGAGCTTTCCTTCAAGCCCCTCGTCCTAACACATCCTCTAGTTTCCTTCTAAGTGTTCCCGTTTGAGATTTTCAGCACGGAGTTGAGTGAGTGCACTGATGGGAATCATCTTTGCCTTATTTCTCTATTCACTTGATTTGATGACTCAGTGTTTCACAACTAAAGGTGACTTTTAATAAATGCACTGTGTTAGGCAAAGCGACATCCTTTGATTCAGAGGCTAATTTTCATGAATTGATTATTAATTGTTATCAAATGATTTTGAATATGCTTACATGATCAAATATTTCCCATTTGACCTGTTAAATTGATGAACTACACATTCAGTTTTCTGTATTTGAGTGTGTTTCTGTATGAACTCTACCTTTTTATGTTAAATAAGAACATGCTTCTGCTGGATTCAGTTCTTGAAATTTTTCATCCTTTTGAATGTTAACTAGATTCGTTTTATTTGTTCCATCGTGATTTTTATGTACACAAACCTCCAGACTTCTTATTACATCCTGCCTAGTGTTAATCTATGCTTATATGATTTTTATTCATTTATACAGCCATTATATCCTCAGTGCACAAGAAATTTTTCCTTGCCTGAGGATCTCTGATTTTAAAGAAAGCGATCCATTTTGTTTATTATTTTTAATATATTTAATTGTTTTAACTGTTAATTTAACCTAGTCTAGAATCACCTAGGAAGAGAGTCTCACTGAGGGATGATTTCAATCAGGTTGGCCTATAGGAATTGTCTTGATATGTATGGGGAAATCCAGCCCACTATACGTAGCACCACTACCTAGCAAGTGATCCTGGACCTTATACATATAGAGAGGGTCTGAACACAAGTAAGCATGCCTGTGCTTATTTTTCTCCATTCTGGACTTTAGATGTGACTAGCTGCTTTAAGTTCCTGCCTTTACTTCCTGACGATAGACCGTAATCTGGAATGACTAGTCAAATAAGCCACTTTTCTTTTAAATTACTTATATCTGGGCATATTATCATAGAAATAGCAGTGAAAATAAAGCTCCAGTATCTCTTAACTTTTTAAATGTTTGACAATATCTTATCTGTAATCAATGTATTGTAATTGCATTTACCACTCACTACCGTCGCCCGCTCCCTTCTTCCTCCCACCAGATCTCTTCTTGTTTCTACCTGGTCACCCTCTACCTGCTCTGGCCCTGATGTATATTTATACACTATTTATTTATGAAGCATCATATTAAGGTTTTTCCTTTTTTATTTACTCTTCTCTGATATATTTCATGCTAACTGCAGTTTTTCCTCTCTCCCTGCTCCACAGTCTGCCACCACAACCTCCCCTTTCTTTCTGGATCCATCCCTCTTCACCCCCCCCCCTCAGAAAAGAGCATGCCTTGCAGGAACATCAACAAAAATATGACACAAAAAACTACAATAAGACTAAGTATACACCATCACATCATGGTGAGATAAGGCAATCCAGTAGGAAGAAAAGGGTTGCAAAGGCACAAAACGAGTGAGAGGTAGCCCGGGCTTCCACTGTTAGGAATCCCACAAGAACACCATGCTACACAACCCTAACATACATGCAGAGGTCTGAAGTTAGTCCCATTTAGGCTTGCTGACCTCTGTGAGCACACTTGGATCCCAGGCAGTTGATAATGTGGGTCGTGTTCTTGTGGTACCCTAGATTTCTTTGGCTCCCCAAACCTTCCTCCCCCTCCTCGACAGGCCTCCTTAAGCTCTACCTCAGCACATATGGTTGTAGGGCTCTGCACTTGCTCCCATCAGTTGCTGGATGAAACACATTTGTCACTCTCATGCTGACTAAGCTAGGCTCTGGTCCCAGCACATCCTGCAGGCATGAAAAACTGTAGGACCAAGGTTTTGTGGTTGCGTTTTTTGAGGCCTTACCTAATTACAGAGGATGGCTTGTTCATGTTCTAAGTCTTTCTATTACCAGCAAGTCTTCCCTAGTGTCACCCTCGTAGATGCCATGGAATTTTCGTTGCACTATGTTTCTACCTAGCTCCTGAAGTGCCCCCAATTCCTGTCATCTTTCCCAGTATTCTCTACCTCCATCCCCAACCGGAAACCTCCTGCTCCCATCCTCAGCTGTCCCTAGTCCACCCACAAAATCTATTTCATTTCCCTTTTCCAGGAAGAACCTTGCATAGTTCCTTGAGCCCTCTTTCTTACTTAGATTCTCTGGATCTGTGAATTGTAGAATAATTATCTTTTACAGCTAATATCCATTTATATGTGAGTATATATCATGTTTGCCTTTCTGGGTTACCTCAGTCAGCATGATATTTTTTCTAGTTCTATCTACTTGCCAGCAAATTTCACGTTACCATTTTTTTAAACAGCTGAGTAATATTCCATTCTGTAAATGTACCACACTTTTTTTTTAATCCACTCTTTGGATGAGGGACATCTAGGTTGATTCCACTTTCTGGCTATTATGAATTAAGCTGCTATGAACATAATTGAGCAAGTATCCTTGTGCTACAATAGAGTGTTATAAAGGTATATGGCCAAGAATGTTATAACTAGGTCTTGAGGTAGATGGATTCCAAATTTTCCATGAAAGCATATTGATTTCCAAAGTGGTTGTGCAAGTTTATACTCCCACCAACAATGGAGGAGTGTTCTCTTTACACCACATCCTCATCAGCATGAGTTGTACTTGTGTTTTTTTTTTTTTTTTACCTTAGCCATTCTGACAGCCATGGATAACAATATTTCCACATATTCTGTTATTGTATAGGATTCTTTTAGCTCTTCTAGGGTTTTTGGTTTTCCATAGTTGAGAATTATTCTTGCAAAGTCCATGAAAAATTGTGTTGGTATTTTGATAGAAATTGCATTGAATCTGTAGATTGCTCTCAGTATGTTGGCCATTTTTACTATGTTCATCTTACTGATCCATGAGAAGGGGAGATCTTTCCATCTTCTGATATGTTATTCAATTTCCCTCTTCATAGACTTTTTTCTTATTTAATTAATTTATTCAGATTACAACTCAATTGTTATCCCATCACGTATATCATCCCATTTTTTCCTCCCTCCCACTTTCACCCTATTCCCCTCGCCTAGGTCTATGATTGAGGGGGACCTCCTCCCCCACTATATGGTAATAGGCTATCAAGTCTCATCTTGGTAGCCTGCTTACTCTTTCTTTGAGTGCCATCAGGCCTCCCCACTAAGGGGAGGTGGTCAAATATGGGGCACCGGAGTTCATGCCAGAGTCAGTTCCCACTCAGACATAACTATGGAGAATGTCCTATCCATTGGTTAGATCAGAGTAGGGTACAGAGTACTTGTATTGCCCTTGGTTAGTGCAATAGTTTGAGCAGACAGCCCTGGGCCCCGATCCACCCATCACAATGTTCTTCTTGTAAGTTTCGAGGACCATCTGGGTCCTTCTATTTCCCCATCTCCTATATTTCTCTTACCTAGAATCCCAGCAAGATGTCCTTACATCTATCCCAATCTCCTGGTAAGCAAAGACTTTTGTGGGACATGCCTTTTGGGCTAGTGCCCAATTATAAGTGAGTATATACCATGTAAGTCTATTTCTGGGTTAAGTCACTCAGTATGATCATTTCTAGTTCCATTCATTTGTCCACAAATTTTGGGATTTCCTTGTTTTAAATAGCTGAGTAGTATTCCATAGTGTAAATGTACCACAGTTTCTTTAGCCACTTTTCAACTGAGGGTCATTTAGGCTGTTTCCAGGTTCTGGCTATTATGAATAAGGCTGCTATGAACATAGTTGAGCATATGTCCTTGCGTGGTGGAGTATTTTCTCGGTATATCCCAAGGACTGGAATAGCTGGGTCTTGAGGAGCCCCTATTCCCAGTTTTCTGAGAAAGTGTCAGATGAATTTCCAAAGGGGTTGTACAAGTCTGCATTTCCACCAGCAATGAAGCAGTGTTCCTCTTTCACCACATCCTTGTCAGCATGTGGTGTCATTGGAATTTTTGATCTTAGCCATTCTGATGGGTATAAGATGGAATCTCAGAGTCATTTTGATTTGCATTTCTCTGGTGACTAAAGACATTGAGCATTTCTTTAAGTGTTTCTCAGGCATTCAATATTCCTCTGTTGAGAATTCTCTGTTTAGTTCCAAGCCCCATTTCTCATTTGGGTTATTTGGTTTTGTGATGTTTAATTTCTTGAGTTCTTTATATATTTTGGATATTAGACCTTTGTCAGATGTAGGGTTGGTGAAGATCTTTTCCCAGTGTGTAGGCTGCTGCTTTGTTCTGTTGACAGTGTCTCCTGCCTTACAGGAGCTTCTCAGCCTCATGAGGTCCTATTTATTAATTGTTGACATTAAGGCCTGGGCTGTTGGTGTTATGATCAGGAAGTTGTCTCCTGTTCCAATGTGTTCCAGGCTCTTCCCCACTTTTTCTTCTAATTGATTTAGTGTCTCTGGTTTTATGTTGAGGACTTTAATCCACTTGGACTTGAGTTTTGTGCATGGTGACAAACATGGCTCTAATTGCATTTTTCTACATGTAGACATCCAGTTAGACCAGCACCATTTGTTGAAGATGAAATCCTTTTTCTATTGAATAGATTTGGCTTCTTTGTCAAAAATCAAGTGACCATATGTGTGTGGATTCATATCTGGGTCTTCGATTCGATTCCATTGATCAACAGCCTACTACTGTGCCAGTACCATACTGTTTTAATGACTGTTCCTCTATAGTACAGCTTGAGATCAGGTATAGAGATTCCTCCAGAGGATCTTTTATTGTACAAGATGTTTTAGCTATTCTGGGTTTTTTGGTTTTTCCATATGTGGTCAGTTTTGGAGACTTTTCAATTCAGTGCTAAGAAAAAGATATATTCATTTATGTTTGTATGAAACATGCGTTAGATCTCTGTTAGATCCATTTTATTTATAAAATGTTTTCTCCATTATTTATCTATTTAACTTATATCTAGGTGAGTTGTCCATTGGTGAGACTGGGTTATTGAAGTCTCCCGCTATCACTGCTTGGGGGGGTGATGTGTGATTTAAGCTTTAGTGATGTTGCTTTTACAAGTTCCCTCTTTGTTTATAGGTTGTTAGCATCTTCTCATTTGTTAGCCACATGTTTAGTGTCATTCCATTCACACTATCCTGTGTGTTCATAGCTGAGAGGGGACATCCAGATCCATGCTTCTCAAGAGCTCTGGTCCAAAGGATTGGTCTCTATTTTTTCATGCTTTTTTCATTTCTATGCCTGAGTAAACTATGTTTATATCATCTCTTAACTCCGAGTTATTCATGAAAATATCTGCCTTGCCGCCATAAGGTGATCACTGTACTACTTGGGATAGAAGCTGAGCTGTTCTTAATAATAGTATCACACACAGAATAGGCTAACACATAAAAGTGCATTTCTCTACCATCAATGAAAAGGAAAAAGGGCAGGATATACTATATATTGTTGATTGAATTATATGTCCATGGTCCAGTTTTTTATTCCCACAAAATCATAGCAACAATGAATATTTTCAACCATATATCTATGTATAATTATATATTTGCTATATATTTGTAGATAGACATATAGAGAAAACAAGTCTACCTTCTACCTAGAACTGAATGATAAACAAATGGGCTACCAACATACTCAAAAGCTATCTATTAGTCCATATAATGAAGTAGAAACTAGAGTACCAATTTCAAAAGTTGTTCTTAGAGCAATACTTTCCCTTACTAATATTTTCAAACACATTGGTATTAGAGTTTGTGTTATATAATTTTATGATTCTTTAATTGTATTGGGGTTTCTACCCAGATATTTATTTATGCTTGGCAAGCCTCTACCACTGTACTACATTGCCATTCACCCCATTTTACGTTTTGTATATATTGAGGTTTTGTACCATATAATACCTTCCTTGAGATAAAAAAGAGAATCTGTTTTAAAGTCAGTTCTACATCAGTAAAAATTAGGAAAACACATGACAAGTAAATGAAAGTTTTAAAATAAAGAATTAATAGATATTTGTAAAGGTGGATGGAGCTAGGAAGGTAACACAGTTGATAAATGCTTCATTTACAAGTCTGATCACCAGAGGCAACACAAAACATTACTCATATGTGTGTGCTTGTAACCCCAGCACTGGATGAGGAGAAGTATAGGGTCTTGAGGACTGTGTAGCCATACAGCCTAACCTAATTTATGAGGTTCAGGGCCATGATAAACTATGTCTTAAAAGAGAAAATTGGTTGTCCTCATGTCTTCACATGAGCAGGCATATATGTGCATGTGCGCTGAACTGATATGCCCCACACAAACACATACATAATGGAAAATTACAAATACTAGGAAGTGTTATTGTATTTTAATGGCGACATTAGAATTGAAATCAGTACTTAAAATGATCAGTTTTGCATTACAGAATATGATACTGCACTGGGTAAAGCACATTAATGTATTTTTGTTATTTCTCATATACTGACGGTAGTTCTTTCTCTTGGGAGCCATAGAAATGATGGATGTTGTCTCTCAGGGTTTGATTTTCAGTACAAATAAACTGTAGACTCACTGTTGCATATATGTATCCCACACTTGAATTTGAATCTGTGAAAATTATAAATTCTGTTAATGTTTAAATTTAACATCATTCCAAAGTAAACAACTTAAAATAGTGTCAGTGTCCTTGGAAGATAATGTTTCCATCTTTTCTTGTATATCTCAGTTTTAGATAAGTAATATTCTCTTCATTTCTGAGGCTTACCTAGGGAATTCAACAGCAAAGGATAAGTATATTATCAATTTAAAGTTCTCTCTCACAACCACTCTAAAACTCACACAATCACACAGCATTCAATTCTTCTTTCTCCACTCTTTATTTCCCCTCACCCTATTTCCTTCATTCTCCTCCTTTCCTCTCCTTCCTCCTTTCCCTACCCCTATCAAGTTTTTTTCCATTGATCCTATTCATATTCCCTGTCCAATTTGCCTCTTGACTAGCACCCACATGTCACTTATCCTTCAAGCCTGCATTGTCCTTCTATTTGACATTCCTGAGTATAATATTAGTATAATATTCACAGGATCAAATCAACAACAGCCAAACAAAAGCCCATGGATCAGTGAGAATGAAGTGACATAGAAATGTTAAAAAGAAAGAAAGAAATTGAAACAGTTCATTCTGTATTTAACTACTACAGTCATCCATAAACAGGGTCCCTGGTGGAAAGTTTATTCTCTTTCATTGTTTTCCTTTTTCCTACCATATTTACCCACATTTCTCAAGGCCATGTGTTAAAAATGACAGTTGCACATACGGTTGTCTATACTGTACTCACATATAGACATATATGTGATTGTTATAGCAGCCATAACTCATGATCACTGTTATTTCAAGACAAATGAAAACCTGCTGAACTCTGCCATACTTTATGGAAAAAATACTTTCTCTAAACAAGTAATATGAAAGACTCAAATATATCCCAAATCAGCAGCTGTAGTTTTATAGCAGACTCTGTAAGATGTTTAAGTAAGTCATCCATTTCAGAAGAAGAGGACCATGCTCATTTGTGAGTAATACTGAGTAGTTTCTTCAAAGGCCACTTGGAAAAAAAGGCAGGAGCTGGCTTTGCTGTCAAAGCTATTTGAGAAGTAGATGAAATCAGAGAGCAGAACCCGTCATTCAGTGATCGATGAGGAGGCTACCTATGGCCTAGTGAGTAGAGAAATTGGTTGTGTCATTTCATGTGCACCACTGATGTCCCAAGTCACTGTCCAGAGAACCTCTATTTTTTACCATGCTAACTTGACTGCTGCACTTATTTCACATTACTCCCATCATAACAGCATTTTTCTTTGTTCAGACTCGGCCTATTAATTTGATAATTTTCAGAAACATTCGTGGTAGAAGCATATATATCACTGAGCTATACTCTCCCATGTAGTCTGCAATAGCTTGTGTCTAACAGACATCTTCCTGCTCACATGAATATTGTATTTTCCTCACCTGTGAACCATCTCCTAAGGCTACTGAATTGGCTTCCCACATCCAGCTGTCAAATGGTTTGTGCGTCCTTGACTAAATTAATTTTCCTGACTCATTCCTCCTTCTATTAAACGAGAGGAAGTTGAAATAGATCATTTCTATGGATTCTTCCAGGTACTCCTTCCCTTAAAAGATTGTCTGTCCCAAGAGCCAGGAAGCAAGTCACACATAAAATGCAGAGGAATCTTCAACAGTGGAGGAATGTGATTCCTAGTTATATTTTCATAAGAAATGAGTGTAATGATAGGACAGAATGTGTCACGTGTCATACTGTAGTTTCCTGCATCAGATAGAGAATAATGAGGGTATGTCACATGTGAACTATAGTCTTTTTTTTTAACCTTGGGATAATTAATTCTTCAAAACTAGAGCATGATCCATACTAGATTTGATGTTACAAGGATAATATATATATTCCTTACCCTCATGAAATGTAGAATGGAAATGTATAATTAATGACCTATTTTTCAAGTTTTATCTTATTTTTAATTGATGAAGAATAACTGCATATGTTTAGGGGGTACAAGGATATTTTTAGATACACATTTTATAGATCAAAAATGGTTACCTGGCAAGTATCATCACCTCAAATGTTTATTATTCCTGCAGTACCCTTACTGACTCTTTGGGGTCTTATTTGTTTTGTTTTGTTTTGTTTTGTTTTGTTTTGTGTTCTTCTTGCTTACTTATTAGTACTATGTACGAGGGATTCCTATTAAGAATGATAATGGGATGGGAAAGAGCCTGAATTTTTTTCTTTTTTTTTTTTTTTTTTTTTTCTTTTTTGGCTCTAAAATAATGTTTGTATTATTTAAGAATTTCCCTTATTTTAGTCTAACCACACAGGAGCAATGAATGCTATCTAGAACCAAACCACCAATTATAAGCCAATCTGACTCAAGAGAACTCTGAAGGTGAAGGACAGTTCTGCACAATGTATGTAAGTCAGATTCATATAATGTGATAGTGACTCAGGTGTCATGATAAAATTTTGAGGTATCACAAATTTGAAAAACACCTGAAAAGCATTTTATCTATGGCCTTCATCTGGGCTTTCTCCAACTACACTGCTATGGACATCAGTCACCTAATTTATTTATGCTAAGTTTATAGTTCTTTATAATTGCCAATCTATTTTAACACTTATAAAACTAAAGGGTGCATATATAAAAGGAATTATAAGCTATTCAAGTAAGAGCCCCAAATTATATGTGAGTCATGTGTCGTGTATGTGCCAAGGGCCTTTGGAAGCCAGAAGTGGGTGTCAGATACCCTAGAACTAATGTTACAGGATGTTCTTGAGCTAATGTCGGGGTGCTGGGAACTTAAGTCAGATTCTCTGCCGGAGCAGCAAACAATAGTACTGCAGAGGCATCTCCCTGGTTCTGTTGTTGTTGTTGTTTTTGTTGTTGTTGTTGTTGTTAGAAAGAAGGATGCGGCTCGCGCTACCGTCTTGTCAGCAAGAACGACGCAGCACGCATATAGGATCCTTCTGCAGTAAAGCTTTAATGCATCTTGAGAGGGAGAGCATAAGCTTACAGAGCGGAGACCCCGAACAGCAGAAAAACCCTCCCTTATATAGGAGACTGTCCTCCGCTTAGGACGTGTCAGACCCTGATTGGTTGTTGCTCATCGGGCGAGATGACGCCACGGGAAAGGCAGAGTCCGACAAGTGGAAATTCCCCTCGCACATGCGCAGATTAGTTGTTTACCAGCATGGGACACAGGATGTCAGCTCCATCTTGTAATGGCGAATGTGAGAGCGGCTTCTCACAGAAGGACACTCCTTCTTGAATTCTTTACTAAGCTCTTAGATCTTCTCTTCACACAGGGGAGAGAGTGTTTTTAGTTCTTGGGACTGAAGAAACTTTTACTTCCAGTCAAGTAGTTTATTTTCCTGGGAGAATTTTAAAGCAGAAAATCATCTAAAAATATCATTAACTTGCAAGTTGATTCTGCAATTTTCCTAAACAATGTGACTCAGGCCATGTTCTTATGTGCAAAAAAAAAATTTTTATTTGCCTGCTTCAGTTGTTGTCTCAGAGACTTACTGCCTCCTTCTGCTCTAGCCTCCATACAATCTCATTTAGGCCTAGAATGTTTTTAGTCTTTGAGACTTATCGCTTAATAAGCTCACCCTTTCTTGTTCTTACTGAGCTCTGGACTGGCTGGTTCAGTTCAGCTGTTCTGGCTTAAAACTCTTCTCCCACCTGATTTATTTAATCTGGCTTTTCTCTCGACCCTTGAATTGCTCTGCCTGGCCTCAAACTAACTCCAACAATCTGCTCTAATCATCTGGCTCCTTCTCATTCAATCTTCACCTGAGTTCTCTCTCTCTCTCTGCAACCCGTCTCTATTTTTACTGTCCTGGTAAAAGCTGTCTCCCCCTTTCTCTGCATTGCTCCTTAAGTAGCTTCCCTTCCCTCTCTGTTCTCCTGAAAGCTCGGTATATTCTATCGTGTAAAACCTTTCTCTGATTTGTCACTTTTTCTGCCACTCAATTAAACATCACTTTTAAACATTAGTGCTTCCTTCTACAAACTAACTTTACCTTTGTTGTTTCAGATTAAAGGCACTTACAGTCATGCCAAGACCTAAACTTTTCCTTACCTGATACTTGCTCTATACCTGGCTGGCCTTGGACTCAGATTTACTTCACTCGGTTTCCTGGTTTAAAGCATGTTTGGATTCCAGCCAGATCACAAAGACCTAGATCTCTATCATTGCATTCATGTTCTGAATTAAAATTCCTCTACACTTATGGAAAGTTCTGTGCTCCTGGTCAAAGCAGATAGTCTGCATGCAGGCATGGAAGAGGTGAAAGAAACATTTCCATAGTCTGAGAAATGAAAATAATGGCATTTCAAATAAGCATGGAAGCATGACATAAATAAAGTGGATAAGGACCATTGACCATTTTGTATAGTCAAGTAACATTAATTTTATATGTTTTGTACAGGAAATACCACTTAGAGCTGAATATAAAACAGAAGATGGCTTTTGGGTGAGATGCTGGTCTCTACAGCTCTTGCTTTGTAGACACTAGGACCCGAGTTTAGATGCATAGCATCATGTAAAAGCTGAGTGGGCATGGTGGACCTCCTGTAATCCCAGCGCACGAGAAATGGACAGGGATTCCTGGAGCAAGTGCCTAGGCAAACTAGCTGCCATGGCCAACCTTGGTTTGCGAGAGAAATACTACCTCAATATATATATATGCTCAAGAATGATAAAAGACAGTAGCATTGATTTTGGTCCTGAACGGTCGCATATGTGTGCACATTCACCATGCATGCACATATGCATAAATGTACGTAGCATAAATATATAATTTAAAAAAGGTAATATCCACAATATTAACTCCATAAAAATACTATAATCAGGGTTGGCGATTTATCTCAGTGGTAGAGTGCTTGCCTAGTAAGTGCAAGGCCCTGAGTTCGGTCCTCAGCTCTGGAAAAAAATATGATCTTCACTTCCAATCATCTCTAATGAATTAGACATTTTAATATCATCAAAATGTAAAAATCTTATGCATAAATATGCCACATATGAAATTATACAACGAATGAAATGACAGAAAATGTTTTATAACTCTTAAAACAAATACAAATTAATATGAAGAATATGTATTAAATTGCATAGTGGCTACTTTATCTGAGATTGTAAACTAAACATGTTAAATAGCAGTATATAATATGTTAAGCATACATAGCAATACAAAATATATAAAAGCAAATAACAAGCAATGAAAATATAAAGAGGCATTCTTTTCTGGGAGGGCGGGCTTGAGACAGGGTTTCTCTCCGTAACAGCCCTGGCTGTCCTGGACTCACTCTATAGACCAGGCTGTCCTTTAGCTCACAGAGTCTTAACTAGATTGATTTTTAACAAAATATAGGAAAAGTAAATATATACACTGACCCAAAGTATAAAGATTTTTTTTAAAAAAACAAGCAATAAATTAAGTGTTGTGGCAATAAATCTACACTAGAAAACACCACATCGCTGTTTTGAAGGAAGACTTCTTCAAAGACATATACCCACACCTGAAAAAAGATCCCAAGGGCAAATAATTTCATCTCTAGCAGGTCAGATCCAATATATTCTATGGGAAATCTTTTTTTTTTTTTCCACTGCATGCTATACTAGGATTGTGAACCCAAAGTGCTGGGATCGTTTTACCTCAGCAGGATGGCAGAAGACACGGCCCTCTAGCACATAAAATATGAATGACTATTTTACTGTTCTAGAAGGAGTGAGCCGGGTCCCGAGGCCGAGTCCAGGCTCACCTGATTCCTCCTATCTGCTTCTCCCTCTTGCCTATCAACAGTACTCGTATATCCATATTAACTCCCCAAGTACCAGCTTCAGCAAGGCAGACTCTTCGATGCTGGCTTGCCTTGTAGCCAGTCCGTTTGTGTCCAGCTAATGCCTGCTCCTCTCTCCACTCAGTCTCTCCCTCCCCATACCTGGCTAACGACCTCTCTGCCCTTAGCCAGAGCTCTGCTCCCCTCCCCCACCCCTCAAAACAGCCTCCTCATAATAGAATGTGGCCTTCAACTTCTCTCTGCCAGTTTCCTTGTCTCCCCACACTTATTTCCAGTAGACTGCACTCTGTTCCTTGATACTCAGAACCAAAAGGGATTCCCGAAATTGTCTTTTACAAAGATAGTCAAACCCTGTGCTACTTTTCTCACTGGACTAGAATTTGCACATAAGTGACTGAGGGGAGGAATGGATTTTTGTGGCTCACGGGTTCAAGTACCAAACAGCGGAAGGGCGTGGGAACTCCTCACGTGACCAAAGCATGTGTCTGCACGGGAAGTTTCAGAGTTAAAACATGGCAAATACTAATAACTAACATTAGTTACACTTGCCAGAATGATTTTTTTGTATTTTTTTTCCATGAGAAAATAAGGAATGTAAAATAGCAGTGGAAACCCAAGCAATTCTGTATGACACAAGCTCATTGTGCAAAATGAAATTATGCTGGAGTGAGTATACTAGTGCCATTTCCATAAATGTCCTGTTTGTAAATAGAGGACCTCAATACAATGTCACTTTTCTTTCACATACCCACATGCTTTATGTACTACTTCCTCTTTGGGAAATCTAGAGAGTCGGCTCCTGTGTTTCAGATGATTATTTATTTATTTACTTATTTATTTATTTTAAGAAAGAGGTAAATAAATTGATAGTTCGAAATTTAGAACATGTTGCACAGCTCCTTGGGCATTAAATTTCAAAACAAACAATGAAATGACCCAGAAGTTTCAAATAAATGAAAACAGAGTTAAGTGTCTTTTTCTTTTTTTAAATCAAGGCATGGAAAAGAAGATACTGCTTGTTTTTATGAAATAAAAATCAATGTAAATATGATAATCAACTAGGTAATGCTCATCATATTTCATAATGCATGTATTTATCTAATATTCATCATCTAGCGTCCCACTGACTTGTAGAAAGGGAATTTACACGAGCCAGAGATTTCAGAGCTCAAGAGACTAGGGACTACATTAAGAAAATACACAAGGATAGGAAGGCTACAGACTTTGTGTAAGTGTCCCTCAGTAGAAAAATGGGTAAAGAAACTGTGGTACATATACACTATGGAATACTACTCAGCTATTAAAAACAAGGAATTCCCGAAATTCGTGGACAAATGGATTGAGCTAGAAATGATCATAATGAGTGAGTTAACCCAGAAGCAGAAAGACTCAAATGGTATATACTCACTTATATCTGCATACTAGCCCAAGGGACATGTCCCATGAAAGCCTTCCCTTACCAGGAAACTGGGACAGAGGGGAGGACATCCTATTGGGACTCTAGATGAGAGAAGCATGGGAGAATAGCAAAGTAGAAGGATCCAGAGGGTCCTAGAAACCTACAAGTAGAACATTATGATAGGCAGATTTGGGCCCAAGGGTCCCGCTCAAACTAAGGCACCAGCCAAGGACAATACAGGAAGTAAACTTTAAACCCCTACCCAGATCTGGCCAATGGACAGAACATTCTCCACAGTTGAGTGGAGAGTGGGATATGACTCTCACACAAACTCTGGTGCCTCATATTTGACCATGTCCCCTGGAGGGGGAGACCTGGTGGCACTCAGAGGAAGGATAGCAGGTTACCAAGAAGAGACTTGATACCCTATGAGCATATACAGGGGGAGGTAATCCCCCTCAGGAACAGTCATAGGGGAGGGGAATAAGGGGAAAATGGGAGGGAGGGAAGAATGGGAGGATACAAGGGATGGGATAACCATTGAGATGTAACAAGAATAAATTAATAAAAAAATTAAATAAATAAATAAATAAATAAATAAATGTAATTTTAAAGATTTATTTTTCTCATGTTAAAAAAAAAAGAAAATACACAAGGAGATCTGCCTTTAAAGGTAATGTGGGAAATATAAAGAGTTAAATGTTTTAATATCTTAGCAACTTGAAATTTGGAAAATAATAAGAGTCATGTTTTAATTTGGAAGTAAATATTTGATGGAAACCAAAGGAAAGACCGAGGAATTAAGGTCTCCTGTAATTAGGGTATAGGAAATACCACCAGAAATTAATCTAAATACTCATTTATTTCAGACATTATAAATTCCTAAGTAACCTTATTTGATTAATCCAGATCAAGAATCTGTTTATTGAAATACAAACTCAAATTACATAGGATGGAGCGCTTGTCATCTCTTAAAAGAATGGATCCATCTGCTATCTCTCTAGTCCTCCATGCCAATTCCCAGTCGAAAGAGCATGACAATGTCTTGATTTAAATCTTCAAATTCTGTATTTAGGGCATGTTTCCAAGGAGCAGGTGCTTCATCCCTTGGAAGAACACGTGTGCTGACTGGGCTTAATGGAAGGTTCATGTTTCAATGCACTGACATGTACCTGAGTTAATATGTCAGGAGCAGAGAGAGCTTTCAATCTAGATAGAGGTTCGTAAATTAACAGGTTGCTAAATAAATTACATCTATGGTTTAAAAAAAAAAAAAAGAGCAGCAACTTCAGAGCAGAGATTTGAAAGGGTGATATATCGATTCTGTTGTTGAAGTAGATTTCAACATACAAAATACACCAGAGATCAATACCTCCTTTCACTGCAGAGTCTACCTTTTAAGAGCATCATTCAGTTCTTCGAGAGTTGCCTCCTTCATTCCAGGCATGTGCCGAACGGTCGCTGTCTTAGTTAATGGAACTCAGTGCAGGTTAGGAGAAGAGAGAGAGGAGATTCCCAACCTCTGAGGCCTTGCTGCACCCCAAGACCCACTCATAAAGCCTGCCTCCCGCAGAGGAAGGATGAGTGAAGATGCCCAAGGCTGACAGGGTGTCTCAAGCCCAAGTTCAGACTGTATGAAAGCACCAGCCTTTTTATTAGAAACAAACTTGTTGACTTTTTTGCTTCCATTTTTCAGAAGGGTGGAGATTAAATGTTCATGAGATGGAAAATTTTTCTTCCCCGGGGGCACTTCCTCTGACACGAACTCTGGTTGCCTGTGATTTGATCACTGACCCTTAGGCCCTGTGGGGACACAGAGGAAGGAGATGCAGGCTATCCAGCTGACCTGATAGGCTGGGGTGGTGGGGGAATAGGCAAGAAGAGGGAGGGAGGGTGGGAACAGGAAGATAAGAGTGAGGAGATTATAGTCAGGATGTACTACCATAAAAAAAAATTGAAAAAAAGAAAGTTTTCTTTATTATTCAGCCAATAAAAAACCAGAGACTTTAGTAGGCTCTGTCTCGCTAAAGGAATGTAATACAGATCTCTCCCACTGCCTCTTTCCCTTCCTCCTTTTCCTCCTCCCTTCTTCCTTTTCCTCCCTTCCCTTTCTGTTTCTAGATGCTACTTTTGAAGAACTGGCTGACTTCAGACTGCCTATATAGCCAAGGCTGACTTCAAATGCTCCGTCCACCTGCCTTGCTTCCCACCCAAGTCCTTGGTTTATAGCCGCAGGCCCTGCTTTCATGGTCTGCTTTTAGACAAAATCAAATTGGGTACCTTTCCCCACCCAAAACATCTTTTAAACAAAAAAAATCGATACATTTTTCAATTTATGCATAGAAAAGTCCCTTAGTGTTATTTGTAAGTATATTTTACATTACCTTTATAATATATCTGAACTATGAAGATAACAAATAAAATAAAATTAAGAATGTTCATTTTCAATAGTCAAGAAACATAATAAAACTTAATTTTTAAACATTTGCCACAAGTTCTAAAAATGATAGCTCACAGTTCCTATATTTTATTTTGAAACTCTAATAATTTTTCTTACATAACTGAAAAGACATGGTAAACATCTTTGGAAGAAATGTGTATTATCTTTAGTGCCTCTGCAATGTACTTTTTTTTCCATTTGTTTTCCTCAAGAAAAGTTCAGTGAGGTACATTAGCTTGTTTCCATGATAACTCAGACGAAAATAACTAGCTAAAGGCAAAAGGATGTGTACAAATAGAAAGCGGGCAAGCCAGATGGCTCAGCTGCTAAAGGTGGTGGCCCCCAAGCCTGGTGTCATGAGTTCAATCTCTGGGATACACACAATAGAGGGAGGTACAAACCCCTACAATTTAGTTAGCCTTTGACTACTACAGACGTGTTGAGTATGTGTGTGCACACACAACAAAATATACTTGCAAATAAAGGTAAAAACAAAACTGTTTAAAAGAAGAAGGCTGGAGAGATGACTGCGGTTAAGAGTGCTCACTGTTCTGGCACAGGACCTGGCTTCAGTTCCCAGCTTCCATGTCAGACATCTTATGAGCCTCTGTGACTCCTGATGCTGAGGATCTGAAACCATCTGATCTTCACACATCTGTACACAAGTGGTACATGAAAATTTTAGCAAGCACACACATACACATAAACACACACACATGCACACATGTTAGAAATAAATAATATTTAGAAAGAAAAGAACAATAAAACATTAATAACATTTATAATAAGAAACAATACTTTTAAAAGTGTGCCAGAGATTAGTGGCTATTCATAATATCTAAAATATCCGTGATTTTACATGTTATTTAAAGAGCTGGGTTACAGTCATCCTTTACTACAGATCTCTGAGGATCTGAAACCTCCTTCCAATCTCCATGCATATCAGTCATGCACATGTTGCACATACATACGTGCAGGCAGAACACTCACACACATAAAATAAATCCATCTTAAAAACATAAACTCGATGAGTTACTGTGCTCTCACAGAAAGATCTGTGGGTTATGGTGAAGCTCTCTGTTAATCTGCCATCTTCCACTAGGAAAATCTCCTGTCTTGAGCATCAGTTTCATTATTTGTAAAATTGTAGAGTTAGGAAAGTTGGACATTACCTTTGGTTTCAGGCTGATATAAATTATTTGAGCTAATCTACTATCATTCTTTTCCTGGCTATTACCAGATTTGTAGGCCAGAGAGTCCCAACAAATAAAATCTGGCAATACTGCACACACATACACACCAGAAATTTGTGAGTCTTAATAAGATATATGACTGATAGGAATTGGTTTACTATTACTGAGGAATCCTTTGCCCTACCTTTCAGTTTCTGAAACAGCTCTAGAGTTGTATGAAAGAGGGGAGCTGTAGCAGTCATTACAATATCACCATATCAAGGTGCTCTACTGAGGCCTGGTTGGTCTGCTTCTATGGGGTCTACTGGCTGAAGGAACTTCATCGTTGCATGAGAGGATGATGATTCAGTTCCATATATAATGACTTGCTTGGCTTGCTGTTCTTGGAACTTGAGATAAACTGGGGAGAAACTCAGATAAAGAACAAACTCGCAACAGAATAGTCAATCAGGACAATAATTGACTCCTCCCTTAAATCCACAGTTTTTAAGGAGCCCCTGTTGCATGCCCTTTAAGTAGCTATGGCTGAATGATTGGGAAAGTAAAAGATAATAGAAAAAATAATTTTGACCTTTATAGTGGCCACAGTAGCTTGATCTTTGTGTGTGTGTGTGTGTGTGTGTGTGTGTGTGTGTGTGGTGTATGAGAGAGAGACAGAGAGAGACAGAGAGAGAGAGAGAGAGAGAGAGAGAGAGAGAGAGAGAGAGAGAGAATGCCTCAGCTTCAGATTCCGAAAAATACATTCACTCAAGCTCATTGTAGCATAGTAGATGTTAAGGAAATGTAGAGCAATCCAATAAAGTTGTAAAAATTGACTTCATTTAGAAACTATTGTAAGAGGGGGGAGGAAAGAAATTCACTAGAAAATCAGCCTCAATTGAATACAACCACAACATATGGAGATGTATAGCTAACAAGCAGACTGAGTGTGGGATGCTGGAGAGAGGTGAGACAGAGAGCGAGGTGCCGCTGGAAAACACGGGCTTCCTTTGCAGGCTCGTGCTCCTCTTAATAAAACTATTTAAAAACATAGAAAGGACGTGAAGGGTAACTCATTGGCATTAGTGAGGAGAATGTGTTGATGTTGAACAGAGGTGAGAGATAGAAAGTTATACCTTTAATAGACAAGCCTTCGGGAACTAGAAGGGCACAGGGGGCAAGGTGCCGGCGCTATTTTCCTTGTAGTTTGTATTATAGGGCCGTTAAGCTGCCCTCTTCCCACAGTGACATGGGTTTTGGGTTTGAGTACAATGCTCCATCATTCAGATCAAACAAAGAGAACACATTGGTGTTAATAATATGTGCTGCAGCCTTGTGGTGATCCGAAATTCCTGGATGTGGCCTGAAACTCAGCATGCCTCTAAAGGAGGAAAGATGACAAACTAAACAGTGTTCATGGCTTTCAGTCTGTCTTCTAGCTTTGTGACCTTGGAAGAAAAGCTAACGCCAGTTCACCTTTTGATTTGGCTAGATTTGGGCCCGGAAGAAACAGCGTGCCGTGCTTGCTGGCGTCACTTTACCATTTAGCTTTGTGGTCAATTTAAAGCTCTAACCCTGGAGAATCTCTAACCCTGCAATCAGTGGCACACGGCCTGTAGACCTTCATCCCTTTTGCCGGGGCCAGGGCTAGTTTATTTGTAATCTACCCATGGAAGGCCAGTTGGAAAGGGCTGACTTACAGGCTGATTGCTGATTTTTTTTTTTTTTTTTTTCAGTTTCCACATTTGAAATCTACCAAGGAATCACTAGCCATCGATTATGGTGTTTTTCCCTAAAGGAAAATAAATAATAGCAACAACAACAACAGCGACAGATTATTTCTATGTCTGAAACTGAAAGGAAATAGCTGCAGAGGGTTTTGGTTTGGTTTTGTTTTGTTTTGTTTGTTTGTTTGTTTTTTTGGGTTTGGGTTTGGTTTTTGGGGTTTTTTTGTTTGGTTTTTTTTGTTTTTTGTTTTTTTGTTTTTTTTTTTTTTGGTTGGTTTTCTTTTTGTTTGTTTGTTTTGTTTTATTTTTATTTATTTATTTATTTATTTATTGGTCTTATTCATTTCTCCTTTTCCTATCAGAAGGGTTTTAGGTTTGGAGTTCAGGGAAGCTATGAAGATTGCCTTTTGGGGAGTAAGTAGAAGAATGGATAATGCTACAGACAGTTGGAGAGACAGCACAGTGGCACGGGGCTGTGAGACAAGTTTAGGCTCACAGGGCAGAGTGAAGTCCTTTTCATGGGCCTCAAACAAGGCAATTCCATGCCATGCATGTGGTTAATGCGGAGCCCATAGTATTGCCTACAGTTAGGCTGCTTCTGATACCAGGAGAGCAAAGCAGAGTAGGAGAGTCGGGGTCTTGGATTTTTTAAAAATATCTTATTAATTTATTCAAATTACATCTCAATTGTTATTCCATTGCTGTATCCTCCCATTCCTCATTCCCTCCCTCCTGCTTTCCCCCTACTCCCCTCCCCTATGACTGTGACTGAGGGGGACCTCCTCCCCCTGTATATGCTCATAGGGTATCAAGTCTCTTCTTGGTAGTCTGCTATCCTTCCTCTGAGTGCCACCAGGCCTCTCGATCCAGGGCAAGTGGTCAAATATGGGACACCAGAGTTTGTGTGAAAGTCAGTCCCTGCTCTCCACTCAACTGTGGAGAGAATCTAGGAGGCAGGGGTCTTGGATTATGAGGAAAGGAGGATTTGTCAATATCCAACTGAGAAAATATGGCAGAAGTGGAAAGAAGGAACACATTTAGCTAAAGGGTAGCCATTATACAGGTAAGGCATGTGTCACTGGCAGCTCTCTGGCGTCTTGGAGGGAGTTACAGAATCAGCAGCAGGTTCTTGGTAGTGGCCTCCTCATTTACTTCATATCTGCTGTGAAGGAAGAGAGGGATGCAGCATGTTTAGCACCTATCCCTAAACCTAACCTTTTCAGCCTTTGTTGTTGTTGTCGTTTATATGCAGATATAGAGAAGTGTTTTTAAAGAAAATATTTTATAGAAGAGAACACCCAAGGAATAATTGATGCTAACTCGAGTGTAGCTTTTTTATGGCTAAATTTGGGGTATCATAAAATTAAGGTGGTGCCCTCTTATCCAGTGAAAAGAGGTACTGGAGGTGGAAGGGTCAATAAGCTATAAGTTATTTATTTTAAAGAGGTTCTTGGGAGGCATCAGAGAGAACAGATATGTTTTAATAGGGTTGTCCTAGATCTCTGTAAAGTTGATCCCTAGTGGCTTTTGTCCTTGGGTCACAAAAATGTTAAGTCACATACAAAGGGGAGTTGTTATAAAGCATGAAAATTCCAACCATTTGATTTTGCCAATGAAGACTCAGGAGGCAGATACTGCGGGGAGAATGTGCTAGCTCAGTGAGGTAGAGAAAGCACGTAGCTGACCTTCCTACTCAGCTCACATCTCATAGGAAAAAGGCAAAACGCCAAAAGCCAAAAGCTTGCTAGCTCACCTGACAGCCCAAGAGACAACACCAAAAAAACTAAAAGCCAAAGAGCTTGCTAGCTCAAAGATCAAAAGTCTGTTTGTTCTTATCCATGCTGTCTTAAATACCCTTCAATTCAAAGTCCCTCCTACTTTTTAATCTCTGTCAGCTGGCTTCTCACTCTGCCTCTTGATTTAGGGTTCACTTTATTAAATCCTGTGTACAGAAAGCTCTAGGATTAAACATGTTGCTAGGGCTGGCTGAAGTACACCATAATCACCTGTTTACAATAAACAGAAAGTTCTGGGATTAAAGGTGTGTGTTAGGGCTCAGCCACACTAAACAAAAAACAGGGTTTTATAGTTCACAGTCTCATCTTGGGGTTCACAGTGGGATCAAATATCCTGCAACAGGGAGTAACTGTTTTGATTTTTTTAAAAGACTAACCTGGTCCAAAATATCATTTTTTCGACTTACAACATTCTTACTTTCTACACTCATAGCAATCCATCTTTGGAAATATAGCCACATAGGGGGAACTCGTTAAAGTTCTGTAGGAGATTAAGCTTTCTTTTGAAGCTTCAATTTATAGAACATGGTAGCCCAAATACCTCATGGCCCAGAGCTCCTTCTAGAATCTGGTAAGCCTTAAACATCAGGAAGGCTTCAGAAGAAATGCCTGTATCATATTATACCTTTGTCTAAGGAATTGTTTTGTCCTTTGTATCTAATGTACACTGATATAACAGAGACGCTACTCTTAAAACGATAGTAAATAAAGTATGTTTCTAAGCAAAAATATCAAATGAAGCATAGTTATCCAAATTTAGACTAAAAGACAATTTAAATATTTGCTTATTCCCAATTAAAGTAAATGATGCTGAAGTTAGAAAAGTACTAGTATACTTGGTTGGACTCTGTTAATGATTTCGTATTTTAAAGGGAAAAAATGGTTTTGACTTTTAAGAGTTTGGTTTAAAAGTATAAACATCTCCAAAATATAATTTATTTTGAGATATTTAAATTTTTTTCTTTTTTCAATTTAAATGAGATATCTGTTATCTATAGTGAGAAAATTCTTTTTATAAAGACACTGAGAGTTTTGATGATTTTTAAACATTAAGACTTAGTCCAAGAAAGATAGAGTGTCTTAGTAAGTAAAGATTTGTATCAAAATCATAATTAAAGTAAGAACATGATATCAGAGTAGGGGATTAACTAAAAAGAACAAGATTCACATTAGAACAAGTCAGTTTGCAGAAGTTTTTCAGTTTCCCTTCCTTCCCTAAATTTCATCTAAGGAACAAGAATGTCAAAGGTTTGTAAAGCACCTGGGGGAATACAAAGTGGAGAAGCTGAGACTGTATGCCCCATGGACTAATGTTCTGGGGACTCTTTCCACTATTCCTGTTCTCAGGAATATTTTCCCTGCTTAGGAATCTCTCTGTGTTTCTGTGTCTGTGGTTCAGTCTTTTACCCCAGGAAACAAGACTGAGGGTGTCCTGTGCTAAAATCTGTAGGTTAGCAGTCCTGCAATGTTAATTGGTCTCTCTCTTTCTCTCTCTCTCTCTCTCTCTCTCTCTCTCTCTCTCT
>OU015749.1:10763594-10796244 GCA_907169655.1 Acomys percivali
TGTGTGTACTGCTTTGAAGTAGCCTTTCTTTCCTGCCTATTCTGCTAAGAGTTGGGCATATTCTATTTCTGACTCATCTTGTGAAATTTTTCTCTGATTCCTCACTTTGTTTGCTCATCAATTAGACATCATTGTTTGGAATGAAAGGTCTGAACTAAGAGTGTATCTGTATTCCAGCCAAAGGGATTAAAGGTGTGTATTCAGCCAGAGTTGCCATGTTGCTGGTTTAAAATTTCTCCAGAAGTGCCTACAAAATTCCTTGTAGAAGGTTCTGTATGGACATGAGTTTCCAATATATTTAGTTGCATGCCACCAAAGCATGATAGGAATTTGCTTAGTGGCTGTTCCACTTTTCAGGCCCACCTGTAATAAATGTAAATTCCTGTAGTTTTACATCCTTTGTTTGTTCTGTTCTATTCTGTTTTGTTTTGTTTTGTTTTGTTTTTTGAGACAGGGTTTCTCTGTGTACCCTTGGCTGTCCTGGACTTACTTTGTAGACCAGGCTGACCTGCAACTCACATCAATAAACCTCCCTCTGCCTCCCAAGTGCTGGTATTAAAGGTGTGCACCACCATGCCCAACTCTAGTTTCACATCCTTGACAGCAGTTGTTATTGTCAATGTAGTCTTATTAGCATATCATTATTTTAATTTCTAATTTGCTAATGGAATGTAATGCCAGATACCTTGTTATATGCTCATTTTCTATAGGTATGGTGGTGTATTAGTTCTTTAACCTGGATTTTGTCTGTGTGTGTGTAGTTTGTGTCTTTTTTTTTCTCACTCTTTTGGTACCTTCTACTTAAAGCCATTATATAGTTACAAGTATGAGTGTAAGTATAACTCAAAAGTTATGTCAGGTTTGTACCAGTAGACAAGTTTGGTGTTCTTCATAATTTTGGATAGATCTACACACTCCTATCATGTAGTTTTTCTACTATATTTAACATGGGGTGCATCCTGTTAGAGTTGACTTCTTCCAGTCAGCCTTTCTGTATTTAAGGAGTTATTATTTTGCCTTTATTTCTGAAAGATACTTCTGATGTCTTTAGGCATCCATGTTGACAGCTTCTTTGTTTTAATCATTCCAGTCTTGAATTTGTTTCAATAATTTTTGATATGCACTGTTTCTGTTAAAAAGTCTATTGTCATCTTTGTTGTAGTGTTATTTTGTTATGTTTTTGTCATCGCTATTTTCTTCATTAAGGTTTTTGAAAGATTAATGTTATTTCCTAGACGAGCATTATTTCTTCAAATATTGTTTTCTGGGGCCCTTGTGTCTTTGTGACTTATAGCTATGTTGTTTAAAGTTGTCAGTAATCCTTACATAATTTGTATGTGTTCTTTGTGCATTTTTTTGTATGGACATACTTTATTTGCTATATATTATTATCCTTACTATTTTCTGTACTTTGGTTTTTAATTTATTTGTGTGTGATTTTCTTTCAGGAGTTACTGTTTTCTTCTCTGGAAGATAGAGTTGAATCTTTCTCTTTTTTTTGTGCCTCTTTTTACCATTTTTATTCATTCCTCTTGTTTTGTGACCATATTAAACATTTTAACTATATTAATGTCTCTATTTAGGTTCTCATCTGTACTGTTTCTTAGTTTTGACAGATTGTTGTTTGTTTTAATTTTGATAAATATTTTCTCATGCTTAGCAATCTAATAATCTGTTGTTAGATTTCCTCTATATGCCAAATTAGTGAATCCATTACGTTACTAAGATATTTGATCTTTACGGGTCTTGTTTTTTTCAAATTTATTAGGTGAGACCACCGCCTTCTAGGTGGTACATGGGATAGCCGATGCATTGTAAACTTGCCCACTTTCACTGGTCAAAAGGAAATTATTCTCAGCAATGTTTGAATACCAGAAACTAATCTTTCTAATCCTCCCAATATAGGCAGTATAGTATTGTCCATGTCTCAGTTCATACACACACACACGCACGCACGCACGCACGCACGCACGCACGCACGCACGCACGCACGCACGCACGCACACCAATATTCAGCGAAGGACTTTTTGCATACTTTATAGCTTCAGCTTGTGCCACTGTCTCTCTCTAGTGTTTGTGCGTTCTTGTGAATGGAATCATCTCTGATAGCCAGAATTCCTTCCTTTCATCTCACCTCAGCCCTTAAATATTGTAATGCTTCCACTTCGTGCTTGTGGCCTGAAAACCCTCACTGAGCACTAAGCTGAAGCTTGGGGCTCGCTACGTTTCTTGCTTCTCATGAGTTGTTGTTTTCTATTTACTGATAATTGATTTCTTTAAAATGATTGGCATATATTTTAACTATTTGCTTGAGTTTTGTTTCAGGTGCAAAGTTGCATTCTGTTCTGTAATTCCTTTTAAAATAACGTTTTTTTTCTGTTTAGTGGAAAAATTTTAAATCTTATTATATATTTTATTATAATTTATTTACATTACATCTCGATTTTAATCCCCTCACTCTTATCTGTGGGAACACAAAGGAAGGGGATGCAGGCTATCCAGATGGGACCTGATAGGCTGTGGTCAGATGGTGGGGGAGGACGACCCCACCGATCAGAGATTTAAATAATATTTTAATGGTGTGAGAAAATAATCTATTTTCAAGAAAAGAAAAAATATTTTTGTTATTTCTTTGAGAATTCCATAGAACGTATTTTGTTCATATGTGTTCTTTTCCCAACTCTTCCCAGATTCACTCCTTCCTCACCAATTCCTGAGTCCCTTTTCTCTCTATCTCTGTCTCTCCTCTTCTAGTCCAATTTGGGTGGGGATCCTAGACTGGGATATGGTTGATATAGTAAAGGTCATAGCATTTTAGAAAATGGATTCTTCCTCTCCTAGATGCTATCACACCCCAACATTCCCCCAGCTAAGGGTGGAACTATGTGCCCACCTCCACCCCACCCTTGCTGCTATCTTGTCTGATTTGAGTGACTATAGAGATAGCATACTTGCCCAGGAGGAAGGAAATCCCTGCTGTCCTTGTAGGCATTACAGCTACCCTGAGGCTCTGTGAGGTACCCTGAACCCTCTGAGTCCTGACACAGAAAGGCTTACATTTTACTTGTTGTTCTTTGTGTTTTAGGTTCCCTTTCACTCTGAAGCTATCTGCCTTTTGCCAATTGGCTGCTTGAGAAGCCTCCATGCCTAACTCAACAAGGCAGAGCTTCGCTCTTCCTCTTCTCCTTCAGGTTCCTCCAGGCAACTGTCCTGTCCTGTGTTTTTTCTTTTAAGCTCTAATAAAATTGTTCTCAACCTCCTTTCTGACACTGCTCTTAAATTCTTTCATTGATGAGCTTAAGAAACCCAAGGGATCTCCTCAGAATTTCCAGTGTCAGCATAAAACATTCAGTAAGATGCACATATGACACCTTGGTCATCTTCTCAATTGATAGCAAAAGAGCCAGTTTTAGATTTCCACAGGTGTGTTTCTCAGAAGCCCGTACTCAATGGACAAATTCCCAAAGCAATTATTTAACTAGCTCAGGAAGAAAAATGCCCTCTTTCATGTGACATTTTAAATAACTATAAAAAGAAATAGTTTGAAAAATTGTTTTTGCTTAAATTACTCGGCTATATTCCTCCTCTGCAGTGTGTTTTGGTATACAATTATGTTCTGATTGTTTTCCTGGCCCTTTTGCCCCAGTGAGGTAAAAACAACTTTAAGCTCCTGGACTTACAATTTTATATCTGTAATTAAACACTTGTATCCAATCAATTATCAAATGTGAAAATGAACTTTGATAAATGACACATTTGAAAACTTTCCTCTCTTGAGAAGTGGCTGCGCTAAAACAGAGTTGTATATTAATCATCCTTAAAATTGGGATGAGTGTCTATGAGTGAGTGTGTACCTTAATATATCTATTTAAAGGGTCTCTAGTCTCACAGTTTTTAAAGTTTTCCATCCACCAAGCAGCTTTGTGTCACAGATGCTGTTTTTCATGTCTTTGCCTCTTCTAAATTGATGCTAAGTTTAGAAGTCATTGAGAATCATTAATTCTGAAAGCTACAATCCTTTGTCAAGTTAAGTGTGGCATGGCAGATATCAGAATGCTATAAGTGTACGTTGGAAATATATCTGCCCACTGGATCCTCTGTCACCTTCTTCCTGCACAGATCTATATTTATACATATTCCTTCTTTGCTCCCTTGAAAATCTATAAATTATATCTATATCTGTCAGTCTGACAAATGTATTATCTTACACACTAAAGAAGGATTTTATCAGGAGAATTTTAATGGTCTGTTCCTATTGAACACAATTTGTGACAACCATTTCTTCTATTATTGACCACTGACTTAAAATGTTACCAAACAGCACTCAAAGAAACCAGAACATTGACGCAGTATGTACCTTCCCCTAAGATAAGATACCATTTGTATAGCAAAATTTCACATGATCTCAATTTTAGCATTACATTTAAATTGCAATTAATGAATAACTGAATAACTCATATTTCTCCTATTTTCCCCTTAAAGAAACATTTAATTTCATCATAGATAAAAGATGTCATAAAATTATACTACTTGACAGAATTGAAGAGAGGAGATGACACTTATTGCTACCCCTTCACATTTAAATTACATGCATAATTTTGGAGATTTCTGAAATAGTTCACTTGACTATATTTACAGTACTTTAATGCACACTTTATTCTATACATGCAACATGAAGTAGCCAAAACCATCACTGTTCCATTACAGATAATTCAAAGGCTTGGGTTAAATGTGTGTATTTACCAGATGTACACAGTGGACCTCTGAACAGGCACTATTTTTTTTTCTTGCTTACTAATTTTTAGGTCAACTTGCAAAGGAATAGGTTTTGGGGTGACATTATGGTGCGTGACTATCATTATACTTTATTCTAATTTATCATTTTCTCCATTGCTGTGTCGCCTGTCCTCCTCTGGCTGGTTCTCTTCTTTCCTGAGTTAGGATTTCTCTCCAATAAAATTTATTTTTCAGTTACACTGTGTGTTCTCAGCTAAGTTGTAGAGCGTGAACATATGAATGAGGGCTGTATTTCAGCAAATTAGTAAGGAGAGAAACAGAAAGCATTCACAGGTTCCCTGGTACTCCCATTTTATTTCTCTTCTTATTTGTTTGTTTGTTTGTTTTGAAGATAGATTCTTTTCTCATATAATACACCCCAACCACAGTTTCCCCACCCTCTATTCATCCCAGCTCTGCACCCACTTCTAGGAGTGGCTAACAGCCACAACATATGTATAGAGGACCCGGTGCTTCTTCTATTTCTGTTTGTTAGCCCATGTGAGTGAGTCCCACATAACTGATTAAGTGGGCCATGTTCTCTTGGTGCCCCTCATGCCCTCTGACTCCTACAATCATTCCTTCCTCTCTTTCACAGGCTTCCTTGATCTCCAAGGGGAGGGACCCATTGGAGCGGTCCAACTTAGGCTCCCTCACGCTGCATAATGTCTGGCTGTTGGTCTCTACACCTTTTTCCATCTGCTGCTGGAGGAAGCCTCTCTGATGATGACTAGACAAGGTACCAATCTATAAGTTTAGCAGATTATCATTAGCAGTCATTTAATTTATTTTTTCCAGTTGTTTGGTTGTAACCTATGTCTGGACAATTCAGTCTCTGGTTCCTGGCAGTGTAAGGACAGGGTACCTCTTATGATGTGGAACTCAAGTTAAATCAGACATTGGTTGGCTACTCCTAAAAGTTCTGTCGTACCATTGCCCAGCACATCTTGCAGGCAGATAGAGGGTTTTGTGGGCCAGGTGCGAGTACAGATTTCTTTCTGTGGTCTGCAGAGTACCTTCCCCTGCCAAAGAGGCGAGAACTTAGGTGTGAAGGCTCCATGCCCACAGCCTCTCCATCTCTCTACATTCAGTGAACTGTTTTTGTTTTTGTTTTGGGGGTTTTGCTTTTTGTTTGTTTGTTTTTGTTTTTTGGGTTTTGGGGGGTTGGTATTTGTTTGTTTGTTTCTTTTTTGAGACAAGGTTTCTCTGTGTGCCCTTGGCTCTCCTGGACTCGCTTTGTAGACCAGGCTGGCCTTGAACTCAGTGATCCACCTGCCTCTGCCTCCCGAGTGCAGGATTAAAGGCCTGGGCCACCACTGCTGGACTACATTCAGTGAACTGTATGGACATTGTCTTTAGCAATTCCTCACCCTTGTCAGTTTTCAGTGACCAAGCTTCCATTCTAGCAACAGCCTGGGTTATTTAGAGAACTCCATGGGATCCGCTCCGTCCACAGCTCAAAGACACAAAACCCAGTTCCACCCCTGACAGTCTTCCCTGGCTACAAAAGATGGCCCATTCAGACTCCTCCTTTCCCCCAACTCTGCTTGACCCTCTCCACTCCCATCCCCACCCATCCACAGTCAAACCACAGAATCTATTCTATTTCTCCTTCCCAAGGAGGTCTATGTGTTCACCCTAGACCTCTTTTCTTTACCTAACCTTTCTGGATCTACAGACTATAGCTCGGTTATCATTTATTTAATGGCTAATGTCCACTTACAAGTGAATGCACCATATTTGTCTTTCTGGGTCTGAGTTACCTTACTCGGGATAATTTTTTTTATAGTTCATTCCATTTGCCTACAAATTTCATGATGTAACTATTTTTAACAGTGAGTAATACTGCATTGTGTAAATGCACCATGTTTTTTTTTAATCCATTCTTCTGAGAAATCTCTAAGTTGTTTCTATTTTCTGGCTATTATGAATAAGGCTACGATGAACATAGTGAGTTTGGCAAGTGTCCTTATGGTAGCATGGAGTGTCCTTTGTGTATATGCCCAAGAGTGGTTATAGCTGGGTCTTGAGCTAAATTGATTCCCAGTTGTTCAAGGCACTGCCATATTGATTTTCACAGTGGCTTTACAAGTTTGCCCTCCCACCAGCAATGGAGGAGTGTTCCCATTGTTCCACATCCTCCCAGCATGAATCGTCACTAATATTATCTGACAAGTGCAAGATAGAATCTCAAAGTAGCTTTGAATTGCATTTCCTGATGGCTGAGGTTGTTGAACACTTCTTTAGATGTTTTCAACTATTTGAGATTCCTCTACTGATAAATCTATGCTTAGATCTGTACCTCAGTTTTTAATTGGATTATTTATTTTTGCTTTGTTTTGTTTTTTTTGGTCTCTAGTTTCCTGCATTCTTTATATATTTTGGATACTAGACCTCTGCTGGATGTGAAGTTGTTAAAAATCTTTTCCGGTTCTGTAGGCTGCTGCCTTGTCCAGTTGACAGTGTCATTTGTCCTACAGAAGTTTTTCAGTTTGATGAGGTCCCATTTATTAATTGTTGATCTTCGTTTCTGTGCTACAGGTGTTCTGTTTAGGAAGTTGTATCCTGTGTCAGTGTGTTCATGGCTATGCCCCACTTTCTCAACTATAAGGTTCAGTGTATCTGATTTTATTTTGAGGACTTTGATCTACTTGTACATAAATTTTCTGCAGGGTGATAAAGAAAGATCTATTTGCAGGCATTCAGTTTGACCAGTACCATTTGTTAGTCTTTGTTTGTTTTGTTGGGGTGTTTTGTTTTGTTTTGTTTTGTTTTTGTTTTTTCCAGACAAGTTTTCTCTGTGTAGCCTTGGCTATCTTTGTACTTACAGTGATCTGCCTGCCACTGCCTCCCAAATGCTGGGATTAAAGGCATGTACCACCACACTCAGCTTCGTTTATTTCCCCCCAGGATGTATTTCTAGCTTCTTTATCAAAAATCAGGTGTCCATAAGCATGTGAATTTATATCTATCTCCTCAACTCAACTCCATTGATCAACGTGTCTATTTGTATGTTAATACCATGTGGTTTTGTTTTATGTTTGTTATTTATTACTATAGCTCTGTAGTACACCTTGAAAACGTACATGATGATACTTCCAGAACTTCTTTTATTGTTCAGGATTGTTTTAACTATTCTGGGTTTGGTTGTTGTTATTGTTTTTCCAAATAAAGTTTGGTATTGTCTTTTCAAGGTTTGTAAAGTATTGTAAAGTAGTTTTAGGGGGATTGCATTGAATCATTTCTTTAGATTCAAATAAAAATAGGATGACTATTTTAATCATGTTAATCCTACCAATCTATGATCATGGAAGATCTTTCCATCTTCTGATATCTTCTTCAATTTCTTCAAAGACTTGAAGTCTTTATCCTTTAAGTCTTCACTTTCTTGCTTAGAGTTACTGCAAGATATTTTCTATTATTTGAAGTTATTGTAGGAGGTGTTTTTCCCTGACTTCTTTCTCAGTTTGTTTCTAGTTTGTATATAGAAGGGCTACTGATTTGTGTGAGTTATTCGTGTGCCCAGCCCCTTTGTTAAAAGTGTTTCCCAGTTATAGCAGCTCCATGGCAGAATTTTTAAGGTCACTTATGTATACTATAATACAATCTGCATATATAAATACTATAACTTTTTCCACTCCAATTTGTATCTCTTGGATGCCCTTTGGTTGGCTTGTTGCTTTAGCTATAACTCCAAGTATTACATATTGGATAGATATGAAGAGAGTGTACAGGCTAGTCTTATTCCTGAGTTTAGAGGAATTTCTTTGAATTTTTCTCAATTTAATTTGATTTTGATTATGGGGTTGCTGTGCTATAAATAGCCATTATTATGTTTAGATTTGTTCCTTGTATGCCTAATCACTCTAGGACTTTTATCATGAAGGGGTATTAGACTTTAGCAGAGGGTTTTTGTTGTTGTTGTTGGTTTTTTTTTTTCCCTGCATTCGATGAGATGATCACATGGGTTTTTTTGTTCAGTGTATTTATATGGTGGATTGCATTTACTAATTTTTTATATATGGAAACATCCCTATATCCCTGTATCTCTAGGATAAAGCCACTTGATCATTGTGAATGATCTTTTCTATGGGTTCTTGGATTGGGCTTGCAAGTATTTATTGTGCATTTTTGCATCCACATTCATAAGAGAAATTGGTTAGTAATTCTTTGGCTTTGTTGAGTCTGTGTGGTTTGGGTATCAGGGTAACTTTAGCCTCATAAAATAAATTTGGCAATGCTCTTTCTATGTATATTTCTGGAATAACTTGAGAAGTATTGATGTTAAATCTACTTTGAAAGTCTGGTAGAATTCTGCATGAAAACCAACTGGCCCTGGACTGACTTTGGTTGGGAGACTTTTAATGAGTACTTCTATTTCACTTGGGGCTATAGGTCTATTTAAGTTGTTTATCTGGGCTTGATTTAACTTTGGTAAGTGGAACCTAATAAGAAAATTATCTATTTTTTTAAAATATGCTATTGATAATTTGTGAAGTTCACATCATGCACCCCAATACCACTCATCTCTCCTGCCCTTCCCCCTTCCAATCTCCACCCATCCAAAAAAGTTTAAAAATAAAATCTCATTGTGGAAGTTGCAGTGTGTGACAGTGTGTCCCACAGTAGATATGCCTTTTATCCATATATCTTTAGTTGGAAATATTCATTAAAATGAGTCATTGGTCTGGCTCAAGGCCCCTGAGTTTTGCTATACTACCAATACTGGATTGTCCCTGACCTCCATGACACAAGGCAACAACAAGATACTTGAGAGAAGTCTAAAAAGACGCACATCCCCATACCTCTATCAAGTCCTCTCACTTATCTTGTTGCCGCCTTGTGTCATGGAGATCCTGCATGTTTGGACCCTTCTATAACTGTGTTCTAAGCAGTTCACAGGGTAGATGTTGGGCTAGGCCAACTCAAAGGCTTGGATTTGGGCCTGGGTGGTAGTTGGATTGATCAGCCCACCAGATCTCCTGTACTCCCACCACCAGGGTGAGCTCTCCAATACTGCCCAAGCTAGCTCATCCAATGCTGCAGCCAGCAAGGGAGAGAGCCATCTGTCATGGCCTCAGGACTGACTCACCTGTGCTCAACCCAGAGGAACAAGCTCTATTATTTTACTGCCCAGGTGAGGTGCACTTTGCTGAGTGCTGCAGCCCGTGAAGGGCCTGGACAGCTCTCCTTCTTTCATGACCCCAGGGCCTGCTTTCCAACTTGTCCTAAGTGGCATGAGGCAGGGGGGAGGGGAGGCATTGCATGTTTCAAAAACCTACTTTATTTCTGTTTTTTAAGCACTTCTATCTCCCTTTCAACCCACTGACCAGAAGTAAGAGAGAAAAATGATTAATAGGGGTAGAGGATGTGGGTCTTTTTAGATGTAGTTTCTTAGGGCGATTACACTCTGCTGTCAGGATACCAGCAGTTCAGTCAAATAGCAAACACCAAACAGAAACATGAATCAATAGCACCAGCATGATCCACCAGAAACAGCAAAACACCACAGAATCAATGCTAATCAGTAAACTCAGCCAGATTGCCACAAGAAGTTCTCTGGAACATTTGTCTCTGCAAGGTAAAGTGTAGAAAAATGAAGACCAGTGAAGCTATGCAAGCCATTGCAAAGCACAGCGATGCAAAAGCATTCCCACTACCTGTGGGCTTGTAAGTATATTCTCTTCTCAGAGTAAACTCACAGATGTTTTTAGCTGGCCAAAACTATGGCCCTAGCACAAGACAGCTTCCAGCAAAACATTGCACAGCACAAATGAGTTTTTAAAGAAATCAGAAACTTCTACTTCAGGGGAGGCATCTCTCCCTTGCCCACGCAAGCAAGTGGTGTGACCAGCTTTCCCATGCTCATGCTCCTGGGGCCAGCTCGCCTAAAATCCCCCTCCTCCACCTCACCCCCACCCGAGGGTATTTTGTTTTTATATTTAACATTTTATTTGATCAATGTATTCATTTCTCATACTCTGTCTTCGATGCCTGAGAGTCTCTCTTCCATCTCTTCTTCTGGTAGTGAGTGTAGCTTACATCTGTAGTCTTTTGTTGAATTTCTAAATTTTTCATGTTTAGTATTTCCTCAGTTTTTGTTTTCCTGATTGTTTCTCTTTACATTTCAGGTCTTGAACAGCTTTATTTGTTTTCTTCAATAGTTTGTTCATTTTTTTCCTCCACTTTCTTTAAAGGGGTTATTCATTTCATCCAATTGCTTGTGTTTTCCTAGATTTCTTCATTCCTTTTAAGGGCCTTATCATCTTTGTATAGTTGGTTTTAAGGTCTTTTTCTCGCAATTCAACTATATTGGAATATTCAGAGACTGATATAGTCGGATAGTTGAGCTCTAGAGGAAATGTGTTCATAGGGAATGCCTGCTGGTGTTAGAGGCTTGGACGCAGCCATGAATCTGGGAGAAAGGTCAGGGGGGATGGTCTATGGCATGGCAATGGGGAAGGGAGGCCATAGCTGGTGGGCTGTTGCAGTGCTAGGTAGGAGATGGAGGGATTGGGTCTAGGTCAAAGAGAGAATGGAGGTCTGCAGACAGGCTACCTAGTCTTTAAGGCAGGCTCAAGCAAAGAGTGTAACCTGAGCTGAAGCTGGGACACAGCAATGAGTAGAAAGGGGAAGGGGAAGGGATGGTCTGTGGCATCCACAGCAGATATGGACAGAGTGAAGGGAGGCTGAAGGTGGTGTTCTGGGGTAGCATCGGGGTGGGTCTATGAAATTTGGTCTCGGGGAACACTATAGGTCCTCCAGAACCCTGTGTTCCACATGTCTTGAATCCAACTTATTTCAGAGTAATTTTCAACTATTGTTTTTGAGAAGTTGCTGTGCATCTGCAGAATCGAAATCTAAAAGTCTATGCTTACATATTTGTTTTTGTTGTTGTTATTTATAGGCAGAACTGTTATTTAAGTGATCCATCCCCATTAATTGTAACAACTCACTGAGTTTTCATAAGTAATTTCTTTTCTTTTTTATTACATTTCTTAGAGTGACCTAATTATAATCCAATTATTACCTTCTTGAGCTTTGGCCAAAGCTAAACTATAAAGATCACTAACTTTAATAAGAAAAAGTAATTCTACCATTTCAAATGCACAACTACATTGCAAACACTTGGGTTCTCCTACTGAAAGTAAGGATTACATATGGTTTCTATAGTGAAATAAAAATTGAGTTACTTATTTACGCACTTGAAGCTTATGTTTTCGTATATTCCTGATCTTTTTAATCTAATATGCATCTTAAGGATAATTATTTCTCTCATATAATGAAATAATTATGAAATATACTTGCTCAAGCATATCTATACAATTTCCATTTATCACAGGTTTTCATTAATTCATGAAATATTATTGAAGATCTCCTATTTGCCTCCTTGGGTGCTAGAATACAATGATGAAACAAGATAGAGATAGTCCTGGCCAAATGTTGGAGTGTGTTGACCTTGATGATATTATCCAATATAATCGTCACTGTGTTATGATAATTGTGCTAAGTGCTCCGAAGAAAACAGCAGGCTATTCTATGACTGTGTAGTCAGGAGACCTAGTTTGTGTAGAGAATTTGAATAAGATAGTGTTAAAATTGATTTGTAAAGAAATTGATATATAAGAAACAATTAGGCAGATTATAGGAAAAAGCATAGTTCAGAATGAGGTAGGGAACAGAGGCACCGGATTTGAAAGGAAACTTGCTGGCTTGGAAGGAAAGAGTGATGTGAGATGAACTGTGAAGGGGTACAAGGGATCAGGCAGACATAAAAATCTGAAGTCCATTCAGTGTGTGAATTTTTATTCCAACAGCATTGGGAAGCCACTGAAGGGCTACATCTAATTAATATGCAATATATAGTCATTATTCATTGCCACCTGGAAGAAGAAATGCACATCTCATTGTAATTTGAAAAGATAAACACAGCAAACTGATACCTCCTGTTTTAGAGTACAATGCCCCCTGTTCCCCCTATGAGTAAGTAATGATTAATATTCCAAGAAAGAATCATCACAGTACTTACTGCTGATTAAAACATGGTTCGGCCAATATTTATTTGTTTGTTTGTTTGTTTGTTTGTTTATTCACTTTACATCCCTACATTAGCCCCCTCTCTCCTCTCTTCCCGGTCCTACCACTTCACCCTCTTCTTCCTATCTCTCCTCCTCTTTGCCTCAAAGAAAAGGAACACTCTCCTCCCAACCTGCCCTAGCGCATCAAGTCACATAATGATTAAGCACGTCCTCTTCCACTGAGGCTTGTGAAGGCAGCCCAGCAAGGGAAAGTGATCCAAAAGTAAGCAACAGGTCCATGTCAGAGACAGCCCCCCTCTGAGGGCTGGAAGACCCTCATTAAGATCTGGCTGCCCATCATCTACGTATGTGTAGATCCAATCCACGCATGCTCTTTGGTTGATGTTTTGTTCTCTGTGAGCCCCAATGGTCCTATGTTAGTTAACTCCATTAGTCTTCTTATGGAGTTCTTGTCCCCTCCAGGCCTTTCTATCCTTCCTCCCACTCTTACAAGATTCCCTGAGCTTGCCTAATGTTTGGCTGAGGGAATCTGCATCTGTTTTGATCCACTGCTAGATGGAGCCTCCTGTCTACAAGCATAGTAGAGTATTATTAATAGTGTCAGAGGTTAGCTCTCTCCTGTGGGATGGATCTCAAATTGGACCAGTCATTATTTGGCCCTTCCCTCAATCTCTGCTCCATCTTTATCCCTAAAATCCTTGTAGGCAGTGTAAATCCTGAGTTAGACCCAGAAAGACACACATTATATATACTCACTTATAAGTAGATACTCTCCACAGAGTATAAGATAACCATCTACAACCCATAGATCCAAAGAAGCTAAGTAATAAGGAGGATCCAGGGAGGATGCTTGGATCTCCTTCAGAAGGGGAAATAAAATAGCCATCCTCAGTGGATGAAGAGAAAGAATGGATGGGAGGGGGGTAAGAAGGGGAATGAAAATAGAGGTCAGATTGGAGGAAGCCAGGTATAGGAGGTGAGAGGGATGGGAGAGAGAAGGGAAAACAAGGGGGGGACATTTCTGGAGCAACTGGAAACCTGTGATGAGGTAGGGCCCTGGGGGGATATGGGGCTGACTCTACCTGAGACTCCTAGCAGAATGGGACATGGAGACTGAAGTGGCTACCTCTTATAGCCAGGCTGAACTTCCAGTAGAGGGAGAACACCAACCCACCCACAAAACCTTCAGTTTGACCAAACCTGCTAAACAGTTGTTTTGTTGTTTTTATTGTTTTGTTTTGTTTTGTTTACAACCTGTCTGCTAGATGACTGATTCTGCAGAACATTAACTAAGCCTAGCTCCTCCTCTCTCCTTGTTAAATCCTTCAATGAAACCAAGATAGATAGAGAGGTTAACTCCCAAGACTCAACCATCTGCAAGCATTAAATTTGTATGTTTCTTCCCCTCCCAAGGTATTTTCTAATTATTCCATGATCCCTAACAATTATCTAACTTTATGTTAATTTTTAAACAAAGTATGATAATCAAGTATAATGTTACAGGAATGTTAAAATGGCACCTTTTATTAAAATATAATCATTTAAAAGGTATATTATCATCTTATCTTTTTATTTTTACAAATATTCTTTAAACAATTTAAATTTTTATGTATTTTCTAGAGGGAAAAAACTTATAACTTTTAAGTTATAGATTTTTTTGTCATAATCAATATTTAACCTTATCAACTTTGTTATATATGAACAGTTTAAATAATAATGCTCGGGGTAGGCACAGTTCAACTTCTCCATGTTCAATGAATTGTGTGGGTTTTGTCTTCAGCAATAATGCCTTATGGGCAGTTTGTGGAAAGCAACCAATATCCTTGACAATAACCTAGGTTGGTTGGGGTCCCTTTGGCCAACAACTCAATTAGTTGAAACATATTCTTAGAACTAGATGCTTCATTTAGTGACAAGAGAGTCCAACTGTGGCTCTCTCTCCTCTGTTGTTTGACAATTCCACTTAGATTAACCTATATATTTTAGGAAGTTTGTACTGTAATAGGTATACTACCTCTCAAACGTCCCTTCATTTTAGCTGCCTCTCTCCATATTGTCTTTCTTTTCTTACACTTCCCCCATCCCCATTTGATATTCTTATATTGTGTTACCTTATATAACTTTTAATGGTAATTGGTTTTGGCACCTGTGCCATGTTTTAATATAGCACTAAAACTTTCATATATTTCAATGAAATGCCTTAAAACTAAACTTCCCACTGAATAAAAGTGCTTTTAAATTTATTTTCCCCCTGTAACCTTCCTACATCCTCATCTTCCTAATTCACTCCAGATGGCTACTTTGTGACATTACAGAGAAATGACATTCTCTCGTGGTTATGCAGAAAAATTCATTTCATCTGTTGTCTACATTGGTTATCTGAAGTACGTATTACCCTGATTAGATTTTTTTATTTTCATTCCTGTACACATACACACACACACACACACACACACACACACACACACACACACACACACGCATGCACCCATGCATGCACACACAATGTCTTGCTATATAGCCCTAGCTTCCAGAATACTGGAACTACTAGTTACCTAGCAAAGCTCTTTAAGTTTTTATACTGTAGCTGCTTTTCAACACAGAATGTGTGTAAAACAAACTGAGATTCTATTGTGGGTTATCTACCAAAGACAAATGGTCAGACATGAGTTTAAGCCAACAGAAGGTCCTTATTAGTCCGCTGGTGAATACGTTGGGAGTTCAGGATCTCATTGTACCACCAAGCCTTTCTCAGGGTGAGCTTTTAAACACAAAAACTGTATCCTGAGTTACAATACTTCAGTTAATAAGAACAGTTATCCAGAAGTGGAACTACAGAAGCCAAAAAGCAAGGTTAGTATGTTTACAGATTTTCCCAGAACTATGGACTTTGATGGATTGGGTCTTTTGTTATGGCAGGTGGTGCAGTCTATGTGCTGAGTTCTATGGTCTGAATGGTAATTCTATCATGCAGTCACTCGTGCTAGGATCTGGGGGTCTACGAAAGTCTAGGGGTCAGTTACAATTTTTAAATACATATTTGTTCATCAAAAGGTAACTGATAGATCTTTCTGGGTATTAAAATTAATAAAAAATTAATTTCATATACACAGGATCACTTGTTTCAAGAGTGAAGGTGCTACCTGTATTTGAGGATGGGTATTCAAATGTTTCTGTCTAAAAGTTTTGGTCTGTTATCATCACTGAATACTGATGAAGCCTGTTTTAACTTCTGGATGATTTGAAGCTATCCCCTCATTCATTTTTACCTATGTCTTCATGTTACTATTAAATTTTAATTTTTCATTTTTTTATTGAAGCACTGAAAAATAATCATTTTAACTCACATACCGATAGTCTATGATTCCATTTTACTTTCTTATTTTTTATAAGTAATCTGTAACTCTTAGTTGCTTTACGTAAAATTTACTTACTTTTCTCTAAATTATATGAACGAAGCCATGCCTCTTGATCCACAACTCTTTTCACTTATACAATTCTACTTTGAGTTCATTTTCCATTGTTTACTTCTTTTTGTTTGCTTTGGCTTTTAAATTCTTCCTATTAGGTTTCCATGAAGTCCTCTGTGCTGGCGTCTCTGTATTTCTACTTTTCTCGGTCTGCCCCCACTGCTGCCTCTTGACATCCCAGATTTCCTTTTCTTTCTATTACAAGCTTCCTGTATTTCTCTTCTACCACCAGGAGCTGACTGGGAATCAAATGTTCTAAATGTTTCTTAAAGGAAGTGTTCCTATTTTGATTCCGTCAGGAAAGCCAAGTGTATGAGTTTTGAAAGTGAAAGAGAAGAAAGAGCCATCACCCCAGGCACACAGTTTTGTGTATGGCAGATATGAAATTTACCTAGCCCTTGCCTTGGATTTTAGCACAATTATTCACTGTGGCAGGGAAGGCAGTTGACTCTCAATTTCCTCTCATTGCTACAAATTCCTGATTTCTAAAATGTGGATATTTGAATTTCCCTGACCCTCACTTTCACAGGCCTGCAAACATTTTATCACTATCAGTCTTAGTTATCCATGATAAATCTTGTTCCACTCTACACTTTTTCTCCTATACTGGAAAACTATTCCTCTAATTTCCAAACACTTTCATTTTTAAACAAAAACAATGATATAGCTTATTTTTCTGATTTCCAAACACTTAAAAGTCATTAACTTTATCAACAATTTATCTATTCAAGGATTATTGGGTACCAGTTCTTGGCCAGCTTAGTGTATATTAAGAAGTGTCATAAATACTTAAGCGTATTTTCTACTAAGCCTCACATAGAATTTAAAAAGTAGTTCATATTCCATTTCAATGAGAAATACAATGATTTATGGAAAATAGGGAACTTGGTCCTCTATGTAACATTGAGAGAAGATTTCAGGCAGGCTTTAGACTTAAACATAGACTTTGTCGAAAACAGGACCAAGAGGGGAGCTGTGAGAGGCAGCTATAGGCTTTGAACTTTTACAAGCCTACTTTATTTGGGGTTCTTTAATGCCTATTCCTGTCTTTCAACCCACCTACCCTAGATAGGAGAGAAAAGGGGTTAATGTGGACAGGAGAAGTAGACCTTTTTAGACTCAGTTCCTTGGGCAGATCCCATCCCTCGACAGGATTCCAGCAGACTTGTTAAACAACAAAACAGAAATTCAGCACAAGTGACCACAGCTGCTACAGCTGGATCCCGAAGCAGCAGGCAGAACTGTAACATCAACGTGTACTATGGAATATTTTTCTCTAGGAGAGTATTGAAGTGGAGCAATGAACAGCCAAATGATGCAAAAGCCAAAATGTCAAGCCTCTGGTTTTGGGCTCCTACATCTCCCCTCTGAGTCCATACTAAGATGTTTATAAGCTGGTAAAGACCATGCCCCTGCAAGAGGCAGTTCCTCTTTTGGTGGACAAACCACAGATCCTCTCACAAGTATGTTACTAACAAACAAACACTGCAAGCCATCACACAATTCTGTTCATGTCCCACACTTGTGGTCAAAAGAAAAACATGTTTACATCCACCACAGGCATGAAAGGAGGCACACAGGAAGCCTTGGGACTCAGAATAATAGTAGCAATTGAGTATTGATGAGAAGAGCATGGAAAGCCTAAGTCAGCAGCCACATGAGCTCGAGAAACTAGCCTCAAATTAGGTGGTAGGAAATCACAGTAGGGCCATCAAATTAGCTCAATGAGTAAAGACTTGTGCAAACTTGGTGACCTGTGTTTGATCACCAAGAGTATGGTGAAAGATCTGAATCAAATCCTGAATCCTCCAAGTTTTCCTTTGATCCCCATACACATGCCATTACATGTGTGCCATCTTCCCCATGTCAAATATAAAAATTGACTGGTTATTTTTTTTATCAGCTCAGATGTCATGATAATATTGCATTTTGAGAAAAATAGTTTGACCTTTGAATTAGGTGGCACTGATGCCAGGTAAGTCTCAAGGTTCTCGGTTTAATTCAAAAAGGTTAAACACTTTTGACGTTGTTATTCAGGTGGAAAACAGCGTCCAAAAGCCGTCATGTAGAGTGCCATGACCAAGAGGAAGGTCAAATCAAAGCAGGCCAAAACTGAGACATTTATGTTCAACTCAGTTTTCAGTAATAGATCTAGAAATTCCACAGGAATATAACAGAACAAAAGAAATTCTTACAAGATGTGGGAAAATGTGCATATTAGAGCATCTAGTCACATTGCCTTCGAAGGACTTTTCAATGTCACAGCCTTCACTATCAATATTGAGATAGTTTAACGGTCCCTAAAAATTCAGAGGTCCTTCTGTGGAGTGGCCTCCTTTGTTGAAATAGGAGAAGACGAACATCAGTTTGTGAGATGCAAGTTAAGAGCTGTTTAAACTCATTTTTTGCCAAATTATTCTGCCTGCCTTTATCTTTCCATTATACATTCTTCAATTCACATGACAGGAAAAAAAAAACTCTCTCATGTAATGTTTCTCTGTCCTCACCTTTTCAATAGACCAAGTCCACAGAAATTGAATTACTACATTAATGAATGCTGAAATTGGGAGGATATTTAGCAATTCAGGATGAAGAAAGTGGATTAAGAAATTGTAGCTTCTCATAGAAGTGTGCAGAATTCTTCCTGGTGGAAAATACAAGTCTTGGCTGAAAGACTCATACATTTAGCTGCATCAATAAAATACATAGTTTGTTTATTTCTGAAATAGCAAAATGAGTAACTTTGTTGATTATTGAATAATCATAATCAAATAAATAAAATAAACAGACTTTTAGAATCTTGGTAAATTCCCAGCATTTCTGACCATTCAGTCTTACAATGTATGCCCAGCTGCTAGGTAGCAAACTGTACACCTTCTTATTCTACTTTTTCTGCACTCATTATCCATTGTGCCCTAAGGTGGTTAGCATCACTTAGTGGGTGTGAGCAATGATTCATAAATTAGATTGTAACAAAAATCATATTTATTTGCTGTCTAGCACTTTACAATACTTTGTTACTTAATACAACTAGTACAGATCAATATACTTCATTTTTTGGTTTCCCATCAAGATCTCCTTTGTCACTTGGCCCACACAATTTTGAGAAGAGACCTACTAAAGTAGAAACACAGTCTCTGGATCAAAAGAATTAAGTGAACTTTAGTACATGATGGTTTCTTATAGCTACGAATATATATATATATATATATATATATATATATATATATATATATGTACAATAGGACAAAAAGTAGATTATTGAGTATACTCCTCAACTTAATGCCTTAATGTTACTCATAGGGTTATTTTTAATTCACTTGTATAGACTTTTGTATATAGATATAAAATGAGTTTAATTTTGATACACTGGTATAGAATTCAAATGTAAGATATTATATATATATATATATACGCATTTCTACTCTACCCGTACAACTCAACTATAACACAAGGTTTACTCCCAATACTTTTGAAGTATTGGCTGCCTAGGATAATTAGAAAAATACAAGTTAATTGTTACTTGATCAAGTCATGGTCATGTCAATTACTATATTTTTATTACAAGAATATACATCCTAGTTTCAACAGATTCTATAGATAGATAAAGTGAAATAGTTAGATAAGGTCTTCATAAACCTCAGAGACCTACAGAATATAGCATTTAAAGATGTTTTGATTGTTTTAAATATTCTTTAATAATAAGGCAGATTAACTCCTGGCAATACCTCAAAGAAGATGATGAGCATCAATGAGCCTCCTTATAGAGATGGCTTCAAATGTGGCAAACAAGCCACTGGTGAAAATGTCCTCATTTCTAACCACAGACAGAATTCTGCCTAAAAAGGGGCAAGCTTGGATGCAAGCAGAGTCGATAGCCAAACTCTGCCAAGACAGGATAAGCAAGTCCTTAATAGTTCCTGCCTTGTAAATATGTCTGTCAGATATATTGGGCCACAATGCTGTAGATCGTGCTCCAACATTATGGAGAGATTTGAATGACTGTTCAGGCAGCAAGCTGTGTCTGTCTCCTTCTCACTTTGGAAGCTGGTAACTTGTACTTCCTGTCTATTCAGATAATGAATTTTATTCCTTCTTAAGTCTCTGATGGGATTGAGGACCAGGTAGTTTAGTTTTACAATTAAGCTTAGTTGTTTAAGGGTTAAGATATTTTCAGGTCTACATAGATGTTTTAAGTTGATAAAGATGAGATATGATAGATATTTATTTACATTCAGAATTTTAGACTCTTCTTTCCCAAGATAGAGAAGATGTTTCCTTCAAGGTTGCCAAATACAAATAGCCAAAACACTATGAATGTAACACTTAAATAATTCCCAATTGTTTCATGGATCTTCTTGCTGTAGGTAGTTTATTGTATATATGTTTAATAATATAAATGTGTATGAAAAAAAAGATTTTTTTTATTTAAATCTGTCAAAACCTTGTAGGGAGATATAAAATCATGGCCTGTGCTACCTAAGAGCTCCAGACATCAAATGCTCACCCAGAGAGAAGCACAGAAAGGTTTTGCTTAGAATTGTATTTCCATACAGGTAATGTACTCTTAACCATGCCTCATTGGTTTTGAAATGTTAAATTTAAAAGGGCAGTCAGCCAGGTCTATAATCTTGTATAGAGGAGAGACTAGGTTATTTATATGGCAAAGTACCAGATGCAATGAAAAAGTTCCAAATGAGTAACAAGTACATAATTCCAGCCAAATAACATCAGGAAATCTGTGTGGGTTCCAGCATAAGGCACCCCAAGGGACAGCAGCATGGATCATTTGGCATAAAAATCAAGCCTACACAGTCACTCCAAATTCTTAGCATCTGGGTTTTACTGAGATCTTATCTACTGTGGGAAGTTATTTGTCTTCTGATCAGTGACACAAGGGACCCGCCCTTGCTATTTTGTGCATATATATGTATATGTATGTTCATTTGTTTGTTTATTTATATACTTCCAGATTTTGAAGTGAAAGTAACAAGAATTTTATCATATATTAAATGGGAATATTCACGACAAATATCCAAAGTGCTTGCCTTACCACATCATTCATTAGACAGATGTCTTTCTTCTTGTTCTCTTTGATTTATTCATTCAACTCAAATTTATTGAGTGTCTGCTACTTTTTGGATGCCTGGCAAAGGACACTGGCCATAAATAGAGAAAGTTGATGCTTTAGGTGAAAAAAGGGCATATTCCATAAGCAATTGGGTAAAATAAATTACAGAGAGCCAATAGATAGATGAGAAATTGATAGAGATATTTATATATGTGTGGTTTTGGAGTGAAAATACTGGCAACATAAAACTGAGGCAAGCAGAAGGAGACTACTATGTCATACTGGAAGAATATGGAGGCTGGTTGGACAGCTTTTCTCCATGGCAGTAGCAAGTAAGCAAATCTTACTAGTGACGGGGAGAAAAACCTGCAAATCTCGGTGAAAATATTTTGAGCAGAAATCCCAAGCAGAGTTCTGGCAGCTGGACAGTGCTCTTTTGTTCACCTCCGTGTCACACCCACACACACAAATGAAAACAAAGGATCACAGACAAGTAGAGAGAAAGTGGAAGTATTTTCTTTGTAAGGGTTATAAGTGCCAATAATCCACCAAGCACTATATAGGTTCATTTGATGCAGGATAGCTACTTAATAGATATCTGTTGACCTAATTTACGTATAGCTATTCTGCATTGCATGCTTACTACGTACTAGATGTAGGACGGCAAAATTGCATGTATTTGAATATTATATCAAGCACAGTGGCTTGTCCTTGTGTTCTAAACAACAAAATAGGAGGATCGCACCATGAGTTCAAGGCCAGCCTTGGATAGATAGTGAGATCTTTTTTAAAGAAATAAAATAAGGAGAATATTGGTGGTTAGGGAATCTCTATTATCAACTATAGGATGGTGAGCCACAGCACATCCTAACTAAAATGGTAAGATATATTACAAAATATAATGATGTGAATATTCATGAAACTGCCAGTAGTCAAAACTGAGTTTAACCCCATGAATGTCATTTCTTTCCATTTGTGATGGTCACTAATTATTAACTCTTGGCATTATAGAAAATTCGTGATTTTAACTCTACTCTTGGCCATGACCTCTCAGGTCATCCCTCTTTCATCTGCACAGTGTAGAACATCCTTTATCCAGTGACCAGATGACTTAGAGTTGCTAAAACAGGATAAGAAAGTACTCTGACCATCTAAAGTGAATCCTTGCTTCCTCTCTAACCACTGCTCTTTTTCAGCTTTCATAGCATATAGAAAGATGATGATGAGGTCTTTAATCCACTGGGATTTGAGTTTTGTGCAAGGTGACAAATATGGGTCCAGTTGCATTTTTTTACACATAGACTTCCAGTTAGATCAGCACCATTTGTTGAAGATGCTATCCTTTTTCCGTTGAATGGATTTGGCTTCTTTGTCAAAAATCAAGTGACCATATGTGTGTGGATTCATATCTGGGTCTTCGATTCGATTCCACTGATCAACCAGCCTGTTGCTATGCCAGTACCATGCTGTTTTAATTACTATTGCTTTATAGTACAGTTTGAGATCTGGTATGGAGATTCCTCCGGAGCACCTTTTATTGTACAAGATTGTTTTACCTATTCTGGGTTTTTTGTTTTTCCATATGAAGTTCAGAATTGAACTTTCAATGTCTTTAAAAGATTGTGTAGGTATTTTGATAGGGATTGCATTGAATCTGTAGATTGCTTTTGGTAGGATGGCCATTTTTACTATGTTAATTCTCCCGATCCATGAGCAAGGAAGATCATTCCATCTTCTCATGTCATCTTCAATCTCTTTCTTCAGAGTTTTGAAATTTTTTTCAAACAAGTCCTTCACTTGCTTAGTTAGATACTTCCTAAATATTTTATATTGCTTGCGGCTAATGTGAAGGTTGTGGCTTTCCTAATTTCTTCCTCTGCAAGCTTGTCATTTGTGTATAGAAAGGCTGCAGACTTTTTTGAGTTAATTTTGTATCCAGCCAATTTGCTGAAGGTGTTTATCAGCTGTAGGAGTTCTCTGGTGGAATTTTGAGGGTCACTTATGTACACAATCATATCATCTGCAAATAGGGATAATTTGACTTCCTCCTTTCCCATTTGGATACCCTTGATCTCCTTTTGTTGTCTTATTGCTCTGGCTAGAACTTCAAGTACTATATTGAAGAGATATGGAGAGAGTGGGCAACCTTGCCTTGTTCCCGATTGTAGAGGAATTTCCTTGAGTATCTCACCATTTACTTTGATTTTGGCTATTGGCTTGCTGTATATAGCCTCATTATGTTGAGGAAAGTGCCTTGTATCCCCGATCTCTCTAAAACCTTACACTTCAGTGGAGAGTGGGATATGACTTTCTCACGTACTCTGGTGCCTCACATTTGACCATGTCCCCTAGAGGGAGAGACCTGGTGGCACTCAGAGGAAGGACAACAGGTTACCAAGAAGAGACTTGATACCCTATGAGCATATACAGGGGGAGGTAATCCCCCTCAGGAACAGTCATGGGGAGGGGAATAAGGGGAAACTGGGAGGGAGGGAAGAATGGGAGGATACAAGGGATGGGATAACCATTGAGATGTAACAAGAATAAATTAATTAAAAAAAATAAAAAGTTAAAAAAAAACTTGGAACAGAAAAAAAAAAGATAAAAGTTTCAAACTAAAGTATGTCAAAAAGAGTTTTGATACGTAGGTTGATAACTAGTAGATAGATGCATATTAGTGATGCCGAGAATGAGTGGACTGAGAAAGTAGAAGGTCTTAGAATCACTGAGACCTTCCAAATTAAAGACTACCTACTCATCAGACACTTTGTACATGGCTCAACGTTCACTTACTGGAGCTAAACTAGGTGCCAGAGAGCTGTAGTTCTTCTTTTACATTTTACACTTTATCTCCACAGTGCTGCTAGGTTAACACGTCTGCCCAATACATGTATTGTCTTGTCTCTGGGACTAGAATGCAAACATAAGCAACTTATTCTGCACTTTCGTACTCTTGCTGGATTACAGATTATCTAAATTCTTGCTCGGTTACCAACATCCATGGTTGGATTTTAATTGGACAATCAGAAAATGTGCTTGTTCTCTTACGTACTGTTCATAAGACCAACCACGTCAGCAGAAAACAATCTAAATAAGTCACCATATATAATTACGATAGAACAGCATCCTGACTTAGTGACTGTTCATTAGGATTTATTAGTTGACATTCATTGTTGAATGTAAAAGTCAGTTCGTAAGCACACATAGTATGGTCCCATTTATATTTATAGAAGCATATTGACAACAGTGCGATTTCAATATCTCTGGAAGGAAGGAGTTCATATAAATTATATTTTTCTTTTTACACATTCTTCATTGTTTATCTTTGCAATGTTCCTGGAGAGTCCTTGAATTCATATTAAGAAGCTGAATAAATGTTGGTGAAATATAGTTGACTACAGTAGGTTATCAGAATAAATGTAAAATATAATCCCCTGATTATGTAAATGAATATGCTATCTCTAGGTATTTCACAGCTTCCTCCATTTATCTATACTCCAAATAAAAATCCCATTTCGCTCAAATATTGGAGCATTCTAATGTTGAGAAGGTGTAGGTTTAGGACTGCAAATATTCCCTCTGCCTTTGTGATGATAGCCTTTCTGTCTCATTTTTAAGACAATGTAGTCATTTTCTGAAAGAGTGTAATACATCAATGGAGAAAAATCTGATTCTCAGTATAGCAATTTCTCAGATCTTTTTATTTATTGGTTCTAACAGGCAATTAACCTTTAAAGAGATTTCCTTTCAGTTCTCCCGTGTGACAACATGAACTGTGTTATTTCTTCCCTGTACCATGTTAACGAGAAGCTGCAAAACTAAGTCATTTGAATCCAGATGGAGGAGCCCCTATCAACTTCAAATCGGAAAAGTTTAGCAGCTCAGTCCTTACTACTTGAAATTCTACATTCCCAACATGGAGTGTCAAGAAGCTCTGGTTAATTATTCTCTTAGTGATGATAATCACACCAATTATGATTCTTAAAAGAACCTGAGAAGACAAAAGTTGTACCCATAGGACTCACAAAGATGGGGGTGATTTTAAGTGTTATGAAACCAAACCTGCACAGTCTCATCTTTTAGAAAGAATAACAATTAAGAATGCACAAGAGGGTCACATTATATTGGATTCCTGAAGTTGAGGCATGGTGGTGGCATCAGTTCTACCATCTTAGCCAGTATTAAGCTGCTGCCAGTTCTTTGTAATAGTTATACCCCATCCTTTACCTCCTTAGAATGTATCCAAGAAAAACATCAGTAACATATCTAAGGAAATAAAAATTAGAAAAGGAAATGTGTTATTAAATCTTTAGATAATTTACAGCAAGCTAGTAAAAGTTACAGAGAGAATGTAATTAAAGGTGATTATTATCTACACTTTCAAGGACAGAAATTCCTGTCTTGCTTTCCTAAACAGGGAAAATCTTGGCTTATAATACACCAATAATGATAACACAAGTAAAATAATCTAGATTCTACTACTGGACCACACATCCAATATTTGATAAGTCATTGAGTTATTTTAAATGTTCATTGCATATTTTGGGTCATAGAAATCATGTGATCAAACTATTCTTATATTTTTTTACTGTATAATATGCCTGAAAAACTATTCTGAGTTGAAATCAAAGTCACAGATTTAATACATACAATAAACTAGTAGAAACTGTAGAATATATTATCAAAATTGAAAGACATGGAACTGGGGCGATGACTCAGTTGGTAAAGTGCTTGCCACACAAGCGTGAAGGCTTAATTGGTATCCCAGAACTAATGTGAAAATGCTTGGCCTACCATAGAGGCTTATCATCCCAGCATTGGGAGGATGGTGACCAAAGGGATGCCTGGGTTTACAAGGCTGCCAATGCACCCTGGAGTTCAAGATCAATAAGAAGACTTATCTCATAGTAGTTGGCTTCATGTGAGGAGTAACACAGAGGTTGCCCTGTGCTCTCCATATACATGTGTCCACATATGTGAACCTGCTCATACATGCATATGAACATACATGGACATAAATGCACATGTACGTGAAAATCATATTATTCATTTCCCTTGTTTCTATGGGAAGAAAGATAGCTTAAGGATGCTGCTATGTTAGGGATTCATATTTAGAGGGATCCAGTCATGTAGAAAGCCATAGACAGTAAGCTCATGTTACTTTAACAAAGTATCATAGAGCAAGTGAATTAAAATGACAGCTTATTTCTCATAGTTCTGGGACCGCAGGCCTGAGATGAGTGTGCCTGTGTGGTCGGGTTCTCAGTGAGAGTTGCTTCTGGATTAAAGGATGTTGACTGCTACTTGCTTCCTCTGGGTTGTGAGCATAGATAGCAAAGCACATTGACTTCTTATTGAGATAGAAATTCCCCTCATGGGAGGAGGGACTCTACCTTCATGATCTCTTCAGTTCTCAAGAACCCCAGATAGCTTTGCACTGGGGATTAGCATGTAAATATGATGGAGATTAGCAAAGACTTACTCCTTTCCTTCACTTTAAATTTTTCTGTTCTTGAATTAGAAAAAGAAAGAAATGGATGCACAAATAAGTAAGAACTTCAAAAAAGCACACATTGTACTTGTAATGTACACAGATGGAGTTACAGGTATCAGCATCTCTGCTCAGGATAACTACAGGAAGCTAAGTGTACTGTTGATGTAGCAGGGAACGGAGCTACCCCTTTGCTACATGAGTGGCAGTGATTTCATCCCATTTTCTCAGCAGCCTCCAGGCAACTGCAAATAATGCCAAGGGACCATGCTGCCATATGGCTGTCATGCAGGCCTTTCTGAAGGTGTCACCCAAATGGGTTCTTTGAGGACTTACAGCCACGTGCGGATTGCTCTCCCCCATCTCTGCCTGCCTCTTTCCTCCCCCACACGCCACCCCCCTTCTCTCCTTCCCTCAAATGTTCTGTAGCTGTCAAGTTTCTTTTATAGAAATAAGTGAAATTATAATGAGACAAGAGATAGACATGCTGGCGATGAATAGAAAGACTTTAAGGAACTGCTGCGGTATTTGAAAGCCTTAAAGTGGAGGCAGGAGGGCGGATAATGGCTGTCACCCTGCACAGGAAGCTCTCCCCTGGCACATTTGACTTTCAAAACTGCTCCGCTCCTATCTTGGGAAGTTGGTGCTGGATTAAACAGCATCCATACAGAACTACACTGCTGCGGCAGGGGAAATTCAAGACCCAAGAATTCTCTTCTGAAAAATCCTCGCCTGTGACCCAGAGATATCTTTGGGTGGAAAGTCTATTTTGTGGCATTTTCCTGAAGATTGTAGCTGAACACCCGAGGCCTTCCCATGTTGTTTCGTTCTTTTTCATAGCATGGCTTATGATCTGTTTTATTAGGAAAAGAGAGCATACTCATGGTTGATAATGAAATTACGGCTTTCTTCACCCATCAGAGTGTACAGGAAGGGAAAAAAAAATTGCCTTACTATAAAGGTGCTGATGAAAGTTTAAGAAGGCAGATGTTCTGATTGCCCCAAATATGCCCCAAGGAGGTTGCTTGACTCTCACTCAAAAGGGAAAACAGAATAGAAAGAGGAAAAGTAGATGAAGAGAGGGAACTGGGGCGGAGACTGTGTGGGAAGGGGATGAGGGTGGGGATCAGGTGCAGGAGGTGGGGAGGTGAGTGGGCTGGGAAGCTGAGGTAATGGGAATTTTAAAAAATATATTTTAAAAAATATGTGTGTGCATTGGTATGTACATTTGTGCATGTATGTCTGTGTCGTGGTGTGTGTGTGTGTGTGTGTGTGTGTGTGTGTGTGTGTGTGTGTGTGTGTGTGTGTGCACCACCTCAGAGCCCATGTTATAAGGGGAAAAACATTACGAGTCTATTTTTTCTCCTACCATGCAAGTCCTCGAGATAGAATGTAGGAACTCAGGCTTGGCAGAAAGTGACTTTACCCGTGGAGAGGGAGTAGACGGCTTTGCTGGCCCTGAAGGAAGCATTTCCACATATACAGTTTTGTCTCCTTTGTCTTTGCTTCTTTCCTAAAAACAAACAACCCATGTGCCTTGTTTCTATAATTTCAGTTTTTAAAGATGGAAAATAAATTACAAGTAAGAACCATAGAGCTAGGTCTTAAATGAATATACATACATACATACATACATACATACATACATACATACACATATGCACATATATATTCTTTAGGTGAAATAACTTCATCCTCCAAAGTGTTTTGCACAAGATCTTACTTCTAGTTTTAAGTTTGAAGAGGGAGCCTGCTGTGTTTGTGTACACCTTTAGTTACCAGACCTTGGGCGGCAAAGGCAGATGGATCTCTGAATTTGAGGCCTTCCTGTTCTACGTGGGGATTTCTGGGGTAGCCAGGCTTACACAGTGAGATGCTGAGCCATATGGAGCAAAAAAGCAAATTGAGAGTTGAGCCAAGGATGGGTGATCCTCAAGAGGCAAAAGCTGTTTTGATAATTGTTAGGTCCTGCTGCAGGGCATGGCTGGCATGGGCTGCACTCTACCTAGGGGTGGGGCTTCCCCTCCCCCAGAGCCTCACTATATAAACCAGACATTTTGGTCCCACACCCCTTTTGCCCCCCTTTGCTGCCCTTGCCCTTTTCCTACCTCCCTGCCCTTTTTCCTTCCCCCCAACCCCCAATGTGTGTTCTCCCTTCCCTTCCCCCTCCTGTGGTGCTTCTTCCAATAAACCTTCATTTATATATATTATAGCTTTGTTGCCAATTAGTTCATTCCGATTATTTAATATCAGTAATCTGCCACTAGCTGAAGACTGTTCATTCAAGCTCCATACAAATTCAGGAAAATATGGGGAAGGATGAAATGTTCCTGGGCCTTCTAAAGTGCTCTTTGGCCCAATTTTAAGTCATCAAATGTATCTCACTAATCTGGTTCCTGACTAAGGCCTCTAGTAACAAAAGACAGGCAGATGTTTTGTACACAGTCAAAACTTTATTAAGAAATAAAGACTAAATGGCTATTCCTCTTAATTTTATAAATTTTCTTGATTTTTGTACTGAATTCTGAAGCCACATTGTGGAGAAAAATAACCTCATAATGAGGTGCCATCAAGCCAGGATGGGTGATGGCCTGGTGAGACCTGCAGAGAGTTGGTTTTCCTAGGATGATCCTTGCATATCAGGTTTTCCTAGGACTTTAGAAATGTAAATAAGGCAGAAGGCACTCAGAAGAACCTAAGTGTCCTTCATTTGATAAGGAGAATCTCTAAGTATCTGTGTGGCGCCACAAAAGAACAAAATGGGAAGAATTTAGTGAACTCTATTTCCCCACTTTTCCTTAGGGTATCTCCAATTTTCAAGGTCATGGATTTTCAATATAAATAAATGCCCTAAAACTCTCAAGGAAGACCTCATGAACCTTTTAATTTAATGTGCTTATATAAAATCTCAGATTACAGAAAATCAGTTTATAACTCCTTTGAAGTATTTATTACATTTGTCTCAGCATTTTTTTTTTCTTTTTGACATCCTAAGATGTTTGTAATCAGTGTTTTTGTCCGCAGTCTTGAATTCAACCACCTCTCTGCAATAAAGTCCCCTTGGCTCTCTGGTGATCTGCTTTTGATTCATACTCCATTTCTGGTAAATATATGGAATGGTTAATCTGTTTCTTCACTGGCAGTCTATGTGACAAGGTAAGGTCATATTTCCTAAGACCAGCAAATTGCTATTCCCTACAACGTCAGCCAAGCCAGGAAGACAATTCCTGTTCTCTTCCAGGATTATGTGTTTTGGGAGAACTGCTCCCAGAATTAATTTAGATATCCCTCCAAAAGGGCGTTAGTGGCTAGAAAAAAAGCTAAATATGGATGATGCTGGCCGACCACAAAAGTTCTTGTAACGCTGATAAGGACTCAGATTTACTAAAGCACGTTAAAGAATGGTGCAAAGACATTAAGGAACACAGAGTGACAGCTGAGGAGTTTGTCATGTGTCAATCTTGACTCATAGGCCATATCTGCTGCTGTCCCCAAGATCATGCAATGAGAGCCTGATCTCAGATACCTCACTGTCAACATCGGTGGCCACTTCTGGAAGCATAACTAAAGTGCATGACCTTCCCTTCCCATCTTTGAATTCCGAAAGCTCTGATTGGTATGGCCTAGACACAGGCACATGGCCTTGTATGCATCTCCATCTTTACTGAGTGTTGGTAGAAACTACAAGTGCAACGGATTCACATTATTAGTTTCTTTAGCAGGAAGAAGACAAACATATGCTGCTTCACTCGGTATGGTATAAGGTGGATCATCCTGTAACTTTAAAAAGAGAGCTGCCACCCCCCCCCCATCCCTGCCCTGTCATCTCCTCACTTTCTACGTCAGCCACACTTGGCCAATGCCATTCTTCCCCTGTGACATCCTTATTTCTCTATCTCTTATTAGCCCTCTAGGTAACTCTTCTTCTCTAAAATTTTATATGTGGGCAATTTCTCCTCATCAAAAAGGTCCCACGTGTAGTACCATCTCTTTAACATTCCTCAGTGATAGATGAAAGATGCTGGCTTCCCTCAGCTTCAGCAGCTGCACTTAACCCCATCTTTCAGGTTTCTATCTTTGCATCGTTGATTTCAAAATAATAAAGTTTGGGGTCAGACCTGTTCGTGCATGCATGTAGTCCCAATATTTTGGAAGCGGCGCAGGCAGAGGCATGAAGACCTGAGTTGGGATGTGGTAGTGTATGCTTCTAATCCCAGCTCTGGTTTAGTTGATATTTTGAGAGTTAATAAATCAATCTAGGTCCAGCTCTGGAGTGAATGGAGACTAAGATAGAATCAGAGACCAGGACAGAGCTGGGATGCATGACCTTCTATAATTCTGGTGTATATTTTGATTGGCTTGTATTCTTCCCAACAGAGTGCTCAGTGTGGAATACAGCTCCCAAGCTCTACCCATATCTAAATAATACCTGATTGTGAGACACTTTGGAAATTTAAAAGACCATGTCAGTTCCGAGCCTGGCTCTCAATGCTAAGGATTATTTTGCAAGTAGCATTCTATGGGCAATCAGGCTACACATTTCATTCAATGTAGAGATCCCACTGAGTAAATCAATGTTCCGACATGTACCAATTTATGACAATTTACTATCGAATTGGTGAACACTGCATGCCTCCACCACATGTACAGGTGATGGACATGCACTGAGAAGTGTTAGAAATTTCAGTGTCTGGAGTTTTGTCACCAACTTTAAAGAATTTAAGACAGTTCTAAACATCTCTTAAGGGATCAAAAATCATCAAAACATCTGAAAAGGTAAGCTCTAGGAATTCCGGACAAAAAGAAACTTTAGAGGGATTTCTAAAAAAAGAAGCCTCCCATATTCTGCCTTTAAAGACATGTTGTGGAATAGGGCTGAGATGATAGCTCAAAGAACACAACGATTGTCACCTTAGCATGAGGAGCCGAGTCCAGGTCCCAATCATCCACATTAATAAAAAACAAAACAGAACACCTGAGCACAGCAGCATTACGTCTGCAATGCAAGTGCTGGGGCAATGCATAGAGGTGGATCATTGAAGATGGTTGGCCTGTGGCCAACGTAGCCAAATTCATAAGCTCAGTTTCAGTGACAGATTCCCATCTCAAAAAGTACGGTTGATGGAGATTTAGAAAGACATCCAGCATTGATCTCTGCTCTCCACATTCATGCCTACATACGTGCACCCACCCCCATGTGCATATGTGTGCGTACACACACAAACATGTAAATACTACTTACACAGGACTTTACACATACCACTGAGTGGATGGCAATCTCCACTTGAAAGAGTTAAATCCTGACTTCAGATTGGTGATTAACACCCTCCACCACCACCACCACACCTCTGCCCCACGAAAGGCTGAAATCATGAGACAGAAATTCTTGCCAGTTCTGACATCTCAACATGTGACGGTGGGCAAGTCCCTTTGGCATTAGGAAGCATGGACTATTGTCTCAGATCACTGTCCAAATGTCACTGCTACTGGAGTATCAGAAAACTGCTTCTGCATCATCCAGAATGGGGAGGGATATTGGTGGGAAGAGCTTCATGAACCTACAAGTAAGTTTACTTCTGATGAGCATCATATATAAATAGAGTTGTATACTCTTCACTACCCTGTGAATAATAAGGGAAATATTTCCAGAGGAGATTTTCTCCCTCTCTAAGAATCATTGTCTATTCCCTCAGACCAGGTAAATACTTTAAACTGTCATACTTGAGCTATCTTTGCCAGTTGCCAGTTTATGGGTAGATGATGTTATATATATATATATATATATATATATATATATATATAT
>OU015749.1:10797836-10813430 GCA_907169655.1 Acomys percivali
CCTCTGCAGGAGAAAGCAAATCAGTCCAAATATGGAAGAAGTGATGTCATACAGGAAGAACATCGATAGGACGTTTAGCTAGAATTTCACCCCCCTCCCTCCCTCCCTCCTTTCCTCCCTCCCTCCCTCCCTTCCTCCCTCTCCTTCCCGCCTCATTCTTTCCACTTTTTATTCCACAGTGCTACATTAAACAAGTTTCCTTCACACATGTAATGTTCTTGGAGCAATCCTCCCCACTCACCCATCATTTCTTCCATTTATCCCCTTTGTTCTGTAAGAAGTTTCTCTTCTGTATTAATGACATCTGAACATTTATGATTTTATATATCTATACAATGTAGTACATTTGAAAGAAAACAGGCACTGTTTGTGTTCTGAGACTTAATTTGTATGATATGATTATTTTTGGTTATATTCATTTGGTCCTTGAATGGAATTCCTAGAGGTTAGAAAAGTTGGTGAGCATAACTAAGTATTGCATTGTGCTTATTGTTTTTGTTGTTGTTGTAAACTTGGCATAAACTAGAGTCATCTGGAAAGAGGGAACCTCAGTTAGAAAAACAGTCCCAGTAGGTTGGCCTATAGGCAAGTCTGTGGAGGAGTTTTCTTGATTAATTAATTATATGAGAGGCCCAGCCCATTGAGAAAGATGCCATGCCTGACTTGGTGACTCTGGGTTGTATAGGACAGTAGGCTTAGCAAGTCCTGGGAAGCAAGCCAGTAAGAACCACTCTTTCATAGTCTCCCCTGCTTGAGTTTCTGCCCTGACCTCCCTCAAATATGTTTGGGATGAGTGAACCAAATGAACCCTTTCCTCCCCAGCTTGTCATTTTTCATTACGACAATAGAAAGCAAACTAGAGCAGATACTAAGTCCTAGAAAAATAGAAAGTAAATTTGGTGAATCTTCTGAGCCAAATGGTACAATCAACAGGACATTAATTTGTCCCATTGGATGGATGCCACAGAAACCACATGAGTGGAAACCATATAAGTGAGACTAAAACTATATATGATAAATATATCCCATATCTCCCCTTTAAGGCATCAAATTCTCATTCATGTGAATCACTCATTAATATCAACAAGCACCTACTGAGCACTTAAAATAAGCAAGGCATAATTTTAGGAGTGATTGCAAAGAGATAAATATCAGAGATATGGATATGGGATAATTTGCCTCTCCATCTGACAGTTTGTCCCAGAGTAGGTACTCACTAAGCATTTGTTGAATTAATTATTCAAAAAATGATCAGCCCAACATCGTAGAATGCTCTGTTGGAGGGCTGAAATAATTACCCAGAGGTGATGGGACTAACGATATTTTATATTGTATTGGACTATCTGAATTCCAAAAGCTGCCCTGGGTGTATTTTGGCTATTTTTTAAAGATATAAAAACCTCATGCACAGATTTGCTTCTACTGTTCATTAATTCCTTAGCTAAATACGAAAACACCTAGAACAATGCCAAATACCAAAGGAACAGTCAATTATATGCTACTTAATGAGGCCAACAACAATAAAAGCCAGAAGCCTGGAAAATGAGTAGTGATGATATGATCCCAGTTGAAGAAGCTGAATGGCGCTTCAAAATCGCTGCATGCCTCAGTTTGCTCACCCTCTCCCTCTTCCTCTCTCAAACCATCTCTTCTCCAAACCCCTTTCTTCCTCTTTTCCCCTCGATTCATCTTTCTTCCCCCTTTCTCTTCTCATTTTTTAATATTATAAGGGGTGTTTCCTAAAGTAATCAGGGGAGTTGTTGCTGTATTTGGCAGTTATAATTCATTTACTGGTAATAGATTTTTGAAAGATACATTCAGCAATCAAGACACGTAAAGACCAACATATGTGAATTTGTAGCAAGGGGGTATATATTAGTCAGTTTACAGACTATAAAATCTTAGTGGTACAAAATGCTGTCAGATTGATGAATAATGGTGAAATACTTCCTATGCATATAGTACAACGCATTGAAGAATAACAAATGTAATATAAATCAGTCAATAGAGTTTCTAGCCAAATAAAATAAGTAAATATTTTTATACATGCAAAATACAAGATATAAAAAGTATGTACGTGATATGTATTAGATAGATTATAAAATATTAAAGGGATTAGGGGGCATTTACTGAGCCCCTCCCTAATAATAAGCAGCTTGTAGAAACAAAGCTTAAAACAGTTGGACACTAATTGCTGGTCAGAGGAATTGGGTCTGAGTCTTTACCTTGGGAAGAGAAGAGACACTCTGAACTGTCAGTGGTTATTAATAGCCAACTATCTAAACCTGGTTTGAGAAGCCCTAAGCCTTACAAGGCTGCTTTTTAGCTGGAAGCTTGCTGATAAAGAAAAACAGGCTTGTCAACTACGGAGACAGGACCAAGTCCCCCCACGGGCAACCTGTGTGATCTAGAGAGTTTAAGATAGCATAAATCTTGCCCAAAGTGTAGATGAGTTCAATGGTCCCTTTGGCTATTGTCCACTGTTACCTCTTGAGATGTACTCTACTTGGCAATAAATTCTGTCAGTCTTCTATGTGGTTCTCCATAGGTATCATTTAAATTCTTCCAACAGAGATCACAAGATCTATGATCAGGGGGAGTCCAGAGTGAGATCCTCATACCATTAGCAGCTACATATAAATGTTGTTTCTATGATGAAAAAATAATAGTATTTCATACAAGGAAAACGTAATATGGTATGGATTGGGTGGTCCCCGGTAATACACAAGAAAAGCTGGAATAGCTCTTTTATGACTCTTCTAAGCTGAAGAAGGACAGAAGATTCAGAAAAACTATGATGACCAGAAACTGGAACAAACGAACATCTGTTTGACAAAGAGCTGTATGAATATCCCAGTATCATTATTCAACAACAGACTATTTTATTTATTAGATTTCTAACTAGGTTTTAAATGCAATCAAGTGATGAAATACCTAGGAGATAAGAAAATTTTAAAAGCTAAAATCATAACTACCATCTCTCTTTAAGTCTTTAAATTAATCTTCAAATAAATAAAAAAAAATAGTATACATCACAGTTTTTATAAAAAGGTATTGACTTTATTTGACATAGAGTACTTTACTTTAGAATTTGAATAAATGTTAAAATTAAATGGACATACATGGTCAAAGTTATAAATGAAACAACTCCTTACTAATAAAAGAAAATAACAAGTAATTTGTGTATAAAATTATATTTTATTTCTCAGAAATGAATATAAAAAATTATGGAAAGGTGTTGTAGATGTTTTCTCTTTAGATTGAAATGATTATCCTATTGCTGTCCAAATGACTGCATAAATAGCCTTGGGCTTGAAGTCTTAGAAATGAAATAAATAAAATGATACTAACTCTAGCTAGGTTTGTGATAGTAGAAAGTGGGACAATAGCTGACGGCAGAAGGGAAGAGACCCTCACCTGAGATTTTGGCCACTCCTCCTCTACACACACAGGCTGCACATGACCCTGAGCAGTGCTAGAGTATGTGGTAGGTGAAAGGCTAACTGAAGCCGAGAATTCACAATGCAGTATCCAAGAGACCATCCATGATTCACTGTGCCTCTTCAGTGTTACATCTGTTTAGGTCTTCACACTTTTCTAAACTCCCACCTTTGCTCCTGTAAGTAAACACAGCAATTCACTAAAGCGGGCTTAAAATCATTATTTAACTCTGTCATCAGTGGCCAATCCAAGTAGCACAACAGATATATTTGATAATAATATAAAAAGAGGAGGCTATTTTTAAAATCCTATTTCACATAAGAATACACAGTATTTGAGCTTAGAAACTTAGATATTAAATATCTGCCAAAGAGAAGATTCATATAGAGGCAGCTCTACTGAAGAACCAACAGAAGTGAGATTAGAAACATGAAAGAGAAAACTCCTGTGGAGAAAAGATTGAGATATCCCAGCTCATTTAAATTGGATTTCATGATGGTAAATGTTGTGTCAGCTTGGCTGGCCTATGAGGTTTCGTTTCTTGGTCAAGCATTAAATGTTTCTCAGATGTTATGCAGATATAATTGACATTTATGATCCTGTTAAGTAAAGCCGACTGTCTTCTATAACATGAATGAGTTCTAGCCAGTCCATTAAATGTATTTAAGAGCAAACTATTGTTACACAGAGAAGAAAGAATTCTTCAAGATTATTACACAGAAGTCACACCTGAGTTTTCAGCCTGATTCTCTAGTGTGTTGTGGAAAGAAGCAGAACCAATGAGGAAGTAGAAAGCAATACTTATGGATGGATTAGGAATGTCTCATGTGATTATTTGTTATTGTGAGAATATATACTAATATAGTATAGGCTTAGATGCCATGTCACATATAATATACTTATATATCCTCACATGAATATACACATATATGTGAAATGTGTTATGAAGATTGGCATGACTCCACATTTCTGGACTAAGGAAAGCCAATGGTTTTAACTCATTACTAGTATAAGGGCTGAAAAGCAGCACAGTCAATGTAAGTGGTGATCAGAGCGTATTTGGCAGGCCTCAGGAGTGCGGACATATAGTACAGGAGAAGCTGGATGTCTCAGCTCGTAAAAGTGAAAAAAATGGAATACAAGTGCTTTATGTGTTATGCGATACGAAGCCACTCTCACATGGCTTCTTTCAAAGGGCTTTAGAAATAGAGCAGGAACACAAAACCAACATCCAAATGAACTTACAAAATTTCCTGTACTATAAAACATGCATTTGCCATGTATTATTAATATCATTAATATATTCATGATATACTATGGGGTAAAAGACAGAATTTACTTTTTCAGCAACAACCAATTTGAAATTTCTCTTCCTAAAATAATGTGGCATCTCCTTCGTACTTGGCATAGAATGTCACCTGTCCTATAACGTGCTCCCCATCTCTTAGTCTGTATCATGCAAGCCCAAAGAACACGCTTATGAAATAGGATAACCCAAGGTATATTAGAATTTCATTCAGGTGGCTAGCCTATCACATTCATAAGAAGGTGTCTAATGAAGTAAGGGAGCAAATATCTCCATCCTCAGGTTGGCTCCTAAAATATGCAATTTACAAAGTTCAGTGCCGTGTCACTGATTCATTTCTCTGAATTCATGAAATAAAATGTCTGCTTCAGGAAAAGAAAGTTAGCCTGTCATGAGCACACATGCCCATTCATATCCTCACCAATTAGGGAGGCTGAGGCATGTAGACCGGATCCCTGAGCTATCCCAGGCAAACACAGTGACGTTTCCAGGCAAACACAGTGACGTTTCCAGGCAAACACAGTGACATTTCCCCAACTAAAGAAAGATAGAATGAAGTATAGGGGAGAGGAGTGGAAGGAAGGAAGGAGAGAAGAGAGAAGGGTAGGAGGGGAATCCAGTGTTTTCTTATGTACAGTCTATAATGAGCTTTGTGTCTCAATCTTAGACTATAAGAAAGTTCAGAGAGAGTAACTTTTCTTCTCACTAGAACTTAATCTGACACTACTCAATTTTAAAACTTGACATGAAAATCTTAAATACCCTAAGAACAAGTACTACCTTCTGTTTAGTGTTTTTGGGAGCTGCCTACTCTGTTCCACATGATGATGATGATGATGATGATGATGATGATGATGATGGTGGTGGTGATGATGATGATGATGGTGATGGTGATGATGATGATGTGATGATGATGGTGATGTTCAGTCAGAGAACTACAACCAATGTGTATTTGACTGAATAGCAGCATAGGAGAATGTATTTTCAACAGCTTCATAACAAATGACTTACACCTTCTTTTATCCCAGAACATGGAAGACTTGGATCTCTGAGAGATTTGTAATGTATGTCAGTGAGATAAAGAATAATATTTTCTTTTTTCATGGGTTCATTTCTTCTTTTAAGATAAAGAAATTGTCACAGCAGAGTAGGGTTTTCTATTTCAGCATTTCTGCCATTAAGATAAATAGGAACACACATATTTGTTCCTTTTTTTTTTTTTTTGGTTTTAAAATAACAGAGTGTGTACTCGTGAACACATCCTCAAAGGTATCAAGAAGGAGGCCTTGAGATCCGTTAGCTTGAATAATGACCACAAATCCTAAGAAATGGGATTTTCTTTCTTATATACTTTCCTTTCTACCTCTTATCTTCATGTAGACTCTTGGCTATTAAAATTGGAGTGATAATTAATAATGACAGTAAGTAGCTATGTTGCCAGGTTAAACCTTACTTCAAGAACTAATTTAATACTGTCAGTTCCTTGTACTGAGAAATGTACTTAGGAGATAAGGCTATTTGCTCACATGGCGATGCTTAAAGTTCCCACAAGAAGTTGCAGTGGATACAAGGGTTCCAGTTCCTTCAAAATTCCATTTTTTCTCTTTGGCTATATACATTCCAGATAGTTCTATTGGTTGCTTTATTTAGTTTATTACATCTTTAACACTGAATTTGGTATCTAACTAAATTTTTATTTTAGTCATCAAATTATTGATTTCTGTGTATATTTATTTATTGCCATTGGTATATATATTATTTTCACATTACATTTGTTATTTTATTTGACATATCCATATATAATCATTATAAAATAAATTATATGCTGTCTGGATGTTGTGGAATATAACCTTCATACATATATGATTATGTAAATATGTAATATGTACATATTCACATATGTAAATATGATAATTTTAAACAAAGTTTTAAACTGAGTTGCATACTTCACCCTTATGGAAAGTTAGCATTGCATCTTTCAATTAATTTAAAGGTATTGTCAATCAAACTGAGTCCAGTTTCTTTTCTTTTTATATAATGTCTGTCTCTGAAGCCTGCTTTGGTTGATAATTCATGATGTAGGCCAAACTAACCTATCATCAGAAAAGCAGAAAGCCTCCTGCTTCGGCCTCCCGAGTACTAGGATTACATGAATGAACCACGGCTCTCTGTGGGATTGTTGTTTAGTGTGCATTTCTAGCTTGAGGCTTCTTGTAGGTTACAGGTCCTACAGGTACCTGTGCTACAGTTTAACAATTCTTAGGATGGATAACAGGATCTCCCTTATAACGATGCGTCTAGCCTCTTTATGTGCTGGTGCAAAGGGTAGCTTTCTAGTGTGTAGCCATGAAAATCCTCCCTCTCTGTGATGAGTCCTCATCTTGATCCAACCTCTACTAAAACTCAACCAACCACCTCCTGTTTCCCATAGCCTTTCAAACTCTAATCAACAAGAGCCTCCTGTTTCCCAAAGCAATTCACTCTAACTAACAAGAACAGGAACTTGGTCTTGAAAACCTATTAGTCAACTCATTTTGCTAACCTGCTTTGATTTTTTCTTTTAAACATCAACAACTTTCTTTAATTTAAATATGCATGTTAACAAAATTTCACATTGATCGGTTCAAAATGGTATTTTTCTGTGTGTTGTTTTATCAGCTTACCTAGAATATTTGACATTGACATAAACAAATATATGTATCCATCACTAAGAATGTCCTTGAAGGACTAGGAGATAAATTGGTATAAACAGCTAGTCTTGCAAACATGAAGACCTGAGTTCCTATAATCCAGGTTAAAGGGTTAAAAAAGCCAGCCTCAGCATGTGGCATGGTGGCACACACCCTTAATTAATCTCCACACTAAGGAGATGGAAGCAGGTGGATCTCTGAACTTGAGGCCAGCCTGGTTTGTGTATCAAGTTCCTGGCCAATCACAGCTATATAATGAGACTCAGTCTCAAATAAAATAAAATAACTATGATTTAGACTTGATGGTACACATTTGTTAATCCATAGCTGGAGAAGTAGCTACAGTAGGTCTCTAGGGGTCACAGATTAGCCAGATTGCCTGCTTGATAAGCATCAGGCCAGTATGGAACATTGTCTTAAAACAAAAGCAGACCCAAGGTAGACAGTTGTACACACACACACACACACACACACACACACACACACACACACACATACATACACACACACACACACACACACCAGTACTGTTGATAGCATTCTTTTCTTAATTTTTTATTTTGATTTTATTAATTTATTCCGATTACAACTCAATTGTTATCCCATCACTTGTATCCTCCCATTCCTCCCTCCTCCCACTTTCACCCTATTCCTCTCCCCTAGGTCTATGATCGAGGGGGACCTCCTCCCCCACTATATGGTCATAGGCTATCAAGTCACATCTTGATAGCCTGCTTATTCTTTCTTTGAGTGCCACCAGGCCTCCCACCCAAGGGGATGTGGTCAAATATGGAGCACCATTTCATAGCCTCAGATTGCCACCAATCATCTCACATGTAAAACATTTCTCTGGCTCCAAGAAATAGTTGTAGCATTATTCAAGAGAAAATGCTATCTTGTCCTTTTTTATTCTCTATTTAAATTCTGGCTCATTAATAATCTGCCATCTATGGATAGCGTAGATCACCCACAAACCCAGGAAAATGGAAAGTTTAATGGCCACACAATGAAAAAATGGGTTTATTGTTAGCATACAGCTGCGAATTATTGATATTTTTAAATCTGTATTATTTAAAACCTTTTACTTTCTTCATCTAAGATTTCTTAAAGTACAATTATAACTTCTGGGTAATGATTCAATATGTCTCTTGACAGTTTCTAGAAATGTCATCCAAATTATTAATGTTAAGTACACTACTGCTGAAAGAAAAGCTATGAATATATTGAATACCAAGATCTTGATATCCTAAATAATATGACACAGGCTATTCTTTAAAAATTGCTTTTGAAATCAGAATGGTCAAATAATTTGTTCAAAAACACTTATAGTAGTGTATTTCAGTTTCTGAACATATTTTATGCTCTTATCAGCAACTTCTACATGTGTTGCTCATTTAGACATTCTAAATTAAGATAAACCACACAAAAAAATGTAGATTCTACCAAGACACACATGACATGCAGTACTCCAATAATAGCACTGGTAGAGCAGAGTGCAGAGTGAGAGAACTGTGAGTGAATACAGCACACGGACACTCGGTGGGCTGGAACTTGATTACAGCAATAATTAGGTAACTTTACATTGCAATATCAAAGCCAATCAGAGAGTTGGTATTAGATACCCAAGATATAGCTCAGAAATGAAACTTTACAAAACTAGGGAAATAGGTGGCAAACTGTGGCAATACTTCTAATATGATTCTCATTTACAAAGGAATCAACAAAGCATTCAGTAAAGAAAGGCCCACACATAAGAGCACAGGATTTTTTTTTTCTCTTTAACAATGCTTTATTTGGTTGGAAATATGTTAAAATATCTTTAACAAGCAGGGTCTTGGGCTAGATATTTCTAGAAAGAAAAGCACAGGATCTTAGCTGTGGAGTCAGTCTAGCATGGAAAATGGAGAACTCCATGGATGTCAGATTTATGCTTCTGTTAATAGTTTCAGGTAGTTTGTATGTTTTAAATAACAATATAGTTCTGAGACATTCAATAATATATGTTTTATAGAAAATGCTTTTCTAATTCTCATCTCTCTCCCTCTCCTTTTCTCTTTATTTGTGTGTGTGTGTGTGTTTGTGTGTGTGTGTATGTGTGTATGTGTTTGTGTGTGTGTGTTTGTGTGTGTGTATGTGTGTGTTTGTGTGTGTGTATGTGTGTGTATGTGTGTGTGTATTTGTGTGTGTGTGTGTATGTGTGTGTGTTTGTGTGTGTGTGTTTGTGTGTGTGTGTATGTGTGTGTGTTTGTGTGTGTGTATGTGTGTGTATGTGAGTGTGTATTTGTGTGTGTGTGTGTGTATGTGTAGTAAATACACAGATACATACATGAACATAGAAACCAAAGGAAGGCATTGGTGTCCCTGTCACTCTCCACTTTATTTTTTGAGGCAGGGTCTCTCCCTGAATGAGGAACTTGACTATTTTAGCGTTGTTTGTTTTTTCTAGCCGTGCTAACAGTCAGCAAGTCCAGTGATTCTGCAGTCGTTGTTCCCAACAAATCTGGGCCAACTGGCCATGAGAGGACCCACACATTTTCTGTTACGTGGATTCTGGGATGTGATTCAGGTCCACACAGCTCTGCAGCAGGCGCTCACTATTGCTGTATCCCAGATCAAATCATCAACTAAATGAAGTCTATTTTCATTAGAAGGGACTCTAATTTTAATCAGTATTTAGATAGACATATTTTCTCTACTTTCAAGATCAATAATTATATTGTTTGCTTTTCAAGAACCTAAAATTCAAATGAATGTAACTCTTTGATGGGTTTTGGCAAATTGATGATGTACCAAATGTGGAGCTATAGGGATACAAATGAATCTGAAAGGACTCAAAGCCAATTAAACAAAATATAACAGATGCTTATATTAATGTTGTTAGAGTAATTCCACCATCACTAACATTTCAATAAGCATTTTATTTACATATTATTTATACCTTATTTTGAGACAGGGTCTCATATATCTCAGGCCTTAACTTGCTAGAAAACAGAGGATCATATTGAATTTCTGATCCTTCTGCCTCTAGTTTTGGAGTCTTTGGAGATTATAGGCATCCAGCACTACATAATTTATTCACTACTGGGGCTCAAACCTAGGGCTCCAAGTCATTGCTAGCCAGTAACCTGTCGATTGAACCAACCACAGTTCCACTCACTACACACAGTTTTACTATTAACTCAGGTTGGTCATTCAGTTTATTTTCACTTGCAAAGGAGGAAATTTTTATTAATGCATCTTCATAATAATTACAACACCACAGATACTGTAGATGAACTTGTTTATAGATTAAAATATGCCTTTGATAATGGTTGTAGCTACTGTTTATATGCTAAAGAGAAACATAGTTAAGATATATTAGATAATATAGTCCTAATAAATGGAGTGAATTTTCATTAAGCGCGCCTCAAGTTTTAATTAGTACTAATTTATGGAGGCTGTTTCATAAATTAGTTTTTATAAAAGTCCATTTTCTTTCCAAAATGTTGTATAATTTATGATTTTCAAGATTCTACCTCAAATATCTTTGCTTCTTATAATTATTTGAAATTAATATATGAAGCTAATGCTTTATAATAGAACACTGGTCTACAAGATTGTGCCTGGCTCTCTCAAAAGCTTTCTATCTGACAGAGAAAAGTAAGCAATTAATAATCAGATTTTAAAACAAATGAATTCTTCATTTATATGTTGATTTGAAATATAGGTTTTCTACGATATATACCCAGTATGTCCTCAACAGAAGGGGGAAAAACTTTTCTTCATAAATTCTTCTATTTTCATCTTTTTTCCCCATTAATTGAGATGGGAAAGACATCATTATAACAATGGTGTTTCCATTAAAATTAATCACCAAAATCCAATTTTAAAATGTTTCTCTCTAGGAAAGATAGTTCAGTAAGGTGGTCAAAGATTGTCCTTGGTTTAGTTAGCATACACAGCGTATAAAACAAACAAACAAAAAACCAAAACAACAACAACAACGAAACAACAAAAACCAAAACAACAACAACAACAACCAAATAAAACCCACTGATTTTGCTCAGGAGAATAAATTTCTACCCATGCTAATGCAGGCAACCTGAGCTGGCTAGTTCTATGTCAACTTGACATAAGCTAGAGCCTGTGAGGCATCCTCTTAATTAGAGATTGATACAGGACGACCCAACCCACTGTGTATGGGGTTACCCCTGACTGCTGGTCCTGAGTTCTGTAAGAAAACAAGATGAGCAAGAAGTAAAGAGTAAGTGAACAACTCCTGCCTCCAACCCAGTTTGAATTCCTGCCTTGGCTTCCCTTAATGGTCTGTGATTCATAATATTTAATCCAAATAAATCCTTTCCTTCCCGAGTTGCTTTTGGTTATTGTGTTTCATCACAACAACAGTAACCCTGAGACAGAACCCTTAATAAATGCAGTGGACTATAAAGAAACAAACAGGAAGATGTGAATATAGAGGTGCACTTACTGGGAATATGAAGGGACTTGGTGGGAGGGAGAAATGGAAAAGAGGGGACAATGGAAGAAAAAATAAGTAGTGCACGCATGTGTGTGTGTGTGTGTGTGTGTGTGTGTGTGTGTGTGTGTGTGTAAATGTAAATGAATAAGAGCAGAAAAAATCATATAGTCATGTATCCAGGATTCCCTAGGTGTAGTTCACTTAGAAGAATGCTTGTCTAAGCTGGGTTCAGTGGTGCATACCTGTAATCCCTGCACTTAGGGAGGCAGATTTGAACAGCTCTCTGTAAGTTCGAGGCCAGCCTGCTCTACAAAGTGAGTCCAGGAGAACCAAGGCTACACAGAGAAACCCTGTCTTGAAAAATCATGAAGGAGGAGGAGGGGGGAAGAAGAAGATGATGAAAAAGAAGAAGAGGAGGAAGAGGAAGAAGAAGAAGAGGAGGAGGAGGAGGAAGGAGAAGAGCAGCAGCAGCAACAACATTGCTTACCTAGCATGTAACAAGCACTAGACTTGATCTCAGTACTCCCGTACAGCATAAACCTGGGTGTGGCTCCATGTTCGTAATTCCAGCACTCTGCGTATGCAGGCAGGAATATTAGTTGAAGGTTATCCTGTAACATTTAATAACTTCCACAAAAGCCTGAGCTACATTAGATCACGTCTTAAAAATAACCACTGTCTCTAGGAGCAGTGGTGTACGCCTGTAATTCCAACACTCAAGGAGGCAGAGGCAAGTAGATCTCTGTGAGTTCGAAGCCAACTGGGTCTACAACGTGAGTCTAGGACAGCCAAGGCTACACAGAGGAACCCTGTCTTGAAAAACAAAAACCAGAACAAGCAAAAATAGCCAGTCATCATGTCAGCGTCATCATGCATTATTTTCAGCCCATTGCCTCATGACGAGCACTAAGATGTGGCAACCTTGAACATAGGCCTTTGAATGTCACATAACCAATATCTAGTGCCATGTCTGAGTTATGTATTTACACTTACTGGTACTAACAGGTGTGTGCGGGACATCTTGTGTGGTAAATATAAATCTATTTCTGGAGTCTGTTATGCTTTCATTTTACAATCAAGAGAATGATAATGAATTATTTTTCCTAGCTATTTTCAGTGTATGTGCCTATGGGGTCAATGTGTATCTGCATGTTTGTGTGCAAAGCTGCTTTTCTGCCGAAAGCCTGTGAGTGGACATTCCTCAGAGTTCAAAGGAGGATGCCAAGTGTGCTGCTCTGTCACTTTCTTCTTCATTCACTTGGATCAGAGCTTCTTACTGGACCTCAACCTTGCTGGTTTGAAGCGAGGCTGTCTGCTAGCATGCTCCCAAGCACCCCTCAAACCCCTGGGCTGAGGAAAATGCGAAGTACCAAGCCAGGAATTTTCCGTGGCTATCAGGTTGGAACACTCTATGCTGTCTACCCAGAGCTAGTTTTCTTCACTATATTCTCTGAAGGAAATACTATGCACAGTACTGTTCATTTCCATGGAACTTGGGATGCCTTCTTTGCAGGAGATACTTCACATCATTGGTATTAGGCTTGGCCATATGACTTACTTTGCCCACTTGATTCTGACTAGAAACAGAGCAATCCGTGTTGAAGTACCATCTGTCGGAAAAAAAAGACATTATAGAGCAGGCCACTTGATGCTGACAGGTCTTTTAGCCTGGAATCAAGTATAAAGAAGAAATGTGCTGCCCTATGATAAGGCATGCTTTTGCTTAAGCCATGAAAGCTATTACCGCATGGGTTCTAAGACTGGGTAAAAAAGGAGAATTAAGACAAGTTTAGCAGAAGTTTTGAGGAAGAATTTAGCTAGAAAGATTTATATTTCTGTCCTCTAACTCTTGGCATTTCATTTTAACTTTCTGGCTAGTAATTCTGCTAAATAATGCTAACCTAAGAACCTAGTCATAGCTCAAAATGCCTATTTCGTTTGCTTGTTTTGTAAGATGGCTTGTTCTCATTGAAGCATGGTGTTCAAAATCATTTTAACAAACCAGCTTTGAAAGGTAAATTACCGATTTTTATTGTTTTATATTCAAAACGATTCTGAAAGACTAAAGGTCGCATTGTCTTTAGACTTTAACACAAACTACTTTAGTGAGCCAGAATGGCTTAAAGCATATGGATTGAACTTCATAAAGACTGTCTTACCCTGAATATACAGCTGACAGGCATGCAAGGGCATTCTGATAAAGAGAAAATTTATGTCTGAAATGAAGTTATCTTCCCTTGATAGTGTGAAATATTTGTAATGTTTTGTTAGAAATTAAATGCCAGCTTTAAAAAACTCCAGTGTTTGGATAAGAAGGGATATATTCTAAAATTCTAGAGATTTGGTAGCCATAAATAGTTGTTGTCAAATATGTCATATGGCTGTATATACTTTGTCTGGAGGATACATAAATCATGTGTCTTCTGCATTCTCCTATTGCTGAGAAGCCAGGAGATGCTGAATGAAGGGTGACTTAGTCTTCACCGAGAGACCTCTAGTAGAATCCTCTTCAGATAAGACCTAAAGCTGTCAGGACTGCCTCCTATGAGATGCAGTAGAAGCCTTTCAATTTGATAATGCCAATAACATGTCCCACCCACAAAGAAAGTGCACTTGCATGATCCAATCATACTGAAACATGAAAATAGAACTTACCTGCCCATGGCTTTAGAATGAACATCTGAACATTTGTTTCTGATAGGTCAGAAAAACAAAGTCTTCCTCTGTGTCCCCAGCCTCAATCAGTGTGAGTCATTTAGAATAGATGAAGCTGGCCACTTCTATCAACTCTGAGTTGTTAGTTTTTTCAGTAGAAACTTCGGTCTTAATGCAGTTGTATGAGACAATGGGGCAAGAGTGTTGCTTTTCTTTCTAGAAGATTTTCTTCTTATGAAACATAAGCTGTGTATGGAAAAATTATGACATTATTAATAAATATAAACATAATGTAGAATTTCAAAAGACTTGTTAGTAATTAAAATAGCACAGGCTAATTAGTGCTGGGTAATAGCTTTCAAAAAACAAGAATAAGGTCCATCTCATCTCTTATGTCTGCCTGTTCCACAAACCTAAGTTTTCTCTGAAAAATAAGTAAGTCAACATTTTCACCTGATCATTACGTGACTTCTAAAGTGACCCATCTCATTTGCTTTTCTTTGTTTTTCTCCTTGCTTGCCTTCCTTCTTGTGCTTAATGAATCTTGCCTACATGGGTAACTGATATAAAATACTGGTGCTCTCAATTAAAAAAAAAAAAGTAAAATCTAAATTAAAAGGTTTAACCCCCCCCCATAATAATTTGCATTTCTGTAATGAGAAAAAAAAAGACAAGTTCATGAGCTCCAGATCAGTGGTGAAATGTTTTGTTGTACAAGTATAAAGACCTGTGCTTGAATTCACAGAGTACACAGAAAAGCTGGATATGTGACATAAGTGTTTGTAAGCCCAGCAGTCTTGTAGGGAGATGAAATACAGAGTCAAGAGAATTCTCAGAAGCTCATGGGTAAGCTACTATGGCTTACACAAAGGAAAAACAAAGAGACCCTTTAAAAAACAAGATTGAAGGTGACGGCCCACATCCAGTTATTCTCTGACCACCACACACAGACAGTACCACACATGTGTGTGCAATCAAACAAGCTAATGTGCATGCAGAGAGAGAGAGAGAGAGAGAGAGAGAGAGAGAGAGAGAGAGAGAGA
>OU015749.1:10813440-10855970 GCA_907169655.1 Acomys percivali
AAGTCTTCAAAGCCTGAAAACTTGGCACATTATGTCACTGAAAACATTTTAGATTGCCGAGAGTTTTGGATTTCATTTTTTTCTTTTCTTTTCTTTTTTTTTTTTTTTTTTTCTTTTTTCTTCTTTTGGATTAGAGATACTTAAGCTGCAACAGATGGGAATTTGTCTATAGAAAAAGAAATCTAGTAGTTCAGGCAGGATGCTATATAAAATCATTCTTCATCTCTTCTTGTGTATCTTTGGGAACAATATCGCCTTTTCTATGACCTCACCTTCCTTGAAGCTGTGATGTCCTACATGTGATGTTATAATTTATTGCCTCATAAGCCAAGCTAAATAAAATGTTAGCAATCTATCACCAGGTGGTGACAAATTACAGTGGTACATAGTCTGAACAATACAAATTATAGGCCACAAACACATCTTGTTAATTAACTAACTCATTCATTCACTTTATATCCAGATGGTAGCTCCATCCCTCCTCACCTCCCAGACCCACCTTTCCCTCCCTCTCTCCATACCTCCTCCCTTATTCCTCAGAAAAGGGGAGGCTCTCCCCAACCTCCCACCACCACCCCCAGCTCACCAAGTCCATCAGGACTGAGTGCATCCTCTTTCCCTGTGGCCTGGCAAGGCATGCCCACCAGGCAGAAATGATCGATAGGCTGACAAGAGAATCCATGCTGCTTGCCTCAATAGAGGATCCGCATGAAACTTGAGCTATAGCTCTGTAGGGGGCCTAGGTCCAGTCCATGCAAGGTTGGTGCCTCAGTCTTAGCAGGCCCCTCTGGGCCCTGGTCAGTTGGATCTATTGGTCTTCCTGTGAAGCTCATGTTACTTCCAGGTCCTTTTCTCCTTCCCCACACTTTTCTACTAGACTTCCTATGCTTTGCCCAATGTTTAGCTGTGGTTCTCAGCATCTGATCGATGCCCTGCTGGGTAGAGTTTCTCAAAGGATGACTTTGCTGATCTCCCGTCAGCAAGAATAGCAGACTATCCTAAATAGTGTCAGGGGTTAGCTCTCTCTCCCTTAGTGTGGATTTCAGGTTGGGCCAGGCATTGCTTAGACATTCTCTCAATTGCTCTACTTTATCCCTGTACATCTTGTAGGCAGGGTGCACAAATACATCTTAATTCATAATATTACATAACATTACCTTCTAGTGTCCTTGTGTGCTAAACTCAAGAGGTGCATAAGAGATCTAAACCTTTGGTTTCTGTTTCTAGGAATTTCTAGTGCCACCTTCAGATGAAACTTTCACATGTGTGAAAGAACCGCTGATGCAGTTGGAATGCATCAAAGTGACTCTTTCCCCTTGGAATTAAAGTACTAACATTCCCTTTATCCTGTCTGTTTGAGATTCTCCTTTCCATTTTTGAAATGCCAGGAAGGAATAGATAAAACAAGACTTTTCAGGGTTTAAAAAAAAAGTTATTTAAAACCCTACAGTTATGATTTGCCCATGAACAAAAGGAGATTTGTTCCTCATTTCTATCACCTTCTGCTCTGCTTCATCTCACCTTTCCAGACTCACCTTCCAAGCTGCACTTTCCATATAGCACAAATTAAATGAGCTGCAGTCACGGTCTGCTGGACACACATGCTTTCTGCGTTCTCTGGCTGTCGTGCTCATGCTATCGTCTCACAGTAGCCCAACTGTTAGCTCCACATCAAATATAACCTGCTGGTTCCTTATATCCATTTGCTCATTTCTTTATCCCTTTTTTTATCCAATTGTATTTATTTCCATGGTTTTTCTTTTAACTTCACATTAAAATAAAACCTAATGATGTCTATATTTTCTATTTTCTAGTAAAATTCACTGTATCTGTCTTCTTACTATTTCTCCAACAAGAATCAACTAGGAAGAACAAAATGTATTATATTATACATAGTATATCCCACATTTTCAGTTGTGTATTACAACCATCTTTCCAAATCACAATGTAAGATTACATAAGAAGCAAAATTAAATTGAGGTTTGGAGGTTTTATTGATTTTTGATTTTTTTGCTTTTATTGATTTTTGTTGTTGTCATTATTGATCAAACTCAGTGTATACTAGCAAAACACTCTGACCATTAAGCTACATCGTAGCCAAAAAGATTTTTTAAGGAATAGAATAGCACAGAAAAATAAGAGAAATATTTGTTCTGTATATGTCCTTACATATAAATGTTTAAAATGTGTTAATATACAAAACTTTCTTTGAAGAATTGCGTGTTTATTTTTTACTTTAAATGTCTGATAGTAAACAAGAAAGCATGGGGTGGGGCATGATTTTATTTTTCAGCCTTATGACAACTGAGGACATTAGGTTTTTTTATTTTAATTAATTTATACAGATTACAACTTAATTGTTATCCCATCATGTGTATCCTCCCGTTCCTCCCTCGTTCCTGCTTTCACCATATTCCCCTCACCTAGGTCTATGATTGAGGGGCCCAGCTCCCCAACTATATGGTCATAGGTTATCAAGTCTTATCTTGGTAGACTACTTATTCTTTCTTTGAGTGCCACCAGGCCTCCCCAACAAGAGGAGGTGGTCAAATATGGGGCACCAGAGTTCATGTCAGAGTCAGTCCCTGCTATCCACATACCTGCGGAGAATGTCCTGTCCTTTGGAATGTCCTGAGCTATCAGAGTAGAGGTTTGATTTTTTACTACTTGCATTGTCCTTTGTTAGTACAATAGTTTGAGCAGACATCCCTAGGTCCCAATCCACCTATCACGATGTTTGTCTTGTAGGTTTCTAGGACCCTCTGGATCCTTCTATTTCCCCATATCCTATATTTCTCTTACCTAGAGTTCAGTAGGATGTCCTCACATCTATCCCAATCTCCTGATAAGTAAAGACTTCCATACAACATGCCTTTTGGGCTAGTGCCCAGTTATATGTGAATATATACCATGTAAGTCTTTCTGCTTCTGGGTTAACTCACTCAGTATGAGCATTTCTAGTTCTATCCATTTGTCCAAAAATTTCAGGATTTCCTTGTTTTTAATAGCTGAGTAGTATTCCATAGTGTAAATGTACTATGATTTCTTTATCCATTCTTCAACTGAGGGACATTTAGGGTGTTTCCAGGTTCTAGCTATTATGCATAAGGCTGCTATGAACATGGTTGAGCATATATGTCCTTGTTGTGTGGTGGAGTGTTTTCTGGGTATATTCCAAGGAATGGAATAGCTGGGTCTTGAGGAAGCCCTATTCCCAATTTTCTGAGAAAGCACCAGACAGATTTACAAAGTGGTTGTACAAGTTTGCATTCCCACCAGCAAGGAATGTTCCTCTTTCTCCACATCCTCGCCAACATGTGGTGTCACTTGAATTTTTTATCTTAGCAATTCTGATGGGTGTAAGATGGAATCCCAGAGTTGTTTGATTTGCATTTCTCTAATGACTAAAGACATTGAGCATTTCTGTAAGTATTTCTCAGCCATTTGATATTCCTCTGTTGAGAATTCTCTGTTTAGTTCTCAGCCCCATTTCTCAATTGGGTTATTTGGTTTGGTGGTGTTTACTTTCTTGAGTTCTTTATATATTTTGGATATTAGACCTTTGTCAGATGAACAGTTGCTGAAGATCTTTTCCCAGTCTGTAGGCTGTCACTTTGCTCTGTTGACAGTGTCTCCTGCTTTACAGGAGCTTCTCAGCTTCATGAGGTCCCATTTATTTATTGTTGACCTTAAGGCCTGGACTGTTGGTGTTCTGTTCAGGAGGTTGTTTCCTGTGCCAATGTGATCCAGGATCTTCCCCACTTTTTCTTCTAACCGATTTAGTGTCTCGGGTTTTATTTTAAGGTCTTTAATCCACTTGGACTTGAGTTTTATGTATGGTGACAAATATAGGTCTAATTGTAGTTTTCTACATGTAGACAACCAGTTAGACCAGCACTATTTGTTAAAGATGCTATCCTTTTTCCTTTGAATGGATTTGGCTTCTTTGTCAAAAATCAAGTGTCCATATGTGTGTGGATTCATTTCTGGGTCTTCAATTTGATTCCATTGATCAGCCAGCCTATTGCTGTGCCAGTACCATGCTATTTTAATTACTTTTGCTCTATAGTACAGCATGAGATCAGATATGGAGATTCCTTCAGAGGATCTTTTATTGTACAGGATTTATTTAGCTATTCTAGTTTTTTTTGTTTTTTTTTTTGTTTTGTTTTGTTTTTTGTCTTTCCATATGAAGCTGAGAATTGACCTTTCCATGTCTTTAAAAAATTGTGTAGGTATTTTGATAGGGGTTGCATTGAATCTGTAATTGCTTTTGGTAAGATGGCCATTTTTACTATGTTTAATTTTCCCAATCCACGAACAAGGGCAGTCCTTCTATCTTCTGATGTCGTAGTCAATCTCTTTCTTCAGAGATTTAAAGTTTGTTTCAAACAAGTCCTTCACTTACTTGGTTAGAATTACTCCTAGATATTTTGTATTGTTCGTGGTTATCGTGAAAGGTGTAGTTTTTCTAATAGCTTCCTCTGTGTGATTGTCATTTATATATAGGAAGGCTACTGACTATTTTTAGATAATTTTGTATCCAGCCAATTTGCTGAAGGTGTCTCACTGGTGGAATTTGGGGGGTCACTTATGTACCCTATCATGACATCTACAAATAGGGATAATTTGACTTCCTCCTTTCCCATTTCAATCCCCTTGATCTCCTTTTGTTGTCATATACCTCTGACTAGAACTTCAAGAACTATATTGAAGAGATATGGAGAAAGTGGGCAGGCTTGTCTGGTCCCCAATTTTAGAGGAATTTCCTTGAGTATCTCTCCATTTAATTTGATGTTGGCGATTGGCTTGCTTTATATAGCCTTTATTATGTTTACATATGTGCCTTTTATCCCCAATTTCTCCAAAACTTTAAACATGAATGGGTGTTGGATTTTGTCAAATGCTTTTTCTGCATCTAAGGAAAAGATCATGGTTTTTTTTCCCTTCAGTTTGTTTATATCGTGGATTACCTTGATGGATTTCCGTACATTAAACCATCCCTGCATGCCTGGAATGAAACCTATCTAGTCAAAGTGAAAGATATCTTTGATATGTTCTTGTATTTGTTTTATGAGTATTTTATTGAGCATTTTTGCATCAATGTTCATAAGAGAAATTGGTCTGGAAATCTCTTTTTTGTTGGGTCTTTCTGGGGTTTAGGCACCAACATGACTGTGGCCTCATAGAATAAATCTGGTAATGTTCCATCCATTTCTATCTTTTGGAGTAGCTTGAAGAGTATCGGTATTAGCTCTTCTTTGAAGGTATGGCAGAATTCTGTGCTGAAACCATCTGGCCCTGGCCTTTTTTTTGGTTGGGAGACTATCAATGATTGCTTCTATTTCTATAGGAGAAATAGGACTATTTGATTTGTGTATCTGATCTTGACTCAATTTTGGCAAGTGGTTCGATCAAGAAAATTGTCCATTTCCCTTAGATTTTCAAAATTTGTGGGATATGTGCCTTTAAAGTAGGATCTTACGATTCTTTGTATTTCTTCAGTGTCTGTTGTTATGTCTCCCTTTTCATTTCTGATTTTGTTGATTTGGATATTGTCTCTCTGCCTTTCGTTAATTTGTCTGATGGTTTGTCTGTCTTGTTGATTTTCTCAAAGAACTAACTCCTGGTTTTGTTGATTCTTTGAATTGTTCTCTTTGTTTCTAACATATTGATTTCAGCCCTGAGTTTGATTATTTCAGATATCTACTCCTCTTCAGTGTTTCTGTTTCTTTTTTTCTAGGGCTTCCTCATGTGTCGTTAAGTTGCTTATGTGCGATGTTTCCAATTTCTTTTTAAAGGCACTTAGTGCTATGAATTTTCCTCTTAGCATCGCTTTCAATGTGTTCCACAAATTTGGGTATGTTGTTCCTTCATTTTCATTGAATTTCAGGAAGTCTTCGATTTCTTTCTTTATTTCTTCCCTGACCCAGGTGTCATTAAGTAGAGAGTTGTTTAGTTTCCATGTGTGTGTAGGCTTTTTGTTATTTCTGTTTTTGTTGAAGTCCAGCCTTAGACCATGGTTACCTGATATGATACAAGGTATCATTTCAATCTTCTTGTACCTGTTAAGGCTTGCTTTGTGACTTACTATGTGATCAGTTTTGGAGATGGTTCCATGGGGGTACAGAGAAGAAGGTATATTCCTTTTTGTTTGGGTGAAAAGTTTTGTAGATATCAGTTAGATCTATTTGATTCATATCATTGGTTAATGATGTTATTTATTGGCTTAGTTTCTGTTTCAATGACCTATCCTTCAGTGAAAGTGGGGTGTTGATGTCTCCCACTATTAATGTGTGGGGATTGATGTGTAGTTTAAGCTTTTTAATAGTTCTTTTACAAAGGTGGGTGCCCTTGTATTTGAAGCATAGATGTTCAAAATTGTGATGCCCTCTTGGTTGATTTTACTTTTATTGAGTATGAAATGTCCTTCCTCATCCCTTTTGATTAATTTTGGTTGAAAGTCTATTTTATTAGATATTAAAATGGCTATACCACCTTGCTTCTTGTGATCATTTGCTTGGAATATTTTTTCCAGCCTTTTACTTTGAGATGATGATAGTCTTTGTGGGTGAGAAGTGTTTCTTGAATGCAGAAGAATGTTGGGTCTTGTTTATGTATCCATTCAGTTAGTCTGTGTCTTTTTATTGGAGAGTTGAGACCATTGATGTTGAGAGATATTGACAAGTGACTGTTAAGTCTCTTAATTTTTGATGTTAGATACAGTAGAGAGTTTGGGTGGTTGTGTTTTTGTGATGGGGTAGTTATCTATTTCCTATGTAGTTTTGGTTGTGGCTTGTCCCTTTGGGGTGGAGTTTTCCATCTAGTAACTTCTTTAAAGCTGGATTTGTGGATAAGTACTGTTTGAATTTGTTTTTTGTCATGTAATTTTTGTCTTCTCCTGCAATGGTTATTGATAGTTTTGCTGGGTATAGGAGTCTGGCCTGCCATCTGTGGTCTCTTAGGGCTTGCAGGACCTCTGTCCCAGCCATTCTGGCTTTTATGGTCTCTGCTGAGAAGTCAGGTGTAATTCTGATAGGTTTGCCATTTGTATGTTACTTTGCCTTTTTCTCTTTCCATTTTTAATATTTGTTCTTTGTTCTGTATATTTTATATTTTTATTATTATGTGTCGGAAAGATTTTCTTTTCTGGTATATTCTATTTGGTGTTCTGTAGGCCTTTAGTATGTTTCTATGCATCGCCTTTAAATTGGGGAAAAATTCTTCTATTATTTTGTTGAAGATATTTTCTGGGCCTTGGAGTCGTGTCTCTTCTCTTTCTTTGATACCTATTATTCTCAGGTTCCATCTTTTCATGGTGTCCTTGATTTCTTGGATATTTTATCTCAGGAATTTTTCTGATTTAGGATTGTCTTTGATGGTTGCTTTGAGTTCTATAATTGTATCTTCTAGTCCCAAGATTTGTTCTTCCATTTCTTGGATTCTATTAGAGAAGCTTACTTCTATGTTGCTTACTTTCTTCTCTAAGGTCTCTTGTTCCTGTTTTCATTCTGTCTGTGCTTTTATCACTGTTTCCATTTTCATCTTCAGATCTTGAACTGTTTTATTTATTTCCTTCATCTGCTTGTTGATATTTTCTGAATTTTTCTCAGTGCCTTTCTATAGGCCTCTTTTATGTCTTCCACCTGTTTGGCTGCTTCTTCCTGCATTTGATTACAGATTTTATTCATTTCCTCCATTATTATCTTCATTACTATGGATTTGAGGTCATTTTCTTGTATTTTGATTGTGTTTGAGTTCTCAGGGTTGCTTTCTTTGTGATATATGGGGTCTGGAGATGCCGAGCTGCTTTAGTTTTTGCTTTTGCATTCTTATGCTGTCCTTTAGTCATCTTGCTATCTATGATGTTGGGTGGTAGCTTCTGCTGTCCTTCACTGGTTGTTGGGAGTGGATAGTTGATGAGTGATTATAGGTCATATGCCCTTGCCTGTGTGGATCAGGGAGTTCTTCTCTGAAACCAGCAGATGACCTAGTTTCTGCTCCAGGAGATTTTGCTCTACACCTTAAGCTCCTGACTGGGTCAGCAGAGGTAGGCTTCTGCCTAAGCTGTTCACACGACTGAAGGAATTCAGACCAGCTGTGTTGGACGCCGCTGTTTAGTTTTCTGCCCTGACCCCTCAGGAAAGTTCAGCCTCTCCCATCCATATGGGAGACCCCACCAGGCTGTATGGACTGGCTAAGCCAGGTTTTAACTGCCCAACTATGCAGGCATAGACTGCTGTGGTGGGTAAATAGGTTCCCGCCTGTACCTAATCAGACAGCAGGACTGTAGAGGTTCTGTCTCATTGAATCGTGGCTGCAGTTCAGGCACCTCAGGGTTGTCCAGCTTCTCCCAAGAGCATGGGAGTCCCTACCCAAGCCAGTCTTCATCTGCCCAATTGTCCAAGGCAGGACACACTGTGGCCCACAGTTAGTTTCCTGCCTACACCAGTCTAGATAGTGGACCAGTCTAGAATGCGCACCTTTGGCGGTTCAGTCCCACTGAGTTGTGGCGGTAGTTCAGACCCACTTCCAGACCCCTCAGGGCAGTCCAGCTTCTCCCACAAGTGTAAGAGTCCCTGCCGAACCATGGGGACTGTCCAACAGGGTTCTATCAGCCCAATTTTACAGGCTTAGTCCATGGATGCTGGCTGCCTGGCTCAGATGTGCACCCTTTCAAACCACACGTGCTGTGTCTCGGCACTGTGGGCTTCCCTGTGGCCTCCGGGGCTCCCCATGGACTTGTATGGGGCAAGTGGGGGTGTCCGAGGACAGATTCACCCATTTCGCTGAGATTTCCCCAGGCTAGGAGATCCAGTGTTCCACTGTCCCACACACTGTACCTGGGCTATAGTGGGTGGCTGCAGTCCACAGGTGGGTTCCATTCCAAAGTCAGGGAGAGTGGGTTCAGGACCTCCATGGGCTGTTGGTTGACTTGGGGTCAGACCCGCCTGTGGTCTGCACTATGTGGGACCCCACTCACCCAGTGTTCTCCAGTTCTTGCAGTCTGTGGTTCCCAGTCTGGTCCATGGTCTCGGTGCGGTAGATCAGACACAGTGCATGATAGGCACCGCCATGATAGGCACCGCCATCTTGGAACCTCCGAGAACTTTAGGTTTTTTAGAGTGGAATTTTGAAGATTTTATGTGAATAACCAGAGGACATAGAGAAAGGCACTTAGAAGATATTTGAGAGAAAATCATAAAACCCTTGGATGATAGACTAGAGAGCAAAATACAGCAGTTTACAGAAATAAATCAATGACGGCAGTCATTTACTAAATGTCAGCCTAGGGGACTTGTTTGTACAGGAGGCAAGTAGGTTCCAATCGAATGTTTCTAAATGCAAAACTGTGGAAGGTGAGCGATAGAAGTATGTGTGTTTGTAGCAAGTCATTTTGAAATTAATATAGTAGGAAGAAAAAGAAAACTATGAGGCTTAAATTTTTTCTTTAATAACAGTATGAGCAATGCAAGGAAGATGATGATTTATTTTAGAACGAAGGGTGAGCATGAGATTGTGAGGAGATCCTCAGTAAGTTAACCCTTGTAGACTGGAGAGCAAATAGGAAACATCATTGTAGGTCACATGGGATGAGAATATGGCTATAGAAGAAGAAGTCTAATGGTTTAGACAGAATGCTATGTAAAAATATGCTTTATCTCCCCTCACGCATCATTCGGAACAATAAGGCCTTTTCTACAGACCTCATTTCCTTGCCATATAAAGCTGGGACGTTCTACATATGATACTATAAATTAATGCCTCATAAGCATACTGGGCATCTCCTACAGGATATCCACAGCCAGAACAAAGGGAAGTGATTGCATCATAGATTTGCTATTCTTTAAACCTAGTGTTAGCCTGACAAGCAGAAAAACAAAATCCTGGAAGGGACTTTTGAAATAGTTAAATTTATATTCATTTCGATCATAGAAACTCTTCAAGTCCTCCAGGGAATGCTTACATCAGACTAAGTACTATTTTTCAGATTTTATGTGACTGAAGTAGAGACTGGGGGTGTAGCTCATTTGCTGAGTGTTTTTGAATTCTTGTTTAATCCTTAGAACCACATGAATTGAGAATTGGAGGATGTACCTGTAGATTCAGCACTGGGTAGGTGAAGTTAGGGTGATCAGGAGTTCATGGTCATCCTCTCCTATAGAGTGAGTTTGAGGCTCACCTGGGCTACATGAGACAATTTCAAAATGATATTTTAGAGATATTTTATTCTTGCAGTCATAGCTTCATTTTAGCAAGAACTTGGAGCTCATATGTGTTTGTGATTGTGTAAAAGCACTTTAGTCTATCTTTCTTTAAAAATCTCCTCTACTAGCAAAATATAATTACTGACTTAGAGGTAGTGAGTACTTGATGTCTAGGTGAGGCTGACTGGGTGGCAGTGAACATAGAATTCATCCAGATGAGGCCTTCAGTAGGTCCTAGGATACAGTATGGGTCTTTGTTCTTAAAAGTTTTAAATCATGCTTTGTAACGTGAATTTCGATAGAATTTTTTTAATCTGTTAGTTCATTAAATATGCTTTGGTTTTATTGATTTTCTTCATGTCTTCTTAAGATCAGCTCAAGGTCAAAGATTAAGCCTCATAAAAATGTAACAGGCATGGTTACTTTACAAGTCTGTTCCATTCCATGCAAATTATTATGCTCTAACATCCATGTATAATCCTCACCCCCTTCCTCCACCACCATTTCCAGTAGTCAAGGACCAAGAGAGATGTTCCTATTAATGATTTTCCATATGGAATAAAAATATTTCTTAGGATACAAGCCAAAAATAAAAAATAAAACAGAGACCAAATGGGAAAGCTTAGCTTTCTGTCACTAATGTGGCACCAGAAGGTATTGCTTCTTGAAGACCTGTGGGTGCATCTATGCATTTGAACTCCCCTGCAAACAGTAATTTCACTTTATGTTAAGTGCTTAAGATCTCATCACCTTGCCTTGTACCATTAATCGGCCACCAAGAAAACATATTAAATGCTCCATTGTTGTATTTTTAGATAGTCTCCAATTTCTGACTCATTTAAGTTACATTTATTAGATCAAAACTAAGTGTGTGAAGTGCAATCTTATATATACATCTGTGATTCTATTAAAACTGGTCAAAGGTCATAAAGGATAGGGCCTATTTTGTTTCCATGCACTCAAAATATCCATGTACTCCAAAGATTGATCTCTTGTATCTGATACCCATGACATAATGCACACATTAGGCTATAATTATGTGAATGAATGAGACCTAAAGAACTTGAAAACTCATTCTGAACTGTGTATGTTACTTTAGAGATTTCAAATAACTGAGTTAAATTAGATTTGACTACTTATGTTCCTTTACTGTTTATAATCTCTTATACATTCTCATGGATGCAATGTATACACCCTGAAGCCAGAATCACATAACACATAGATAACAGTATGAATATATACAACTAGGAAGACCATATCACAGGACTGAAAAGGGTTGATATTAAGGGCTTATGAGAATAAATCACATAATTATATTGATCTCTGCAGATAAAAATGGACTCACACATTAACTTCAGTTGGCAAATTCAAGTTGAAAAGGAGGTATTCAAACTGGTAATGAACAACATTCAACATTTACAAGTACCTCACTCAAACATGAGACACTCCTATTGCTATGACAAAAAATAACATGACCAAGACAACTTATAGAAGAAAGAATTTGTCTGGGGGTTACAGTTACAGAGTAATAAAACTATCCCTTTAACAAGCCTTTAAACTCCCAAAGCCCACCCTCATCAACCTATGTCCTTCAACAAGGCCACGCCTCCCAAGAAGCTCCTTCCAAGGCACTATGAATCGGGAGTGTTCACATGGCAGAAACTGTAAGGGCTATCTTCTTCAAGCCGCCACAGAGGACTTTCAGGATCAGCAAGGATGATGCTTTGGAAGAGGCAGCCATAGTTTCTTGCTAACTTATAAACTGTATAAATGTCCAAGAAAACCTTTATCAGAGAAATCTCTATTTGCAGTAGATAAACACAAGCCCACAACTGGCCAACATTAAAAGACTGGGGAATGCTAACCTCTAAAACCTCAGAAAGCATGGCAGAAGAGGGGCAGAAAGAGTGTAGGAACCAGGGGTAGTAGATGACTACAAAAAGGTAATTTCTTACCGACACAGCGGGACAGCTGTGCATATGGACTCAGAGTAGTTGTGACAGCACCCACAAGACCTGTGTAAGATTAAGCAAAATCAAATTTCAGGGTGGAGAGAGAAGTTTGACATGGAGCCCCATTGATTGCCTGTGAGATATTGGTAACTGATAGCTTCTGGAGACAGGAAGGTACTTGTCCCTAAGAGGATAGCCTGTGGTAAGTCCACCAAGCAACAGCAGAAGGTCATACATGCAAGACTATTTGAACAGCACAGACTGTGCTTGATAGGTCAAGAAAATATATGCAACGTTAGGTGCACAGGGAAGGGGGTGGATATGGTAAAGGGGGACGTCTCAAACCACTAGCACAAATATTTTTTAAAGAAACTTTTAATAAGAAAGGACAGAGAAACACACGCCATTCTACAGGAATCCATAGAGGGCTAGAGTCTCTATCTCAATTTCAGACAACTCTCACTTGGGGCAAAGGTAATGAGCATAGAAAGTATAGACAATAAATAACAAGAAAGGAATCGTCCCTCTAACACTGACCGCTCTGCAGTGTGTGTGCGTCTAGCAGCAGTGTGAAAATGCGTCAGGCAAAAACCGATGGAACTTTAAAGAGACAGAAGTGAACCCACAGTTGTATTGGAGACCTTGCCGGCTTTCAGTGTCTGACAGATGCAGCACACAGAAAATTAGTAGGGCCACAGTAGAGCTGAATAGTGCCATAAATCACCTGGAGATAATTGACACATGGGGAGCACTTCACCGATTAGCAGAATATATAGGTTTCTCAAGCTTTCATTGAACCAAAATAGATTCAATATTATGAGGCAAAATACGTCATACCAAGACTAAGAGACTAGAAACCATGGGAGGATTCTCTCAAATCACAGTGGAACTTTGCTAAACATCAACAAGGAAGATGCAGCCAGAACATTCTAAAATACTTGGAAATTAAACAACTTATATCACACATAACCTGAACAAATCTGAAGAGAAACCCTAAAATATTTTGAGCTACATGAAATTGGAGAAAATGTCAAATTTACATATTTTAGAAAAAAAATGGTGCTTACAAGAAAATTTGTATGATCGATTTAACTGTTTTAGGAAACAAATCAACAGTCGAGACTCCCAAATCAATAATGTAAGCTTCCATGTGGCTACAACCAGAATGTAAAGTGAATGAACAAATAAAGAAAAAAAAAAAAGTAAGCTTCCACACTTAGGAGACTATGCAAGGAGGTAAAAACGAATCCAAAATGAACACATGAAAAGTTAGTGCAGAAATCAGTAAAACCGCAGATACCTAGTACAGAAGCAGTGAGGCCAAGTGCAAGTTCATGTAAAACATAGACTAGTAAACTGCTTTTACATGGGAAAAGGGAGGAAAATCAACAGAACACAGAAATTGCTACCATCAGAAATGGAACAACAGCCATCAGTACTAACTTGGGGGCACTAAAATGATAGGAAAATGTTGTGGTCAAATCTCTGTCCACAAATTGTCAACAAATAAAGTTTGCAATGCTTTTAAATTTAATTTAATTTAGTGTGTGTGTGTGTGTGTGTGTGTGTGTGTGTGTGTGTGTGTGTGTGTGCCCTGTGTTCAAATGTGCCTGCCCAAGCCAAAAGTGACATCAGAATCTCTGGAGTCAGAGTTACAGAGAGTTGTGGGCAGCTTGATCTGAATCTTGGAAACCAGACTCTGGTCCCCTGGAAGAACAGTGACTTCTCCTAACTCCTGAGACATCAGGACCACTTCTTTAAAAGACATAGTCTATCAAACTCACAAAACATGAAATAATATGAGTAGGCCTTTATTTCTAAGAGTGAATCAATTCTAAGTAATTTTTAAAAAGAAAAACACCAAGTCTAGATGTATCTACTAGGGAATTCTGTAAAAAACTTAAGGAAGACTTTTTATAAATTACATTAATTTATTACAAAAACAGGAAGTGAATTATGCCTAAATTATTGTATAGTATTAGCTGATATCAGTCTTGTACTGAAACAAGAAAAGACATAAGGAAAACTATTGACAAATAAATCTCATGAAAATTAAATATTATAGCAAATTAAGCACAAAAAAGAGGCACAAAATAATTCTATGAATTAACAGAAAAATATCAAACACATGACAAGACAGTAGACAAATGATAAGTTGTACTGTCAATATAAAGTGTCAGTGATCTACCAATTGAAATGGAGAGATTTATAGAGCATATTTTTAATCTTATAAATTGCAACTGTATTCTGTGTATAAGAGAACCCTAACAAATATAAAGTTCAAACATTTTAAGTAAAAGGAGCAAAGAAAACATACAATGTTAATATTAATTAAAATAAAATGAAAAGAGTACATTGATACCAGAAAAAGTTGGTAATAGAGCAAAAATCATTACCAACAGCAAAAAGATGACATTTCACAATAATACTGGGCACAATTCATCAAGAAGCATGCTAACTCTTAGTTTCTGTATACTTAATAAAAGAGCCTTTAATATTTAAAGAAGCAAGTAACATAACTTCAAAAGAGATAGAAAATTCTTAATAATAGTTGATAACTACAATGTGCTTTTCAGGAATGTAGAGAGCTCAGTCAGCAAGGGGATTACTACTTCATCAGGAAGTCCTGCATTTGATCCCCAGAACTAATAACTATAAAGTCAGGCTAAGGGGTACATGCCTGTCATCACAACATTGAGAGGCAGCCAGCAAAATTCCTGGGGCCTGTGGACTACTCAGTTTACCCAAATCAGTGAGCTCCAGGGTTAGCCAGAGATACTGGCTCAAAAGAAAAAGGTAGAATAAATGTATCATTGTTCTTTTTAGGCATAAGTCTTTAACCATCATTTATTCTGGCACCATGAACAGCTACCAGTCCCTGAATTCACTGCTGTTCATTGCAAAGGGAAACTTCTCTGAAAGAATATTTATCTATGGATATAAGCATAAACATTTAGAAGGTACATTAATGCTTACAAAAACTAAGCAAGCAAACAAACAAAAAACCCTAAACAACAATAGCAACCTCCCCTCTAGGATCTACAAGTTCTTCAAAGATTTGTTTTTAACTGTGACTACTGCACCAGGTTCCATCCTGTGAAGCAGTTTTCAAATCTCATTAGAGAGCTGTTGGTTTTCTCTGTGAGAGTTAGGCCACCATTGCACAAATGAGTACATATATAGCACCCAATGTAAAGCTCAGGGTACATTGTAAGAAGTAAGGCCTGCAGATAAGGAAGAAGGTTGATAAATGCCACTGACTAGCATGACACATCCATTGCCAACCTGAACATGACCAACAAAAGACTGGACCTGCCAACTGCCAATCATGGGAGGGTAAAGGGCCAAAAGTCCTATCCCTCCCTGTGAAACTATTGAATAATGATTTAATCTGCGACACAGGGACCAATAGCTCCAGCTATAAACACACTAGTGAGCTTACCAGGATCCAACAAACATTACATGAGAGCTCTGGTTAAATCAGTGGATCACAAAACAAAAACAAAATCCAACAAGGAAGAGATTAAAAGGGGTAAAAAAAAAATCAAATGTGGGTGGAGGAGTTAGAGTGCATTGTATACATGTTTAAAATCATTGAAATATTTTATTTATTAAAATATGAAAAAAGGTAGAGAGTAATTGAGAAAAAGATGCAATGTGGAATTTTGACCTCCACATACACACACATTGAGCACATGTGCTCACACACTATAACACACAAGAACACACATACAGAAACACACACACAAATTTGCACATGCACATTAATACACATACATATGAAAATATACACACATGAACACACAATAAGCATATCACACACATATGAATATAAATGCATATAAAAGTCTTAAGTATTACTGAAATAAGTAGACAATAAAATCAGGAAACTTACAGAATACCAGAGAAATGCCCTCAACCAATGAAATAGAATGAAAATTTTAAAATATTACACAAATACCTAACTACAAACCATTTAAATGTGGCCACAGAACTATTATAATATAGGATAGCAGGTATGTAGAAAGGGCATAGAATTAAAGCTTCTATGTAAAAAGAAAATTTTTTTACAAAGATCCAATCCTACAAGTGTTACAGCCACAGCTAACTGAAATATGTACCACAGAAATACTTTGAAATCCTCCAGGTAGTTAAATATAAATAAAATTCAATATGGATTATATAGTTAAAAAGAGAGGACACAGATAGTCCTGAAGGGACTTGGTAGGCTGGGGTCAGTTAGTAGGGGAGGAGGGCTCCCCTTTTCTGAGGACTAGGGGAAGAGGATGGGGGGAGAGGGAAGGAGGATGGGACCAGGAGGCGACGAAGGAGATGGCTATGATGAGGATGTAAAGTGAGTACATTAAATAGAATGCATCTGTATTGGAGGACAGGAAGAGAGCCAGCACCTAAAGGGATGATGGAAGCTTCTTTACTCTAGAAAACATGCGAAAGAACAGAGCTGCCAGCTTGACCAGCACAACACAAGCAAACAAACAACACACACACAAAAAAAAAAAAAAACCAAATGTAACCCAGTTAAAAAGAGTAAACAAAAAATATCAGAAAATAAGTAAACAGAAGACACATAAAGAAATTAAATAAGAATGATTCTATGAGAAAAATTAATAAAACTGATGTATACTGAAACCCATCTGTAAAAAAGAGGGGGAGGAACAAGGAGAATTATGTATAACCTCATTACTTCTTCGAACATTAGTAAGGAATATAATGAGTATGTTTGCATCAATATATTCTGCAACTTTTGTATAATTAAAAATCCCTTAAAATACCCAAATTGCCAAAATTCATGCAAATGACTACCAATAACATGGAAATACTGTATGTCCTAGGCAAATATATGTGAGTTTAGCATCTCACCAAGGAAGACTTGGGACTGGACTGAGTCGTTGGCAAATTCAAGCAACTGCTAAAGGAAGAAATGATTGCACATCCATGCTAAGTCCTTAAGAAAACTGAAAGGGATGGAAAACATACCATTGTCCAAATCATGGAAGGACATTCATAGAAACTGTTTTTCTTACAATTTTACCTAATCTATCCAGATATATGTAATGTGTTTGACTTGGATTTATTAAGCAAATTCATGGTGGCTCAACAATATTCAATTAATGTGATTTACTATATCAAATTTTAATTTCCATATAGTTCCTTGATCTTCGTCCCTAATTGGCATATCTACTCTTTGTCTTCATAGATTTCTATCATTTATGTGTCATAAAATTTCTCAAGCTTTATTCTATTATTACCCAGCTGTCTGCTAATGAAGGGTTTACATTTGGTTCTGGCCTTCCTGTCTTGTGATAACAATCACATATTAGAAGTGGATATGGTTATATTTTTCCAGTGCTAGAAGTTGGAGGGCTGGCCCATCATGTGTGTAGCCTCTCTCACTGAACCACAACCTCTGTTCTGGATTTTTCAAGGCAGTGGACATCTTTCTCTGAAGCCTTATCCTCTTCATGCATCTACCTCTCTACAGCTGGAAGACAGGCATGCACTACCACATGCTGGAAGACAGGCATGCACTACCACATGCTGGAAGACAGGCATGCACTACCACATGCTGGAAGACAGGCATGCACTACCACATGCTGGAAGACAGGCATGCGCTACCACATCTAGTATCATGTTTCTGTCAAAAATGCTGTGATACTTACCTAAAACCTTTAATAATTGTAGTTTCACATGATAAGAAATAAAAATGCACAGCAATGGTTAGCCGTGTGCCAGAGACCCACACATGGTAAGAGATGGAGCTGGCCCCACATTCAATGGTCTCTCAATAGAAGAAAGTGCTGATGCATGCAAGGTTGGAGACCTTTGACCCAGCCATAACAAGCTTCAATTTCGAAATAATCCATTCATCTGGCTATTACAGGTAAACAGAACATAATTCAGTGTTGCAGTGTTGGCCCTCCAAGGCAGGAAGATTGTACAAAAGGTATTAACAAGCACATGCTGATAATCTTTTCTCTGCTATAGATAGACTAAGAGAAGCTTTAAAAATGAATTGAACATGATCTCTACCTTTGAAGATCTCACAATCTATACCAAACATGACAAATTAAAAAAAAACCACTGCCTTATTTTTCCTGTATTATATAATCTTATTTCTAGTTTTAATGTATGAACAAATGTGATAATAATGAAAAATATTATTCTTCTCTAGTTTATCATAATGAATAAAACCAAAATTGTGTCTTCTTCCCCTTTTGGACATTGTGATAATTGATCTTTTTTCTACATGAGAAGGACTAGAATGAAGTAAATAAAGCTTATACAGTTAAATATAGACCTTGTGACAATTTTTTCATATCCTGATCTTTATTGACAAAATTATGAATGCTATACATCTGTTTAGACACCTACACATATGCTAAAATTGACATCCCAAATCTACATACCACTTGGTCATAGCAGTAGAATTTCACTTACCAGAAATTTTCTGTAAATTCCATACATTGATATTGTTTTCCATCACTCTTCCACAAATCCCTTTTTTAACATCTTACATATCAGAGAATAGATAGTAGAGAATAAACTTATAGAAAATTTCTTCTGACATTAAAAAATACAGAGAAAATTTGCTACATTTTAAGCCTTATTAGCATCAAAACACTTCAGATATTTCCCAAATTGAGAGAATGAGGTTATGTGAGTCAACTCCTACACTAGTACATTGTGCTTTGTTCCTGTCAAATGAGTCACTGGAGATGATAGTGTTGATTTATTTGTTCAAAGTAAACAGCACTGTAACCAGTTGAAAAGCACCCTTCACTCTCAGGGCACAACACAAGGCATTTGTATAGAATGGTAAAAGGCTCCTTGAGATATTTATTACTAGCACAAACAACAAAGCAGGCAGAACTGCCTGAATTGATCAAAATAATACATTTTCTGGGGCCATTCTTTTGGATAGGAGATAGTCATTTTATAGTTTGAATATAATCAGGATCAAGGAGTAACCCCTTTGCACTTGGTAAAACCATAGGCTTGAAGGAAAGGGAGAAAGTGGTAATGTAGCTTGATAAAAAAAAACAATCCCTGACATATGACAGGTCTTCGGCAGAAAGCACCTGACTTTTATTATTGGCTGAGGGAACCGACTTACACAAGACATATTATCTCTGTAGAGGCTATAAGAAGCAGAGGCACTTAGAAGATAATGTCTTTAAGTGTTTCAAAAGAACAAGGGCTGTAACTAACCATATTGCTATTTAGGCTTAAAAAATACTTAGTTCTCACTTCAAGAATTGAATCAGTTTTAGACATGGAGAAATATTTAGAATGAAATTCAAAGAAACATTTGCCATATCGGTTTTACTACAAGGTGCATTTGGCTTTTATGTTTCCAAAGTTGAGGTATTAAAATTTGATGATTCTTAAGTTTTATCATATTTATTTGGGGTTTTTAAAGAGGCTTTGCTTAATAATAAGCCATTATATATTGGGTGCCTCTGCATACATGTAATGTTTCTATGGTTACATACCTTAAAAACTAGTAGTTTCCAGTTTCCAACTTGGCATGTAAAGCTGTTTGGAATCTGTCCCTCCCATCTCATATCTAACAAAACACAAACAGATGAACACACTGAACGTTAACAACTTTTCAGACCCATTACAGAAAATCTAATGTGCATATGCAGAGCTCTCTGAGGCCAAGGCCTCTGTGATACTCACAGGGAAACACTGGGAAATTGACTAGTTGTTCAGGGCTGTACATGGAGTGGTTTGGCATACCAGAAAATTCTAGGGGTCAACTTCAGGGAAGTCTCTACACTTTCATTAGGTTTGCCTCCAGGGACCAGGTTAGATGCTAGGATGGTAGTGGGAGAAATATTCTCCTGTGTTTGTGAGGCTGGTATATCCATAATCTACACATAGAGTAGACCAGACCTCCGGAATTTCTGTTCATTTCTTTTTATAGGACCCTAAAACCCCTAAACATAGTATCATGTTAATAATAAAAAATAAAAAAGAAAGACAAGTAAATATAAAATCAAATTTAACCTCTTATTTTGTTCACCTATCATTCAGCACTTCGACTTCTCCGTGCAGATCTGAGTTTCAGTATACCACCTGAGTAAGTGAGAGCCTTATTATTCTCTCTCTCTCTCTAAAGGAAAAGAAGGTAATGAGACAGGATTCAAAATCAGAGGAACCACTGCATCTATGGAAGGTCAGAAGCCTTTCTGCTCACTTTAGACTGAAGAATAGCAGCTCTCTAGCTCTGATTACGGCCATCCCCACTCAAGTCTGATCATTCATCTGGTTAATTACTTCATTTACTACTGACTAAATGCTTACTCGTTCACTTTATAATGGCTCTGTGGTGATGACTACAGATGCATAATTTAATTTTAAACATTTCTTAGAGAATATGATATATAGACAAAATTATTCACAGATCCTGAGTATATATCTTGATTAACTTTCTTTCGAAAGTTAAAAGTTTGAACAAGAAAGGTTAACTAAGAAGCTTGATTTGTTGTTTTATTATTGTATACATGCAATCTTATGGGATGAATACTTTTGGGTCTGTCATTTTCAATTAATAGTACTTCTTACTTTGAATGACATTCATGCTCCTCTTCTGTGTGTTTGTGTGCATATGTGTTTATATGTGTGTGTATATACCTGGGTGTGGAGGCTGGAAGTTAATATCTGATGCCTTCCTCAACCACTCTCCATCTTATTATTTGAGACAGGATCTCTCTCTGAATCTTGAGATCAGAAAGCATTCTGGTGTACCAGTATAAGCCTACTGACACTCATGCTCCACTTGGTTAGGCTGACTAGCCAACCCTGGGTATCTACCTGTTTGTACTACCTCCCACAGCTCTGATACGACAGGTGTACAATGGCTCTACACAATTGTTAGAACTAGGCACCGAACTCAGCTCTTCATGCTTGCATGGCAAACTCTTTACCTTATCAACAGAGCCATCTCTTCAGCCCCTCTTCTATGACTTTCTGTAGGAACATTTTATTTACTCTTAGTATCTTATGGGCTTCCACAGTGTAATGGTATTTCAAGGTGTGTTCTAATGTTGATGGAAATTATAGTCATTTCTAGATCAGGCTTACTGCAAGTAGAGAGTTATGAGTAGTCATTCTTCAATTCCTTGTTAATGTAGAGGAAATGTATATTGAGCCAGTTTTCCTTGCCTATGATTTATGTAGGTATATTATTTGTTTCTTCGGTATTAGTGCATATTAATTATATATAGTCCTAGATTACATAATGATATTTTTACAGGGATATAATATAATTTAACCAAGCTTTCCCCTACTCTCTAATTCTCACATTTCTTCCCCTCCCTTCCTAATCATCCCCATTTATTGTCCCAGAGAATTTTGCTTCTACTATCATGACATATACATTCAGGATTTCATATATCTTTATAATATCTAATATATAATAAAGAAGTATTGTGTCTGATTTTCTAGGTCTGGTTTAATTCTATAATCTATTTTAACATACTATTACCCTGCTGCACACTGATAAAGTAGCTATTCAGAACATGCCCCATCGGGAATGGAAAGGAGACAACATTGGGTAGCTTTCTGATGTTTTAAATTGTTTTTTTTCTTTTATTTAAAATAATTTCTCATATAATATATCCTGAATATGGTTTCTTCTCCTTCTATTTTACACACTTCCTCCCCACCTCACTTTCTTTCTAGTTCTATTCCCTTTCTGCTTGTTATGAGAAAACAAACTGTCTTCTAAGGGATTAATATAATATAATATGAATAAGGCTGCTATGAACATGGTTGAGCAAATTTTCTTGCTGTGTGCTGGTGCATCTTCTGGGTATAGTACAATTTGAAATCAGGTATGGAGATTCCTCCACAGCACCTTTTATTGTACAAGATCGTTTTTGCTATTCTGGGTTTTTTGTTTTTCCATATGAAGTTCAGAATTGAACTCATGGAAACAGCCTAAATGTCCCTCAGTAGAAGAATGGTTAAAGAAAATGTGGTACATATACACTATGGAATACTACTCAGCTATTAAAAACAAGGAATTCCCGAAATTTGTGGACAAATGGATTGAGCTAGAGATGATCATAATGAGTGAGTTAACCCAGAAGCAGAAAGACTCAAATGGTATATACTCACTTATAGCTGCATACTAGCCCAATGGACATGTCCCATGAAAGCCTTCCCTTACCAGGAAACTGGGACCGAGGGAAGGACATCCTATTGGGACTCTAGATGAGAGAACAATGGGTGAATAGCAATGTAGAAGGATCCAGTGGGTTCTAGAAACCTACAAGTAGAACATAATGATAGGCAGATTTGGGTCATGGGGTCCCACTCAAACTAAGGCCCTAGCCAAGGACAATACAGGCCGAAAAATTTAAACCCCTACCCTGATCTAGCCCATGGACAAGACAGTCTCCACACTTGAGTGGAGAGAGGGATTTGACTTTCTCAAGTACTCTGGTGCCTCACATCTGACTATGTCCCCTGGCGGGGGAGACCTAGTGGCACTCAGAGGAAGGACAGCAGGTCACTGAGAAGAGACTTGATACCCTATGAGCATATACAGAGGGAGGTAATCCCCCTCAGGAACAGTCATAGGGGAGGGGAATAAGGGGAAAATGGGAGGGAGGGGAGAATGGGAGGATACAAGGGATGGGATAACCATAGAAATGTAACAAGAATAAATTAATTAAAAAAATAAATAAATTAAAAAAAAAATCCAGAATTCTACAAAAAAAAATATATATATATAATATAATATAATATAATATGTAAGATTAGTTTCTCACAAACCTACTTTATATAAGGTTCTTAAACACATTTACATCCCTTCTAACCCCCTAACCCTAGGTAGGAGAGAAAGAAGGTTATAAAAAAAAAAAAAAGAAAGTTAGAAGAAAAAAGAGCTCTTTACTTCTTTGGGCTGAGTAGGGTCATCGGCTTCTTTTGTGGACAATACCAATCTCAGTCATCAGAATATACAGCAGTCCAGATAACCAACACATGGATTTAGGCCCTGCTGGCTTTTAGAGTCTCCATTGAAAAGTCGTGTATAATTCTGCCTTTATATGTTACTTGGTCTTTTTCCATTTTGCTTTAAAATATTCTTCTTTTGGTGTTCTGTAGGCTTAGTTTTTGTCTGTATGATTATTATGTACCAAAGGGACTTTTTTCTGCTCTAGTCTAGTTAGCATTCTGTATGCTTTTGCACCTTCATAGACATCTCCTTCTTTGGGAAAGAAAATTTTTCTTCTATAATTTTTGTTGAAAATACCTTCTATGCCTTTGCTCTCGGTTTCTTCACCTTCCTCTATTTCTATTTTCAGAGTTTGTTTTTTTCAATTTGTCCCAGATTATTTCATGTTTTGTGCCAGGATATATATGTATATATATACACATATATACATATATACACACACATATACATATATATACATACACACACACATATATATATACACACACATCCTGATGACAAGATAGAAAAAAAGGATACATTGGTCATAGAAAATGTATCCACTTCCTCTATCTTGTCTTCAATGGCAGAGATTCTGTCTTCTATCTCTTATATTATGCTGGTGAGGCTTGCCTCTGAAGTTCCTATTCAAGTTCCTAAATTTTGCACTTCCAGATTTCCCTCAGTTTGGATTTTCTTTATTAATTTTGTGTAGGAGACATGTATGCTCTTGTGCTCACAGATAAACACCAGGCAAACCAGAAATATTAAACACACAGGATTGTCTCTTCAAAGAGAAGGATGGATGGATGGATGGATGGATGGATAGCCAGTTTTTGGCACTCAAGGGTGAGAGCTGAGGTGGATAATACCCTGGTGAAACTTTTTGCCATCTGTGTGGCTGAGATCACCATGGACTCTATCCCTGACCCTTACCATGAGCTTCTTTTCCCAATTACACTGTAGAATCTATTTATTTCTATGGAAGATGCCCCATGTACTTTACAAAGTGTTTCAAATTAGTCATGTTTTAGGCTTCATTGTACACACAGGAATGAGTTAATTACCAACAGGAAACTTTTCACCAAATTATGCTGAGCTTAAATATGCCGAAAATGAACCACTTGAAGTTCAATTCTCAAAGTTTGAACCAATAGCAGCTACTGAGTCATGATGGACTGAACTAACTTCTTGACTCCTACTGATCATTTCTTCACTGGACATGGTGTTTGAAGAGACCTCACAATCTATTTCTACTTTCAGGTCTTAAACACTTCATTTTCTTATACTGTTTGTTTGTGTTTCATAGATTTCATTAAGGTATTTATTCATTTCCTCTTTAAGAGCCTTAGTAAAGGCTATCTTAAGATATTTTTCTTGGGTTTCATCTATGTCACAATTCTCAGGGCCTGCTGTAATAGGATTTCTGGGCTTTCATGGAGATATTTTTTTCTTATTGGTTGCATTTTTATGCTGCCATCTAGGCATTTGAGCTTTGGAAGTTTATAATTCTAAAAAGCTGATTTCTGGTCTTCTCTTTGTTGAGTGGGTATTTTGTTCCTTGGTTTCTGTTGTCCACTCTGACTCTTGGGAGAGTGAGATGGCTATGTGTTATCTGGTTTAAAAAGATATTTTTCAGATCTTGATAGGTATAATCCCTATGGGTTTCAGGTAAAATATGTCTCTAAGTATTAGGATTTGACAATGTATCCATCAGCAATAACCCCTCAGCATGCTTACAACTAACTGAATATTCTTATTCCAGCTGCCTTGGTCTACACTCAGGAATTTAGGACAAAATGATAGCCCTGACTGTCCTCAGTATGGATTTTTGAAGGCAAAAATCCTGTGGTGGCATCTTGCTTAGCAGCTGAAGGGTAGGCTTCACAGAAGCAAGCAGTTTAACAGAAGCTAAGCCAAGGCAGGTACAGCCTCTAGACCTTGGGTTCCTAAAACAGACTTGGGTAGTTTTCCATAAGATCCTCCATCAAGGAGATCACATTTTAGTTAACTATGAAATAGCCTCAGTAAGGATACAAGATGGAGGAACCTCTGCCTTTCCCTGCCACATAAGGAATGGAGAGGCTGAAGGGGTTCACAGTAATGGAGGCTGAGAAAGAGGGGTAGCTACGTCAAGTCTACTACAGCACTGGGGAGGAGACTAGGTGGTTGAACTTGGAGGAATGTGTGAGAGGTCAAGATCTTCAGTTAGCTTTCCTACTTCCCTGTCAGGGGTGGCCTGTAGATTCTCGGGAATGCCTGCTGGAGTTGGGGTCTGGAGTAAAACAATAATTGGGGGAGGAAAGTTGGAAGAAGATCTGGGTGACCCACTGGTCTGCTGCATTACTGAGCATGAGACTTGGGGATGAAATTTGGAGGAGCTGAGGGAGAAAGAGGTAAAGATCTGCAATTAGTCTACCTGCTTCCGTAGTCAGAGTAGCCTCTCATTCTGATGTCTAATGGCAAGATTTTCAAGACAATTCTTTGCCCACTTTATATTTCTCCTCTTGGATACTTGGAATTCTCCTCACACACATGCGATCTTCCATTCTTGTCACCTTTTTAAAATGTACATAAAAAGGAATGTGTCAGCTGTTGTATGCATCTTCACTCCAAGGTATAAATAGCTGATATGAAGAGAAAAGAAGGCTGCATCCATGTAGTTAGCAAGATGCACCATGCCTGTATGCTCACATCAGGATGCCTTCGGATCTTACATTTGACTTTCCTCTGAATGTGTGGTGGAAATACACGGTCACAAACCTATTGTGTTAATTGGGAGTAGACTTTTGTGAAAAGTCAAAATAGCCAATACATTTAAATGTATTGTTTTTCAAGTTAAAGTGTAATTAGAAAGCAGTATATTTCCTCAGATGAAGTTAGTAGAGAAATAGAATGGATTAATCAAGGGGAAAAATTACCCAGGAGAAAAATCAAGTGAAATTACCAAGATAATTTCCTGAATAATAGATGCTAAATAAGGAAACATTCACGGGAGCATGGGTCAGAAATGCGCATACATCTATTTTGAACCTTTGACTGTGAGAGATCAGGACCTGAGTGACAGCTAAAGCTCTTAGAGAAAGAATCCAAGGACAACTAAATATTAGTTTTCAAAAATTATAAAAGAACACTTTTTACATCTAAAACTAAAGCCTTTTCTTTCTTAAAAAAACATTTAGAGTACAGGGGGATGGTCCAGTAAGTAAAGCACTGGCCACAAATGTGTAAAGACTGTAAGGAGATCCCAGGGCCCACATAAAATCCAGGCAGGTAAAACAACTGCCTATCATCCTAGCATGAGAGGGGCAGAGATGAGGGAATTCTTGAAGCAAGCTGGGTTGTCAAAACAGCCAAAATGAGAAGCTCTGATAACTGAGCCTGTCTGAATATATAAAAGGGTGCAAGATGGAGAAAGACTTCTGTTAACGTCTCCAAATTTCCTTAGGCACACAGTCACATATTTGTTTACCCACACTTACACATATACTCACCAAAATTCATAGGCCTACATATATGCACATCACATACACATGAAAGTACAGAAAAATTATCTAAAATATTTCCATCTTTTAGAATACAGAATTATTCTACCTTCTAACCTTAGTCTGTTAAGAGTTGTTATAAATGTCTACTATAGGCTAAGAGGCTGATAAGCAATAAAAAATATAAGTAGAAGTCTGACATCAGGTCTAGCATGGGCCCATTCTCCATTTGTATGCTGCTAACACTTCACTCTGTGGTCACATGATAAAGCGAATCAGGAAATTTAAGATTTTATTTTTCAGGGGCTGGAGATGGTAATTAGGAAACCTCAAGTGCATTAGTCACACCTCAAAAATCAACACCTCCTTACACTGTCAATTTGGGCATCAGAATTTCAACTTAAATATTTGGGAGGAATGAAAATCCTTACACCTAACATTATATTGGCTTTTGTTTTATCTCTGTGTCTGGTTCCAAATTCACTAATAACTTTACAATGGTATTCTTCTGAGACATAGTAGTTTTTATATTCCTCTTTTTGTCTTCAAATACAACATTAGGCTAAGTCCTGCTTTATAATTTTTATTCAAAGAAAAAAATTTAGTAAAATATTTTTATAAATTATGTAGCCATAAACTAAATTATATAGTAATCGAAGTACCATAAATTATATAATATCATAGGACTACTGACTACTGTTTTTTCTTAACATCAGGTACAAATATGTTACTAAATTAGCAAATATTTGTATTTTAGAACTTGTTACATAACAACACAGCAGGAAATACAGAATGAATAATACATTCATGAGAATGTGAGATAGTTCTTAGATAGCTCAGGACTTAAAAGTACTTGCCATCAAAACTCAAGACTTGAGCTTAATCTCGTGGATCTCTGTGATAGTACAGGAAAACTAACTACCACAAAACTGTTCTCTGACTTACACACACACACACACACACACACACACACACACACACACACACACTATATGTAAATTTTTTCAAGAAAGAAACACACAGGAGACAAAATTTTAGTCTCACAAAGAGAAATATTCCATCTGGTTGGAGATGAAGGATAAGGAACCCTGGGAAGATCGTATCTGGCTCACCTCTGAAACCTATGTGTGGTATTAGATAGTAGGAATGCTGGAGAATGTAACCCAGGGACATTTGAACGGCGGTCACAAGAGTAACCCTGGAGTCAGAATGTATGAAGTGTGACATATCAACACTATCAGTCCAAGGGGCTTTAGGGGCTATTTCTAGACACATTGCACTGGCGAAAGAGTCTCATGTGTCACCTCCTAGAAATCAGAAGACAATGAAATGCAGTCTGCTTAATGTTCAGAAACAAAATCAACTACATTCTTCAACATAAAACGAAGCCTCCACCACAAGGGGATTTAATGGCATTTCATTCTAGTTTTAAAAGGAAGGTGGATTAAAACAATGGCAAACCTTGTGACCTGGAGATATAGCTCAGTTGGTAAAGTGACTATTGTGCAAGCGTGAAAACCTGAGCTCAATGTCTAGAAGCAACACAGTAAGGCCAGATATAAAGGTATATATTTGTCATCATAATTCCGGAGAGGCAGATATCTTGGTCTTACTGGTCAACGAGCCTAGGCTATTAGGCAATGACTAGGCCAATGAAAGACCCTGTCTCAAAACCAGGGTGGATAGGTGGATGGCAGTGCCTGCGTAACAACACTCAAGGTTGATGTCTGACCTACACATGTGTGCATACTCATGGTCCCCACACATACACCTGCCCATACATTGGGGACAAAAGGACATTTAAAGATTTTTTCCTATTCACTTATCTACTAATGGTTTCTCTCTTTTTTCTAAATCCTAACAGAAATGTCTAAGACTGGGCTGGAGAGATGGCTCAGTCTCTTAAAGGCATTGACTGCACTTCCAAAAGTCCTGAGTTCAATTCCCAGCAACCACACGGTGGCTCACAACCATCTTTAGTGAGATCTGGTGCCCTCTTCTGGCCTGCTGGCTCACACGCAGGCAGAATGATGTATAATAAATAAATACATCTAAAAAAAAGTGCTTAAATCTAAAAAGAAACAACAAAAAAGAAATAACTGTCTAAGACTTTGCAAGGGACAGGCTAATTATAGTTAATATTTCCATATCTTTATATGTTATTAAATGTCCTTTTAACAATGAGATTTAATAGTCATTTTTTCTCTTTCAGTTTACATATTTAAAGATAGCAGATCCACAGAATTCCATTAATAATTAAACAGCATCATAAAAGCTGTCTACCACACATACTTGTTTTACTTACGATTATTTGAATTTTTCTCCTACCTTTGTGAAAAATACAGAAAAAGTGGAAATGATACAAAATATCTTCAAATAAAAATGATGGGTATCTCATATTGCAAGTTTCTAGATGGGACTTGAAATCAAATTTCCAAGTACTCAGTTTCTTTTAGCCAATATTCCTGGTGTGCCTACAGACTTTCCTGTGCAAAATGCATTGACTGATTTGTCTTCAAGGCACTGTCACTGTGGCAGGAACTTCATGTCTTATTACTTCCAGTAATGAGGGGTTATCCATGCCTGAGTGGCTTGGGCTAGGCCTCTGCTGACAATAACTTATTGATATTAAAACAGAAACAATAAATGATAAAGAAATTAGAGCTGCAGACTTCAACTTCCAGAGATCAAGCAAGTCACCTTCCCTGACCTCACAGTTTTCAAAACTGAGTACATGACATTAGTTTTCTTGTTTCCTGTTTCTTTGATGTTCTACTCAGCCCTTTTAAAAATTAGATACAAGCCGTTTTCTCATAAGAAATTCTTGGTATAGTGGCTTGAATAATGCTTAAATTTATTGCTGCTAAAGTTGCTACAATTTAAATAACGTTGGTGGTGTTACCTCTCCTAACTTCTATTGCTATAACCTCCTGGTGAGTCATATTATAAACTGCACTCTGCAGTTAGATATTTTTATACTTATCAGTATTGGTAGGCTATATATTTTATTATATTGTAGTGAAAACGTGAAAAAACATGAAGTCTCTTGGAACAAAATGGAACACTTCTAGAGTTATATAGGCTTATATCATTTAGAAAAACTGAATACCTTGAGAATGTTTACTGATTAGAATTATTTTAGAAGAGATTTAGAGGCTACACTGAAATATAGGAGGACCTTGAGATAGTGGAGTATTATTAAAAAACACACCTAAAAGAATAGTGTAAGCAAGGTTGGAAACTAGACCTTCTGAGCATTTGGAATGGTAAAGAGAAATTATTATCGAAAGGATGAGCCTCCAAAATGTAAAATGTCGCCTTCCACCCATTTCTAAAATGAAGGCAAAATCTAGTCTAAGCACTGCCCCCCTTTATTTCTCCCACCTGTAGGCTATTTAATGATTAATATCTTCAGTTCTAAAAAGAGGGTGGTGTTTCTCTTCCCTTTTAGACTATTTCTGTCACTGTCATAGCTCAGACCTACATCAGTATGATGTGAAGCAGAAATGCAAACTCTCATCCGTGGCCCCGATAGACTTACGCCATTCTTAACCAGTTCCCGTGTGCATCACTCAAAAACTCAAATCCAATAAGTCATCGCATACCCTTAAAATATTAATAGTTCTTTCTCTCCCTTTTCCTCTGCTTTTACACCTTCAATTTCATCTATGTTTATTTCTTGAAATTTCACTCTAAATCTACCTTGGAGAAATAAGTAAAATGAGAGTGTGTAGAACAAGACAGCTCTAGGTGCCTAAGACTGGGCATAGGTATATAGAATCATAGACAGAAGGTGAGGCCTAGGGGCAGGCTGGACACCAGGATGTAGTTACAAAGGGAAAAACGATGAGGAGGGTGGTCAGAGAAAGAGTTCTGGTGGCAAAAGACATCAATATGTGCAAGAAGAAAAAATAGAAATGTTAACACTAGCAATCATTTTAAATACTGTCAGAGAGGAAAATTACAAGGAGAAACAATATATAAAAAGAGCTGAATTAGAAAGTAAGATTTGGGTGTAAATTTTATGTGCATGGGTATATGGAAAACAGATGAGATCCATCTTGCATGTGTGTATATTTCCTATGTGTTTTGAGGAGGCCTCGACAAGGAGACCACAGGAGCAGCTGCACCCAAGCAGAACAAACCAACCTATTGTTCAGAGCTAAGATTAATAGGTAGCAATCTGTTCTCTAATTCTCCATGATGCATGGACATTGTAAGATGATCTCAGAGTATTCTTTTTCTAAAATTACGAGGTTATGCTCTCTAAGAACACCAGGAATGTGCAAAACAATACAGGGGTCAATGGGTAGGTGCTCCCACTGATAAACCACAGAAACAATGGAGTGTGAAATAATTCTGTTTGATTATAGCTCAGTAAATGGAACAGCATCATAAAGTTCTAGGAACAATTAATATTCAACAAAGAATGAGGTTTATACACATCTACCAACACATCCTCCTTTAAAATATATACTAACCAGAGAAGAATGAAAGAATAACTTTACCACTGGTAGGTCTGTCAGATCTCACCTTAATGAGATGTGATATCTCAAAATGGTGTGAGGTGTTTGATAAAAAATTAAATGAAAAGAGCCTCCGTAACTTCAGTGAAATCTGTAACAAAGATTCTAGCTCCTGCAGAGGCCCCGTGCTTGCAGAAAATCTTTTACAGTAAATGATTTGTACTGTAAGAGCTGTTAAGAAAAGAAATTAATGACTAAAGGAATTCCTCATGACCCTGGACATGATCCAGGGTCAGGAATGAAGGACATGAAAAAAATTCTCTGCAGGGCCACCATTCAGAAGTACAAATGCCAGTTACCTTTCTAATTTCCCTGGTTGTATCTGCAGGAGAATGTCTTTGCTGGGAGAAGCAGCAGTTACTGCATTCTGAAGCCTTAAATGTAATTTCTTACTAGCACTGAAGTATGTGCTATACCTACTAAGTCATTTGACTTTTAAATTTTTTTAAATTAATTTATTCTTGTTACATCTCAATGGTTATCCCATCCCTTGTATCCTCCCATTCTCCCCTCCCTCCCATTTTCCCCTTATTCCCCTCCCCTATGACTGTTCCTCAGAGGGATTACCTCCCCCTGTATATGCTCATAGGGTATCAAGTCTCTTCTCGGTGACCTGCTGTCCTTCCTCTGAGTGCCACCAGGTCTCCCTCTCCAGGGGACATAGTCAAATATGAGGCACCAGAGTACATGAGAAAGTCAAATCTCTCTCTCCACTCAAGTGTGGAGACTGTTCTGACCATTGGCTAGATCAGGGTAGGGGTTTAAATTTTACCACCTGTATTGTCCTTGGCTAGTGCCTTAGTTTGAGCGGGACCCCTTGGGCCAAATCTGCCTATCATAATGTTCTACTAGAAACCTACAAGTAGAAATTTTTTTTTTCATGACCTGATAAAAGCAGTTTGGTTTATCAATATTTTAGCATCAACAACATATTGTAACATATGTAAATATTTGAATTCTCAGTAACATAACAAAAACAATTTCTGAATTTTGAATGAGTAACAATTTTGGAAAAAGTTTAAAATACTTTTATGATTCTGCTGGTTCTAATAACATTGTTGTCATAGATTTTAATATATAAATACATAATTAAATAGTATTTGCTGGAAATACAGATTTTTGTGAATACTATTCTCATACAATGTTTAAATTAAAACTAATATAAATAACTCTTCAAGCAACCAAATCAAGCAGATTACAAAGGTTTCTAAATATTTGGATTGGTTTTGATGGTATTGTATGATTTCTAGAGAATTACATAAAGTTGTAGCAATTTGATTTGAAACATGGAATATATGTAAAAACACAGGCTAGTCAACGTTATTGCAATGTTTACTGTTTGATATTCAACTTTTAGAACACATGTCTTCTTTTTAGTGGATAAAATAAGTGATCTCAGAATTGTTTGCTATGGATTAACAATTAGGTCAGTTGCTGTAGCTGTGCCCAAATTTTCTTAAAACTATAACTTCTTAATCTGTATTAAAAGGAAGACCATTAAGTCACTTGCTTCCATACAGAGTTATTCTGAGAAGTAGAGAGAATAATCTATAAAAGCTCTCTTTGACACTTGTGAAGCAATGATCAAATGAAATATGCTGTGCTACCCACTAAAAATGAGTTAATACTGGCAATCTGGTATGATGATAGACAGACACTCTGTTAATGAAATATACCAATATGTCATTCCACTAACATAAATTGTTAAATTGTCATTTTTCATAAGAATAAAATGTCCTTTGTAATAAAATCAAAATTTCAAATTTTAATAAAAAAATAAAATTTTTTTTTCAAACATGCACGTACACACACATGTCCTGCTCTCCAGCCTGCATCACACGACTAAAAACCTTTGTTAGGTTTGTAGACTTACACAATGAGATTTACTCATCTTCACCTGTCTAGTCTGCTCTCCCACCCCCTGCTCAATTTCTCAACCAGCCCCTCTTTGGTGTTCATGTCTTCTGTGAGATTCACTGAGTATATTTAGCATTTCTTGTCTAACCATGGGTGGGAGGGAGGTAATTTATTGAATCATGAGAAAACTTTAGTAGCTACATCAACGAAGAAGATGGCAACCACCCCCCCCCCAATAATCTTTAGTCGCTAATAGTTCCTCAAGGAGATTTGGGACCCTGTGGGCCCTGCCCCTACCCAAGGTGGGAATGTGGACATGCCCAAACATGCATAGGGATCCTGCAGATAATCACAAATTAGTAAGTTTACATGTGTCTGCCACACATCTCCCCACTCTCTGTCATCCCAGGCTGCCTCTAAACTTACTATGTGCCTGAGATTAATCTTAAATTTATCATCCTCCTGTCTCCACCTCCCAAATTCTGGAATTACAAGCCTGTGCCACCAGGCCCCATTTTTATTGTGCTGAGGAATGAACACAGGGTGTCATTCATGCTGCACAAGCACCCTACCGACTGAGGTACAGCCTTGACTCTCATGTCTTGCCTCATGACATAGTCCCAATAGCTCTCAATGGTTCATCTACTCTCAAGTCCCTTTTGGGAGAATTACAAATTAAAAGAGTCAGTGTGTTCCACTCCAACCACCCCGAGATGGAAGGAAAATAGTGGTTTCTGGATTTGACTGTGTATCAAAACCACCTAAATGCTTATTAAAGCTTAACTTACCCCAATCACATATTATTCAGTAGATGCAGGTGTTCACGACCAGCTGGCTGGTGTCATTTTGCTTTGCCTCGATCATGGGTACACAAGGCTATGCCCCCACCCCCCCAACATTGGCAATTCCAGGTCTTTGAACATCTGAAGTCTAGCTGATACATTGGCAGACTCAGAGGCTTAGGACTCCAAACCCTGAGACCTAAATGCCCATCACTCTTGGTTTACAAGCCAGAGATTAGGACTGTGGGCATTAATTAGGAGGCAGGTTGCCATGCACTTTAACTACCAGAGGCCCTGGCACCTGACAGCCTATTGAAATCCACAACAGTATGTGGCAACAGCAGACAGGAACAAGCAGCATCAAGCACTGTCTATTGTACTAACACATACATGACTGGCCGAGAGCTCTCAGTTCTACAGGGACAGGAGTTAAACCCCTCCAGCCAGCATGTGAGGATCATCAGCTCTCCCATGGAGTATCACTATTTCTGTCCTTACACAGCAGCTAGTAAGACAGCTCTGAGGCGAGGGCTATGTGAGGCTCTTGGCTGTGAGATCTCGGCAGCTCCCTTGCACTTTTTTCAGTGGGCGGGGCCCAAAGTTTCCACCTCTGGCTTTTCACAGCCCTTGTCTCTATCACCAAGCCCTGCTGTCCCTGTGCCACTGTTGCTGCCTCTGCCCCTTTCACATTCAGTGACTGTTTTTCTGCTGATCCTCATGGCCACCTTAGTCTATAGTGCCAAAGGTAATGACCAAGAGAAAGCAATTGAGGACTTTTTTTTTTTGCCTTTCTCTTTTTAAATGAGGATCTATATCTAAATCAATACTTCTTTCACCCCAATATTTGTGAAAAGTGAGAAACATAGCAGATGAGATGACTGAGGGGTTACTTGAGACTTCCTATTTTATACAGTTTGTAAATATCTGATGTTCAGAGATTTTGATGACAGTTATTGATATGGTCTAGTTTAGTAGCCCCAACTGTGCTTTCTGTTTTGTATTTTCTCTATCATTGATTAATTATTAAAGAGATCATATATTTTCCTTAAGGGGAGTGAGTTAGTCAGACTTTCTTAAAGTATTCATTTATATATTTCCTCTGTTGGTATTGACTTTCTTCTTCGTGGTTAAATATTAAGTAATTCAAATTTAATCACTATATTACTATTATTCAATTGGAATGAATATTGTGCCACTTTGCCTAAAGCACACTATGACATAATTTCAACTGTTTGCAACTGTGTATGATATTTTTTCATATGTTTTACTTCTGTGATTGTAATAGTCCCAAGACATAATGTTTTGTTATATTTATTGAAAGTTGTAGTAGTTTAGTTAGAAAAATAGTTTTACTACATGCACAAATATTTAACATTTAGAGTATTTTCTTTTCAATATTGAAGTTTTTCCCTTTAAAAATAACAGATTTCCTTAGTTCTTAAGCTAGTATAGTTTAGTTAGAAAAAAAGATTTCCAGTATTATTCATCAACATCTATTTTGTAATTATATTGGAATATTTGCTAGATATAAAAGTATACCTTTATTTTTTTCTTTTGGCACCTTAGACTCATTCTGTTCTCTTCTTTTCTTCATGATGACATCATTTATTTCATCCTGTCTTGTCCTGTAGAAGCCATTCTACAATTTCTTCTATTTAAGTTTCTCAATATTTTCTGAGCTTCTAAAATCTATAAGCTTTGTTTTCCACCAAATTTGGAAAAATTCTGGGCCTTGTGCATCTAAATAGTTGCTTACCCTGTTATGTTTGGTGTTTCTTACCTCAATTCTTCACAATAGCTAACAGTGACAGTAAATAGACAGGGCTTTATGCTTTTTTCCCTGTATGCTTTTCTTTTGAATTATATCTTTATCGACAAGTTCACTGACTGCTTTACACTTTAATATAAAACTCAAATCTGTTGTTAAGCCTGTCTATCTTATATTTTAAAAGCATCAATGTGCTATGTTACCCTTTTTATTACTTGTCCATCTTTCTAACTCCCAATGTGTTTGTTCATTGCATTCCATACTTTTAGTCTTTGAACATATTGGAAACAGCTCTTCAAATTCTCATCAAAATAAGCCAAGGGTATGTTTATATTGCCCTTTTCTTGGTTTTTGTGTTTGTTTTCTTTATTTATTATACAATCCTTACCCCCTCTTCTTCTCCTCTTCTTTTTGTCTCTTTGTGTCCAAAGATTTTTAAATTCTCTAGGCATTGTATTTGGAAAATGAAGAGTACGTACTATGTGACCTTTCTGTTTTTGTAATTGATGTTGCTGTGTGTGTGTATACAGTGTTTTACTACATATCCCTACCTGGCTTAGAACTGAATGTCCATCCTAGGCTAGTCTCAAATTTATGACAGTCATTCGGTCTTAGCCACCAAAGTATAAATGTTCCAGGTATAAGCCAGCATGTCTAACACTTTCTTTTGGTTTATGTAAACTTCTGTTGAATTTTCTATGAACCTTGATTTATCTTTATCTTTATTTAAGGTCTAATTCTGAGTTTGAAGACTGATTTGTGATCTTTAGTTTAGCATATGGTCTTTGCTGTGAGCTAAATATTTTGTCACCCAAAACTCATCTGTGTTGAGATCCCAATCCCCAGTAGAGTAGTAGATAGAGTCAGGCCTTTTGAGATAGAGATAACTATGAGGATAAATGCCATTCATAGATGTGAGAGAGGTTTCTCCCTCTTTCTAATTTTTCTCTACTCCTTTCTATCTTTCTTACTCTTCTTCCCACCATCTGTTCATCCTTTTCCCCCACAGTTCATCCACCATGTGAGAATCAGTAAAATGGCCGTGTCTGTAAATTATGAAATGGGACTTCCTCAAACACTGTGCCTTCTGATAACTTGACCTTGGACTTCCAGGCTTCAGAACTGTGAGACATAATGGGTATTTCTAAGAAAGCTGTCATCTTGGTTTTCTAGTAATGTGGATGGAATAAGACAGTCATTATCCTACACTACAACCTGTTCAGGATTTCAAAGGATGTCATGATGCTTCGTGGTATCTTTTCACTCTTAGCTGGCTGGGCCCAGAACTTCATTAGAACACAGACATAGGTGGTCTCTAGGGTCGATATCATTACCCAGACCCATTTTTACCTATCTTTCCATGTCCCACAAGGTCTAACAAGATGATACTCTTAGATGCCACTGTGAAATAGACATTGTATCATAGCACCCCAGGCAGAAAGCTAAGAAAACACATTTTCTCATATAATTCCCTTCTTCCAACAGTAGAAGTCATGCTCTTCAGGAATAAAATTAACATGTATTTTTTTAGACTAAGAGAAAACCTCACATTCAGACTCTTTGTCGTCATATTGACATGTCAGATATTCTGTAAGGTTTGCTTATCAATATGCCACCTGAGTTCAGACCCCAGATTATAACTGGTAGAAAAAAAGAACCAACTCCTAAAAGCTATTCTTTGAATTCCACACATAGGCCATGTAAGGGATAGCATAAGTACATGTACAAGAGAAACAGAAAAATGAGAAATCTACTCCTAGATGCAAAACCACAGATTAACATAGGCCATTACTAGTATGTGACTTCAATATCCCACTTTCTCAAGTAGACAGATTATCTGGACAAAAAAATAAGCAGTGAGGCATGAGAATTATTTGGCTTCATATATCAAATCAGCTTAGATATATCTACAAAATATTCCATCCAAGCACCAAAGAATGCACATTCTCCTGAGAAGTAAATGAAAGCTTTTCTAGAGTAGATCACATCCTGGGACACAAAACAAATCTATACACATTCAAAAATATCACTTTGTATATCCTATCTGATCACAGGGCAATGAAACATAAAGTAAACAGCACAAATACCTCTAGTAAATGTGCAAGTTCATGGAGATTAGGTGACACACTACTAAAAGATGAATGAGCCAAAGAAGAAATCAAGAAAGGAATAAAACAATTTCCTGTGACTAAAACAAGATGAAAAAAGAACACAACAATACTTCAGGTACATACTGAAAGCAGTTTAATTCTAAGTGCCTACATAAACAATAACAACAAACAGAAAGAGCAGGAATAAATGGCTTACTGATATAACTCAAAAAGTTAAAAAAAAAAAAAAAACAGGAACAAACCAAAAGGAACAAAAAGAAATATACAAAACCAACAACTCTAAAAGCTTGTTCTTTGTGAAAATAAACAAAATTGATAGACCCTTTACCCAACTAAGCAGAAGAAAGGAAGAGAGGACACAAATGAACAGAATTAGAAATGAACAGGAAAACATCACAACAGACACAATAGACACCAACAAATTCAGAATCTAATACAGAAATAGTTTAAGGTTCTCTAATTCATTAAGATAGAAAATTTTAAAGAAATATGTGAATTTCTAGATTCAGCCAAATCACTAACATTAAACCAGGAAGAAAAAACAACCTAAATAGACCCAAATCAAATGAAGAGATTGAATCTAATTTTTAAAAGCCCTTTATCAAGAGAGAGAGAGAGAGAGAGAAAGAGAGAGAGAGAGAGAGAGAGAGAGAGAGAGAGAGAGGAGTGAGAGAGACAGACAGACAGAGAGAGACACAGAGAGAGACAGAGACACAGAGACACAGAGACAGAAACAGAGAGAGGCAGAGACACACACACACACAGAGAGAGAGAGAGAGAGAGAGAGAGAGAGACAGACAGAGACAGAGACAGTGACAGAGAGAGAGAGAGAGATTCAAAAAAAAATCTATAGCCAATCCTTCTTAAACTATTCAAAAAATGAAAAGAAAGAAAAAAGAAACAGAAACAGAAGTACTCCCAAACTTCTTCTGCAGAACCAAAGTAAAGACAAAACAAAATAGAGAGTGAAAAATCTAGACTAGTATGTCTACTGAACAAAGACATGAAAATTCTCAATAAAATACTTGCAAACAGAAAACAGACAAACATGAAAAATTATCTATCAAGACCCAGTTGGCTTTAAGCCTTGAATCTCACTCAGATGGGGAAATAGAATAGACAGTGGAAGAGGAAGTAGAGAGGCACTTGAATAGGAGAAAGTGCGGGTAGGGAATCGAGGGGTGAGGAGCAAATGTGGGGAGCGTGGAGAGAGGAAGTTTGAAGTCCCGAAAAGAAAAGTGAAACTGAAGGCAGAGTATCACTGAGACAAACTGGAGACCTGAGACAAGATAGGCTACAGGGAGGATATGGGGGGGTGTCTCTAGCTGAGCCTCCTAATAATGGGGGACACAGAGATTGAGGAGGCCATTTTCTGGCTAGGCAGGACCTATAGTGGTGGTAGGGGAACACCAATCTAACTACAAAACCATCAAACCAAAATTTACCCTACCTACAAGATGTGCAGAGATAGAGTAGAGACTAAGGGAATGGCTAACCAGTGCCTGGCCCAACCTGACACCCTCCCCATAGGAAAGAGCCAGTCCTTGATGCCATTAACAATAATCTGCTATGTTTACAAACAGGATCTAACTTAATCATTCTCTGAGAGCCAGACCTCGACCCCAGCCAGCAGCTGTCAGAAGAGTGGGGGAGGGGAGAATATATAGAGCCAGACAGGACTGGACCTTGGCTCCTTACATATATTTAACAGATGAGCAGTTTGATCTTTATGTGGATTCCTTAGTAAGTTGAGTGGGCGCTGTCTGTGACATGGACTCTGTTGCCTGCTTTTGATAACTTTGCCCTAACTGTGCTGCCTTCCCTGGCCTCAGTGGTTGAGGAGGAGCTCTGTCATGATGTGACTTAATGTGCTGAGAGGGGTCCCCTTTTCTCAAGACAAGGGTAGAGCAGATAGGGGGAATAGAGTGGTAGGGAGAGACCAGGGGGAAAGGAAAGAGGGGTCTATGATCAGGATGTAAAGTGAATATATAAATTAAAAATAAAATTTTAAAAATAATAGAGATGAGACCTGAGTAAAAGGTTTTCAAAAGAAGAAAAATATATAAGAAATATCTCAACAAAAACAATCATCTTCCCTAGAAATTTAGGAACTGAAAATAAAAATAACTTTGAGATTCATCTTATCCCAATCAGAATGGCAAAAATCAACAAAAGAACCAAGAACAAGTGCTGGAGAGGATGCAGGGAAAAAGAACATTCTTTCTTGCTGGTGAGATTTTTAAACTGGTGCAGCCACTATGCAATCACTTTAGATAATTCTCAAAAAGCTAACCGTTTGGCCATATACCATTTGAGCCAGCTATATGACTCCTTGGCATATGCCAAAAGTTCTAAATGTCCTATTGCTCACATACTTGCTCAGCCATGTTCGTTGCTACTCTAGTCATAATATCTAGGAAACAGAAACATCCTGAATATTCTACAACTGATGAATAGATCATCTATACTGTGGAGCATTATCCAACCATCAGTAAACAAAAATTAAATCATGAACTTTTCTGGCAGAAAGATGAAACTACAAATGATTATATTGAGTAAGGTAACCTAGATTCAGAAAATAAAAGAAAAAGCTCTCTCTTGTTGGAAGTTCCTAGATCCAACTCTTCAGATGTAAATACATAGTATGTACTATGTATTCTACTATAGACACCAGAAAAATAAAACAGGATCATTACCAGGATAGGGAGGTATTGAGGAACAATAGAATATGCTAAGGCAGAGTATCAGCTATATGATTAGGGAAATGGAAAAGAGAGGACTTTAGGCATACAGAAAGAGTTAAAGTCAAAAGAAGGGAGGAAGAAGATAAAGAGAAATGGCAGGATTTAAGTGATCTGATAGGTGAAATAGAAAAGGGGAGGGGGAAAAAAAGAAAAAGGGAGGCTCTTTAGGGAGTTGGGAAGTTAATACAGAAGAAGATTAGAGGAGAGTGAAATAGCAGTTTCAGTTATTTGAAAAAGCCACAAAGGATCATATTATTCACTCTTTACTTAAGAATATAGCCATAATGCCCATAATTCAGTGTATAAATATGCATGTATAGTTTCAATGAACTCTTCTCAAATGACATGATGATGAATCCTCCAAGAGACAAAGAACACCAACAATAACCCCAATAAGAGACATAGCACTCTTTGGAGTTGTTAGACAGGAGAATCTAAGAGTATCCAAAAACACACAGCCTATTACTATTGCCCTTGGTTACCTAGTTCTCAGAAAAGGAAAGCAAATCTCTATTGACTATGATGCCATGCATTTCAGAAATGGGGGCCAGAGACTTCTGAGATGGAATTGACTTGATGCTGTAGAGAAATTTTAATCCAGTAACATAGCTGTTCTGGCAAGGAATCACAGCTAAAGGCCTTCTAGGTCTATGTGATCTGGCTGGAATGCCCTGGATTACAGTGTGATCTGGATGGAAAAAAGACATACCCTTAGTACACACCTTTAATCCCAAACAATGAAAATAAGATTAGTTTATAGAAGGAAGCAGTAATGTTTGAAAGTAATGTCTAATTGAGGGGCAGACAAAGCAGAGAAATATTACACAGAATGAGTCAGAGATAGAATATGTTCAATTCTCATGAGAACAGCACAGGAAAGAGAGGCTACTTAAGAGCAGCACAGGGAGAAAGTGAGGAGAATGAAGTATGTGTGGCAGTTTTATAGAGACAGGTTGCAGAGAGAATGGGCCAGATAATGAGAAGGAGCCAGAACATTTGAACAGATTGCCAGAGTTAGTTTGAGCCAAGGAAAGCAATTCAGTGAGAAGCCAAGAGAGAAGCCAGATGGAATCAGTCAGCTTGGAGATGAGTTTGCCAGAACAGCTGATTTGAGCCAGCCAGGAAAAGTTCAGAAAGAGCTAGAAAGGGTGAATTTATTCAGCAGTAAGTCTTGGAGGCTGACTATTATAGGCCTAGGTTAGCAGAGAAGTCTAGAAACTGAACCCTTCTAGGTTCAGGTTTGCAGAAGGTTAGATTGTATGGAGACTAGAAGCTTCCAGACCTAGGACTAGGGATAGTTAGAACAGAGAAAGAAAGGCTTTGGGCTCAGCCCTAGATGTGTTTGCACAGCCTCTGAGTACAAAGATTCTCACCTGAAGAGATAAAAAGCAACATTTACAGAATGCCGCCTCCCTGACGACTAGCTTTCAGAAGGCGCCATGAAAGCTTCAAATTGGGGGGAGGCACACAACACTCCTACCCAGCCTTGAGCCCTGCGAACCACATCACTGACCAGCGCTACTTACGTGTGCAGTAGTGGCACACATGCTTTGCTGGTAACCAATAGTTCTTTAATTGGACTTCAGGCCATCTCAAGAAGAGGGATACCTTTGCATGGTACTGAAAGCCTAGACAACTATTCAGTACTAGTAAAACCCTGCTCATTGGAAGAAAATGTACTACCACTAATTTACTAAACAAACATAGTCTCTAACAACAACCTATAAACATTTGTCCTTATGCCCACAAAAAAAGTGTTGTCTTCACCCCTCATCATTGAAACTTTTTTTTGTGACAAAGACCACTATGAAAACCACCACCAATTAAAATGGCGGAAGTCTGGATCCCAGTCTCAAATCTACAAAGTGCTTCTGCACCTAAGGCTCAAGGAACATAAAGGAAGAAGGAGGAAAGAAAGGATCAGGATGTGAGCTATTAGAATACATCTCCAGTAACATCTGAGGCTGCATCTTGTCAAGTCTCACCAACATGACCACCGAAGCATGAGCTCAACAAAGATGATGCCCACAAACGTACCAAACTGAAAAGGGATGCCTATGAGGCCTCAACTCTATACACACACACACACACACACACACACACACACACACACACACACACACAC
>OU015749.1:10855980-10869127 GCA_907169655.1 Acomys percivali
CACACACACACACACACACACACACACACACACACACACACACACACCTCTTGGCATACAGGCAACTGAGTAAAGCAGAAAACAGGAGAGAAGATCCTTCCTAGACAAGAACACACCAATGGATTATTTGTTCAGTGCCAAGTGGTCAGCCCTAAAGGCGTAGACTCAACAACTTGTATGCATGTATGTGTGTGTAATGTTATAATTGTAATATATGATATAATAACATATATTCCTACACACACAAATACACATATGCATGCAATAAGTAAATAATGAAAGAAGTCATGAGGTTGAAGGAGAGCAGAGAGGGTTAAATGGAAGGATAGAGAAGGAGAAATGGTAAGCTGAAACATTGTAATTAAATTATATTATCAAAAATAAACAAAATGTCATTAATATTGAACAAAATGTTGTTTTAACATGAATTCACAGAAAATGCAATTAAAATGGTTACAAAATTGGATTTCTAATACATTTTTGGTCAGAAGTCTAGGTAACTTTCTCTTATATATTTCTCTTATATATTTTCTTTCTAAATTCAATAATATAAAATACAGAAAGATATGTATAATTTTATTTCCTTCAATATAACCTATTTTGTTGCCTGGTCATTCATAATATTTATGTATTTGTCCTGTTATATTGCTGTTGCTTTGCCAATTTCAAAATACTTGAAAAGTTATCTGGTTATAGACAAATTTGGTGACCCTTGGAAGATGATAAATTTTATTTATGTTCATAAACAATTTTTTCACTTTGCAATATTGAATCTATTATGTTTTTCTTTTATTATTTAAATTTTTTATTTTTTGAGAATTTCATATGTGACTACTGTAATTTATATAATTTACACACATTTTTGCCTTTCCACTCTTCTTCTGCATCTTCTCAAATTAATGACCACTTCTTCTGTAATTACTATTAATTATGACACTAATTGTATATAGATATGTATTATGTAGTGGGTCCATTTCATGTTGCTCCTATGTACATGTGCTTACGATTCACCACTTGGGATTGAATGACCAAACTGGAGGATTTTTCCCTGGGGAAAAATAAGAACACTCTCCCTCTATTGGCAGCTATTGATTTCCTGTAAATGCTAATCTAGTAGTAGGGAGGTTTAAATTTTCACCTACCTAAATTGGCATGTCAACTGGTATTGTTATTGTATTGTTATTGTGTGTCATTATGTAGGTTTTATTTAGCTGACCACACTGTTAGGATTTTGTGAGTGATATGTCTTTGTCAGGTCTAGGAATTTGTCATTGTCTAACAGCGTTTGTCCTGGTCCTGTGGCTTTGTTTTCATCCTTCTCCCCTTATATTCCCCAAACCTTAGGTAGAGGATGTGTATTGAATATATACCAACAGGGCCAGCTCTCTTATATTTGCATTTTGATCAGCTGTAGATTTTTAAAATAATAATCTTTGCTGAAAACACAAACTTCTTTGTTGAAGTGTGATAGCCATGCTTGTCTGTATGTATATAAATACTTATTTAGAATACAGTTGGATATTTTATAGGCTTAGGGAAACAGCAGTAGAATGTTCCTCTCCAGAAACTCTGACCTCTCCATCCATGGATAATTGGCTGGATTTACAGTCCCAGGCTTGAGTTCCCTCATGTTGAGCAGACCATAAGTATAATCTTGTTGGTTAACCATAAGATAAAAGTGCCACTGTTATGCCACTAATATTTTGCCAGGTTTGTCATTGTTGCAGTTCATAGGCTTAACAGCTGGGTAATACAACTGATGGCTTTCCTCCCTTGGCAGCTTGCATACTTCCTTGTGTTACCGTAAGACTTGCTGCTCAGGGAGGAGACTTACAAATCAGTTCCAGCTCAACTCTTCCAAGTGCCCTGTGAAAATTCTGTTTTATTTTTGTCAATAGTCTTTTCTTTAAGCTTTTAGCAACAATTAAGGTCAAGGGCAATAGTCTATATTGTTTTGGGAGTCTCTTGGATCATGCTCCCCCGCCAGACAAAAACTCAATGTGAGTTTTTCCTTTGCCTACATAGAAGTTTTTTATTAGATAGTCAGTCTGCTGCTCTTAAAGCGAGAATTATCACCTTGTATAGTATACCTCCAATAAACACACACACACAGAGTATATAGTCTTAGTGTATATTATTATTTTATGTATATAGCAGTTTATATTATTAAATATTACTATATATAGAACTAAACATACAGCTTATGTGTATATATATATGCATACATACATATATATACTAAACACACACATGCACACACACACACATACACACACACACACACACACACTCCTAAATATATAAACATGACCTGCTCCATCTGTTTAATATTATTTGAGTGCGTATAATTCTAAAGCTGACTTTTGGTATTGGGTAACCAATTACAGGATCATCTCTAGGGAAGACCATTGCTCCCATTCTTGGCAGTCAATAGTTGCCAAAGTTCTTTATCCACTAGTGGACCCCAGCAGGATTCCCCTTTGCATGTTAGTATGCCTAGTGGTATTGTACTTCTTCAGGTTGTATTCAGGCAGCCATGTTGTTCAAGTATTATGGATAAAGCTTCCAGTCATTTCTAGGAGACAAAATCTTACAGTATATTTTCTGACCACTGGCTCGTACAATATTTCTGCAACATTTTCTATGATGTTCTCTGAGCCTTAAGTGCAGGAGTTGTTTTTCCACCTATAAAACTTTTGACCCAAAAAATACCTTGCCTTAAATTAAACAGTAAGTGAACGGAAATAAAAAAGGCAAAAATTATACAAATTGTTCAATCTTTATGAAGCAACAGAGATAATAAAGGGAAATTATTGTTGAGTATGTTTGCCATGAAAAACAGTAAGGAGAGCTGACTTTTTACTTGAAGGTAGAAAAAGTTGTCTAGAACATTTTGGTTTTTTTTGTTCCTTGACTGATATTTTCCCCTTCTATTTATATCACTATTGTCAAGCAATAATTTTTGAAAAAAGCTAGAAAAAAAAAAAAGAAACCATTAAAAAAGTTGAGAGTATTGAGTGGCCGAGCAATACCTTCCTGAAAGCTTTATCATGATGACTCTTTTGATGTGTCAGCTTGCCTGAGCTAGTTATTCAGTCCAATTCAAAGTATTGCTGTAGACATAATTAAAACCCCCTAATCAATTTACTTTAAGCAAGTGAGATTATCCTGGATGTTCTGCATGGCCCTGATTCAATCAGTTAAAATATCTTCAAAGCAAGGATTCAGTTCCCCTAAGAAGATTGCCTGTGGACAGCAGCTTGTATCCACGCCTGTAAGTTACAGTCTGCATAGGATATTCCCGTTTCCTCCTCTGAAAGGCTTTCATCACAGAGTAAAGGCCCTGCCTACAGGCAGTTGATCACTAAGAATATTTCCTATTAAAATATCTATGTGTTTATCATCCCATCTCTTTTCCTCATATGTATGTATGAATCCATATATATTGTATTATATGGTCATATGTTACATATGACCATACATACATGTGCTTTGATTGTTTGATTAGGAATAGCTTCCATAGGCTCATATACTTGAGTGCTTTGTCATTAGGGAGTAACACTACTGCACAGAGAATAGTAGCTGTAGCATTGTTGGAGGAAGTGCATCACAGGGACAGGCTTTGGAGTTTCCAGTGCTGAAGCCAGGCCGAGTGTCTGTCTCTTCCTGTTGCCTGCAGATCCAGATATAGACCTTTCAGCTCCTCTCAAGCATCGTGTCTGCCTGCATGCTTCCATGCTGATAATGGACCTAACCTCTGAACTGTAAGCCAGGACCAATGAAATGATTTCCTTTGTAAGAGTTGCTGTGGTTCTGGTGTCTCTTCACAGAAGTAGAACAATGGCATACAGTGTGTATGTCTGTGTGTGTCCCATGTAAGCCACATCTCATTTAATGTGTTGGCAAGCCATAAATTCTTCTAGAATTAGGAATGATTGATCCATCTTGAGGAAAAGTCTTAGGATCCGGTGTTTATGGTATTGAACATGTTTCGTGGAAGAGTGAGGATGGTCTTACATATAAGTAATGGTTAGAATAAGTAAAAAGAATAAGTAATTAAGTAATGAAAATCTTAAATTGTATATGGCCCTCAAAAGAGATATTTGCAAACTATATATCCTCAATAAATGTGTAAATACATGAATAATTAATAACTTTTGGTGGAGGTCTGTGTTGTATTTTATGTCAAGCACAAAGATCTTTAAAGAAATCAGAAGTACTGTATTGTATAGTGAGTGCATCACAAAATAGCTTTCATTTGAGGAAAATGCAAAGTTTTGCTTGTGTTAATATAAACAGTATGAAAAGAGACATTTAGTTGATTGATTTCCCCATTGTTCCATCTGTGAAACTAAATTTGACCCACTGATGATAATAACGCATTTAGGTTCATTAACCTAAAATTTCATTCATGGGGCACAGAGGAATGAGCTCCAAAATTATCTGTTAATTGTTGAAATATGACTTTCTGTAAGTTCATTAATTTTCCAAAGTTATTTAGAAAAACCCTGGGGGTTCCTTAAAGCCCTAACTACAGCAAGATTTTATGAACAAAGCGTAAAAGGTTTATATCTATTCATATAGCCAGGAGGTTTCTGGTCCAACTCAACTGTTTATTATTGGTATACACCAGTTTAAAATTTTCTGTGCCATTGTATTATTACAAAAATTTAAGAATAATTTCCTATAATCCAGTATCAAAGAGATTAAGTGTAATACAAAAGGCAATGTTTTGCATGAAGTAGAACACCACCCTTGTGCCATCTTATAGGATGTCTGTAAGCCTTTCTCTGCCAAAGAAAATTTATTTTTTATTATTTGGAAATAACATCCATCATTGTATATCTTTATAATATGAGGAAATCTATGAAAATTTGCTTTGTTTATGTCTATTTTCTCCTGAGAGTCTAATAAACAAATGAATTATATATGTACTACTCTTTATTATCAAATAGACATAATTTTTTTATGTTTACCAGCCAACCTATATGGGAAAAAGTGAAAAGAAGAGGGAGATAAAATACTATATTGTTGCTCAAACCATGAGCTTTCTTCCTTTTGGTTTCTCTTCTCTGGTCCATTGTCCTCACAATGAGAAAAGTACAATACAGTAAGTACTCTGTTGCTTTCAAAACAGCACTGTGTTGCAGCAGTTAAAAAAAACTGTTGTCTCTGGTGCTGAGTGCTTCTGTTGGGGGATGTTGAAGGGGTAAAGAGAGTTTACTTAAGCTCTGCTTAAACTGCTATTTATAATATGTAAAAATCAAGGGGAAACAAAATGTTCATTCCTGAAGTGAACCCCAAATCCTGTGTCTTTATTTACCATTACTCTCCATTTCAAATCCCTCAGCTGCCCACAGCTGTGTTGCTTAGAGCACTTTATCACTCTGCAAATTTCATTAAGTCACATGGCCACTGTCTTAGTGTTCTATTGCTGTGAAGAGACTCCATGACCTATGCAACTCTTTTAACGTTTCACTGGGGTCTTGATTACATTTTCAGAGGCTTGCTCCACTCTTGTCATGGTGGCACTCAGGGAGGCATGGTGATGGAGAAGTATCTGAGCACCTTAGACCCTGTTCGTCAGGCAGCAGGCAGGAAAAGAGCTTCTGGGAAACCTCAGAGTGTACCCCCAGTGATGCACTTCTTTTAACAAGGCCACACCTTCTAATATTTCTCAAAAAGTTCACCAGCCAGGGACTAAGCTTGTAAATATATGAGCCTGTGGGGACCATTCTATTTCAATCACTATATTCTTCAAGGCTGCCAAATACAAGTAGCCAAAACACTAAGAATGTAACATTTATGTAATCATTTATTGTTTCATGGTTCTTCTTGCTGTAGGTAGTTCATTGTATATATGTGTAATAATACAAAAGTATATGTAAAAAATTTAATTAAAAAATTAAATAAATAATTAATCACTATATCCTACTCCTTGGACACCATAGGCTTGTAACCATATCATAATGCAAAATGTATTTATTCTAAATTCAAAGTTCCCCAGATGCTTTTGATCTCTTAACTATACACTGTAAAAATCAAAAGACAGATCACATACTTTTAACATACAACTACACAGACTGTATATTACCATTCCAAAAGGGAGAAACAGGAGCATAGTGAGGAAACACTGGACCAAAGCAAGACCAAACTTAACTGGGCAAACTCCAAACTCTGTATCTCTATCTCTGATGTCAAATCACTTTTCAGATTTCCAACTCCTTTCAGCTTTATTGAATACAACAAAATGTCTTGGGCTTGTTGCACACCCTCCGAGCAGGTCCCTTTGATGGGTATACCATGGCTCTGGCATCCCCAACATCATGGGGTCTCTAATGCAATCCACGCTTCACCTTTACAGCGTCACAGAGTGCTCCCTCCGGACCTCCATGCAGGGACTGCCTTTCCAAAACCTGGCCTCCGCAGCTTTCCTTAAGCATGGAGGAAAATTCCATAACCCCTTTTTTATACCGTTAACTCTAAAAGCCAGAAACAAGTGGCCTAAGCTGTCAAGTGCTGCTGCTTTCTGTACTAGACTTTGCGTCCTTATTCATATTAGATTAGCATAAGCTTCCAGTTGTTGATGGTTTTCTTTGCTATTTAAGCTTTTCTTTAATTCCTTTTCACAAATTGGAAACCCAGCTGGGTGGAGTCTTGCCCTGAGGGCATCATTCATTTTATTCAACTTATAATTGGGCTTTTAAAAAATTACTTTTTATCTCCTTGAGCACTGGATTTGGCTCTAACATTACATTTCTTGGTGTTCCTTTTTTTCCCTCAAACTGTACATTTACATTTCTGTTTGCTCTGCTTTCTCCTTTTCATTGTAGATCAGCATACAAGTGTTCACTCATAACCATGTGACACAGTCTGTACTATACTGTCTTGAAATCTCCTCTATGAAAACACTGATGCTGGTCTAACTGGATGTCTACATGTAGAAAAATGAAAGTAGATCCATATTTATCACCATGCACAAAACTCAAGTCCAAGTGAATTAAAGACCTTAACATAAAACCAGAGACACTAAGACGGTTAGAAGAAGAAGTGGAGAAAAGCCTGGAACTCATTGGTACAGGAGACAACTTCCTGAACAGAACACCAACAGCCCAGGCTCTAAAGTCAACAATTAATAAATGGGACCTCATGAAGCTGAGAAGCTTCTGTAAGAAGACACTGTCAGCAGAACAAAGTGACAGCTACAGATTGAGAAAAAATCTTTACCAACCCTACATCTGACAAAGGACTAATATCCAAAATATATAAAGCGCTCAAGAAATTAAACACCACCAAACCAAATAACCCAATTGAGAAACAGGGCTCAGAACTAAACAGAGAATTTTCAACAGAGGAATATCAAATGGCTGAGAAATACTTAAAGAAATGCTCAATACCTTTAGTCATCAGAGAAATGTAAATCAAAGGACTCTGTGGTTCCAACTTATACCTATGGTTAAAATAAAAAACTCAAGTGATAACACATACTGGCAAGGATGTAGAGAAAGGGGAACACTCCTTCATTGCTGGTGTAAGTGCCAACTTGTAAAACCACTTTGGATATCAATCTGGCACTTTCTCAGAATACTGGGAATAGGGCTACCTCAAGACCCAGCTATTCCACTCCTTGGAATATACCCAGAAGATGCTCTACCACACAACATGGGCATATGCTCAGCCATGTTAATAGCAGCATTATTCATAATAGCCAGAATCTGGAATCAACCTACATATCCCTTAGTCAAAGAATGGATAAAGAAACTGTGGTACATTTACATTATGGAATACTACTCAGCTATTAAAAACATGGAAATCTTGAAATTTGCAGGCAAATGGATGGAACTATAAATGATCATTCTGAGTGAGTTAATCCAGACCCTGAATGATACACACGGTATATATTCATTTATAATTGGGCGCTAGCCCAATAGGGATGTCCCTGAAAGTCTTCCCTTAGCAGAAGACTAGCATAGAATCTGGGATTTCCTATTGGGACTCCAGGTGAGAGAGGTATGGGAGAATGGGAAAATGGGAAAATGGAAGGACCCAGAGGGTCCTGGAAATCTATAAGAAAACTATGAAGGCTGGCGGATCTGGACCCAGGGGGCTCTGCTCAAACTACTGTACCAACCAAGGACAATGCATAAAGTAAACCTAGAACCCCTATTCAGATCTAGCCAATGGACAGCACATTCTCCACAGTTGTGTGGAGAGCAGGAACTGACTCTGACATGAACTCTGGTGCCCTCTATTTGACCACTTCCCCTGGTGGGCAGGCCTGGTGGCACTCAGAGGAAGGGGAAGCAGGCTACCAGGATGAGACCTGATAGGCTGTGATCATATGGTGGGGGAGGAGGTCCTCTTCTGTCACAGACCTAGGGGAGGGGAATAGGGTGTAAGACGGAGGGATGGGGCAATGGGAAGATACATATAAGGGAATAACAATTGAGATATAATCTGAATAAATTAATTATATAAAAAAAAGAAAAAATGTTCCACATCTTTTTACAACAAACTCCCAAAGTCTTGTTATTCCTTCAATAAGCAGCATGATCAGGTCTTCACAGCAACACCCAGTTCCTGGTAACAAAATCTGTATTAGTCAGAGTTTTCTAGAGGAACAGCACTTATAGAAAAAAAAAAGTGTGTGTGTGTGTGTGTGTGTGTGTGTGTGTGTGTGTGTGTGTGTGTGTGTGTGCGCGCGCGCAAAAGAAGGCCCAGGAATGTTCATTTCGCAAGTCTGGATGTCTCAGCTGGTCTTTTGTATATGTAAAACAGGGAAAACTAAGGCTATAATCTCAGTGAAGAAATGGACTTGCCAGTGAGAGTGAGAACAACCACGCAAAGAGAGCAGCTGTCCTTCCTCTATGAGCTTTACGCAGGCTGCCCACAGAAGGTGTGGCCAAGATGAAAGGGGATCTTCCCACTCCAAAAGACATGGGTTTAAAGTGATCTTCCTAGGGTATCAAGTCTTTTCTCGGTGACCTGCTGTCCTTCCTCTGAGTGTCACTAGGTCTCCCCCTCCAGGGGACTTAGGGGAGAATGGGAGGCTACAAGGGATGGGATAACCATAGAGATGTAACAAGAATAAATTAATAAATAATAAAAATTAAAAATTAAAATTAAAAAAATAAAGTGATCTTCCTACTTCAGATGACTTAGATATGAAAAATTGTTCCTCACAGGTATACCCAGCCACTTATGATTTAAATGATGTTAACATGACAGCTGAGAATAGACATCGCAGCCACCTAAATATCCACAAATCACAACAGAGTAATAACATACATGAAGGGAAAAAAACCATCCCAAAGTGCTGAGCCGCACTGGTGGTTATCGCTGTAGTTTATATTTGTCAGTTTTCTATTACTGCAGCAAAGTAGCTATAATAATCAGCTTATAAAAATGAACGGTTCAGTTAGAGCCACTATCTTGGAGGTAGACGTCTGTGCCCTACTGTCTCTATTACTTTGGGCTGTAGCATGGTTCGCTCAAAGCTGAAGCACACACTGTGTGAGAGCCTTTGTGTCATCTCCATAAGAAAGAAGAGGAGACAGCATCCTATTAGAACATGCTCCAGGGCCTTATGCATGGTGGGTTCTGGCTTGTACAGTCTTCTTCACCTCTTGGTAGAGATGTGGTTGGGGGCAAAAGGCTATTAGTATCTGGGAACATTTATCTAAACTACCACACACTGAGTTAACCAGTTCTACTTTTCAGTATCAAATGGTTTCTGAAAATCTCATACCTATGAGCATTTCAATTTATGTGTATATTGAGCAGTTTTTTACTTTTTTATTTTGTAAAATTTAGAGTTGTAGCCAGGCAGTGGTAGCACATGCCTTTAATCCCAGCACTCTGAGGGCATCAATTCTGTATCAACTATTTCCTTAGTAATTAAATAATTGTTTGAACTTTACTTTAAAATAATTATATTTAACATTATCATTTCAAATAGCTATATATGCTAGTGCTATCCTTTGATGCTCATCACTTCCTTTCTCTATGCACAAGTTATATGCAAGTGCAGTCTGATAAAAAATTACTGAATCATTGGTGCATTTATCTCATTCTCTAAAGGTATTCAAGTAAATAAGGACTCTTATATTTTATTTCTAAAATAAGCTTTATCTTTATGCTCTGTCAGTATTCAAAATATATCTTCACTTAATCGTCCAAGCAATGAAAAGCCGGGTATGTCAGCCTGAAGGAGAGTTGGAAAAAAAGATCATTTGGGAAGGTGCGATTGCTTCCTTCACTACAAAGGGACTTTTCAGTCTTCTTCCATGTAACTGGAGATGCAGCATTGCTTGGTGGTCTAAAATAACAAGCTTGAAGATCACAGTGTTTTATTTAATTTTTCAAAAGTAAAGAAATTATTTGGACTTTTAAAAATATCTCAAAAGTCATCTTAATATTTAGTTCTATTTGTTTTATAATGATCATAGGGATCATGAACACAAGAATAAGAATCACAGATATCCTAGTGGCTATCAGATGTCACACAGGCATTAGGTGATGGAGTGGTCAGAGATATTGACTATTTCTTTAATCAGTGCCTGAAATGTTTTTAAAATTGTCGTAGAGTCTCAGCTAAATAGAAGGAATGATATACAAGTAAAAATTAAGCCTCAAAAACCTGTGAACTACTGAAATTGTTAATCAGGGCACTATTTACTTACTACTAATTAAAATGAAATATAACAATATACCTGGATAGACTATTTCATCATGAATTTCTCTAAAACTGTCAGCTAAGTCATTGAAATATCAATTACATTTTGAAAACTATACATGGATGTTCTATTGGGTTTAGTCTGTAATCATATTTCCTTTTCTTTTATGATTAATGTATTCTTTTACAACTCTTAAGTGTTTTCTTTTAGGAGTGTTAAAACAGCGTTTCTCTGTGCAGCCCTGGCTATCATGGAACTCACTATATAGACCAGATTGAATCCAAATTGTCAGAGATCCACCAGCCTTGCCTCCAGAGTGCTGGGACTAAAGGCATGTGCCACCACTGCCCGGCTACAACTCCAAATTTTATAAAATAAAAAGAAAAAACTGCTCAATATATGCATAAAATGAAATGCTCATAGGTATGAGATTTTAAGAAACTGTTACATGGTTTCTGATAAACCAGAGTCAGATTACCTATCAATTATAAAGGAAAACCTAAAAACTCTCTCCCCACAAGAGTTTCCACAGTTACTGGCTTTCATGGGTGCCCTTTGTGAATTGCAAAATCAATTAAAAATGATTCTTCTAATACTTCCCTTTTGAACCCAAATGTTAAAGTCAGCAGCCTTCACCTGCGTTCACCCGGTGTACCAGTGAGCTGTAATTTGACAGGTCTAAAGGAAGATCTCTGCTGTAATTTCAAAGATTATGATGTATAGCAAAAGTTGCATTTCACACATCTAACGTAGGCTGCCAAAGCAATACTGGTGGCTATATTCTACAGTGACAATATCTAGGAGGTGAGGGCTCAAGGTCATGGATGTCAAAGTTGGCTTGGGCTCCACAGTAAGATTATCTCATTAAAAGATAATAAATGGTGTAAAAAATGAATTAAGCAAACAAACACACTAACAACAATAGGGGAAAAAACAAGTACACAAACAAAAAACCAACTGGGGTGTGTGTGTGTGTGTGTGTGTGTGTGTGTGTGTGTGTGTGTAATATATCCCAAAATAATTTATTACTGATTAACTCAGTACTGGACATTACAAATCATAAAATACTTAACAGGTTCATTCTTATTTTTCTTGACAGGAGATACAATATCATCTTGCCATTTCAAAACAGATCCATTGGTAATTAGAAAAAAATGGGAAATAGATACATCACAGATATATAAATACCATGGTTGACATGTTTGCCTCAGCCTCATTAAGAAAAAAACATTTAATTAAACAATAAATATGTTTTATTTTGTTTATAACATGACTCAATAAAATCCTAATTTTGATCAGATTTCATAGCCTAAATATTTTTCTAACTCTTCCAGACTTTTTACTTTGGACTCACCAGAATGAATTTCCTATGCTAATTATCAAAATAAATGTTTGATTAGTAATAATTTAAGGAAAATAATACAGTTATCAAATGTTGTCAACATTGTGTTTGCTCTTATTGAGTATCCTTTGTGGATGAGGCAAAATGACATGTTCAATTTTTTTCCTAGCAGTCTTGAAGCATTAAAATGTTTTTTGTTTTTTTGGGGTTTTTTTTTTTTTCATGACAGGGTTTCTCTGTGTAGCCTTGGCTGTCCTGGACTCACTTTGTAGACCAGGCTGGCCTCGAACTCACAGCAATCCACCTGCCTCTGCCTCCCGAGTGCTGGAATTAAAGGCATGTGCCACCACCGCCCGGCTATTAAAATGTTTTTAAAGAAAGTTTTGAAGCTACAAATACTTTCACAGCTGTAAACTATACTGCTTAGGAATGCCAAAGGCGTATGTCTTTATGATGAAATCCAAAGGGCATTCCTAAAATGGCCACATTTGAAATAAATTCTTGCTAACAAAATAATTTTATATTATTCAACCTAACATTACTTCCATGTGAGGAAAGAATCATTAAGGCTAAAAATATGTTTTAGAATAATAAGTACTCAAAAATTATTAATTTCTCCCTCAGGCTTGGGAGGAAACTGTTTAATCATCTTCTAATCCAATAATTTGCCAAATGCAGCAATTTCATCGAAAACTTCCTGATAGCTATCTTAAAAATCAAAGGCATTCTGCCTAAATCTCATTTCAGAAATAGAAAAATCTGAAGTGATTACACAAGATTCCATAGGTAAGAAGGCTCATAAAGGACTACAATAGTGTGTGGGGGGGTGGGAGGGGTGTCTGTGTCTGTGTGTGTAAAGCATTGCCAAGTATACGCATTTTTTAAATAAGATGTTGGTTTCCTTTGTCTCTTTGCTGTGTGAGCACATGTATGTAATGTATGTATGTATGTATGTATGTAATGTATGTATGTATGTATGTAATATATGTATGTAATGTATCTATGTATGTAATGTATGTATATATGTAATGTATGTATGTAATGTATGTATGTATGTAATGTATGTATGTGTGTATTATGTAATGTATGTATGTAATGTATGTATGTATGTAGTGTATGTATGTATGTA
>OU015749.1:10869137-10882644 GCA_907169655.1 Acomys percivali
TGTAGTGTATGTATGTATGTATGTATGTATGTAATGTATGTATGTATTATGTAATGTATGTATGTATGTAATGTATGTATGTATGTAGTGTATGTATGTGTGTAGTGTATGTATGTATGTATGTATGTATGTATGTATGTGTATACATGTGTATGCGGAAGCCCAAGCATAACCTTGGCTGTTACCTCTCAGGAGCCGTTTACCCTGTCTTCTGAAATGAGAACTTCCACTGGATGAGAGATTCACAAAAGGGTGAGGCTGGTTGGCAAGTGAGCCCCAGAAATCCCCCTGTGTCTGCATCCCCAGTGCAAAGATTGTAAGTGTCCAACCCTGCACACTGCCAGTAAATCCCAGTGCATGGATTGTAAGTGTCCAACCCTGCACACTGCCTGTAAATCCCATATTTGGACGTGGGTTCCAGGGGAGCAGATTCAGGTCCTCATGCTTGTATGGTTAGTACTTTACCCAAGGCCCATTTCCCCAGCCTTCCTTTGTCTCCTAAGAACACTAATAAGATCCTATGAGATGGCATTCACCAAACACAAGTAATGTCAGGGTTTTACTATATTATTCTTTTCATCATTTGATAATGAACCACTTTGTTCTGTCTGATCTATCTGTCACTCATGGGCATACACACAAATATGCAGCTCTAACACACATCCATAGTTTCTTTCTGAGACTATGGTTTTCTTATTGAAGCTTAGCATTTAAATCCATCCTCACTCCTCTCTTTCGTTGTGTCTCAAGCTTTTTTTTTTTTTTCAATCTGTCTAATTTAGTCTCTCTAGAATAAATACTTGACCCATTTCTCTCTCAATCAACATTCTTCAAGAATCCCTCATCTATGCTGTAAAACCCTATGTCATCAGGTCATTATCTTCCCATTAAGACAAGCCATGGTCTGTGCTTTCCCTGAGTCTTTAAAGTAAACATTTAGTTTAAACTGTTATTAGATTTATATTAAATTCACACTGTTAGCACTAGAAGTTCTCAAGATTCCTCCAACCACCCCCCGACACACACAGCTTTTTCCCAAAGGCAAATATCTTTTGATGTCAGCTGGGTGCAGTGGCACATGCCTGTAATCCCAGTACTCAGAGAGACAGAGGCAGGCAGATTTCTGTGAGTTTGAGGCCACCCTGGTCTACAAAGCAAGTCCAGGACAACCAAGGCTTTACAGAGAAACCCTGCCTCAAAAAACAAAAAAACAAACAAACAATCCTCTGGTGACAGGTACTGTGTTTTAGAAAGGTTTATACACCCAGAGCTTCATAAACTGTATGCTCCAGATGACTGAACTCCAATGTGCTGAGAAAGACAATTCAGTAATGGCAACTCTAATACCTCACTGACCTACAAAGAAGAGTTCCTCAACTGCATAGCTTTAGGGAGAGTGAGCAGCTGCCCTGAATTGCACACCTACCATCTATATGAAAGCAAATCTTATACCACATAAAAGCAGCTGGACAGTGAAATTAGCCACTCTGAAAGCCTGTGCTGGCCAGCTGTGTGGTACATACATGCCCTGGCTCTCATTTGCGCAAGTCTGTAGGCCAAGTTCTAGGCTGACTGTACTCAAGGAAATAAGAAGGCAAATTCCAAGCTGATTAATAGATTTTCCAGTGAGCAAGACTGATACATCAGTAAGATGGTGATAATTGTGTATTTATTTTTCCACCATACTGCTTATATCTAAGTGTTAGAAGCCACATTGGTTATTTTCTATCTAAAGCCTCTTTTTAAAATTCTCAATGTGTAGATACATCTACAAAACACTCCCATACTTTAAAAAAAGCTCAGAAAGATCATTTTTGAAGACGGAAGAGAAAGACTGTTAAAAGCAAGAGGATTGTGGAGTTTGCTATGAGACTCTGTCTTTTAGTAACATCAGAATCTGCACCCATAGTGTCTCCCCAATATGGCTGCCTAAACATAAAAGTGCAAGGATGACACAATAGACATGCTCAAATGGAAAGCCAGGGGGACAGGGAGCAACCCCGAGGACTCAAGCCTGCACTAAGAACCACAGACAACTAAGGGATGCTGAGAGAGGGAAGAAATAGTCTTCTCTAGAAAAGAGCACATGGATTGGCTATCAAATACCAAAAGGCCAGTATTGAAAACATACATATATGTAGCATTATACAGAATGAGTATGTTACATTTAGAAATATATGTGCTTGTACATATACAAATATGTACTGAATGAAAGTTAATAAACAATGAGCCTTTGTATTTGAAAAAGAGTAGGGAGTGGGTAAGTGGAAAGATCTGAAGGGAAGGGATGGATTATGTTATTATATTATAATCCCCAAACTTAGAGGTAAAAAGAGAAACATCATTTGGAAGTTGATAGGAGAGGCTTATTTTTACTCTAGAAAGAGTTTTAAAAAAAAATGCAGACTTGCTCTAGCATTTTTTATTACAGCAATAACTGGAGAATGCTTAGGGCTTTGGGTAGGTATCAAGCAGTCATCTGAATGACCTGCAAGACAGAACCCCACAGAGGAGAAATGGATGTGTGCAGGACGGGATAAAAGATAGCTGCCTGGATAGGTTTGCCTATTTGCTATTTAAATAATGAACACAACCACATCCTTTCCAATAATGGAAACTATGCCTTCCAGAACTGATGAACATAGATTTTTGAAACTTTTAACATGGAACATTTAAATATACAAACAGTCAAGCTTTATAGGGAATAAAAGGACTACCTACCATCATCTATTGCATATTTTAATGTAAATATAATTTGTTACTAGATGACAATGTATTTTAAGAATTGCTGTTATATTTTTGTATGTATGTATGTGTATATGTGTGTGTATGTGTGTGTGTGTGTGTGTGTGTGTGTGTGTGTGTGTGTGTGTGTGTGTATGTCCCATGTGTGAAGATACCCTCTAGGCCAAAGGAGGCTGTCAGATTCCCTGAATTTCAAGTTACAAATAGCTTTGAGGCATATATGTGGGTACTGGGAATGGAGGAGTCCTTTGAAAGAGCAGTGTTGCTTTTAACTGCCGAGCCATCTCTCCAGACCAACAATAGGTTTTTAATCAAGTAAAAATATAAATATTTACTTTTCAGAGATAGCTCAGAGTTTAAAGCACTTGCTATGAAAACATGAATACAGGGTTCATATCCCCATAGCCCACAGATAAGTGATGTAGGCATAGTGGTCTGTGTGAAATCACAGCCTCAAAAGGCAGTGACAGTAGATCTCATAGAAAGCTAGCTGGTGAGACGACCTGTATTATTGAGCTCTGCTTTTGATTAAGATGTCTTATGTCAACAGAGTAGAAAAGTGATCAAGGAGGGGTAGGGGCATCAGTCTTGAGCCTCCACGTGGGTACCCACACTCGTATGCATCCCACATATGAATACACATAAACATATGTATACATACGAACACATGAAAAGAAAAAAGTACATATTTTCCTCAGTTAATGTGTCTTCTATCAGTCTTTTCATGGTACATCTCAAATATACATTGTCCTACAATCAGGGTCTCCCCCATGTCTTTCTCATACCCTCCTCTCTCTCTTCATCTGTCTTCTTCATTGCTGTCCTTTTGTTCTCTCTCTCTCTCTCTCTCTCTCTCTCTCTCTCTCTCTCTCTCTCTTTCTCCTCTCCTCTCCTCTCCCCTGTCCCCTCTCTCTTTCACGATCTCTTCATTGCCATCCTCAATCATTCTCAATCTAACAGTAGCATGTGCTGCTATAGGAGAGCATGCTTCCTTTGTCCTCCTCCTGTTTCGCTGTACATTTACCCCATCCCATCTGTGTGATCACCAAGACCTCTGCTAATACTCATTCCATGTTTGTTTTTTCTTACTGATATATGTTTGAAGAAGGGCATCACCACCCAGTCACTCCATCATCACTGCCCAGTCCCCCCATCACTACCCAGTCCCCCATCACCACTGCCCAGTCCCCACATCACTACCCAGTGCCCCCACCATTACTGTCCAATCCCCATCACTGCCCAGCTTCCCATCATCACTGCCCAGTGCCCCCATCACTACCCAGTCCCCCCATGACTTCCCAGTGCCCCCATCACTACCCAGTCCCTCCATCATCACTGTCCAGTGCCCCCATCATTACCCAGTCCCTCCATCATCACTGTCCAGTGCCCCCACATTGCCCAGTCGCCCTCCGCAAAAATAGGGAACAGAGGCTGTGGGGAGGCTGTGAGTGTTGACCTAGGGTCACCAAAGTCACTACTGTCTTCTGTGAAGTATTAATGCCTCAGTCTTTTCTTTTTCCTGCCCAAGTTGTGCTCATTGGTGACTCCAGCTTTCTTTACAAGCGGAGCGATGACCTGCAGAGGGCCTCCATCTGTCTGCCTGGGGTTGATGGTCTTTTGGGCGTCAGGGTTCACCGTAGTAAGAGCCTGTTGGCAGACTGACCTACTAACTTTGATTCCAGCCTGCACTTCAAGCTGTTCTCATGCCCACTGAGGGAATCTGATAGAACAAAAGAATAGAAAATAAAAAATAAAATAATTAAAAATTAAAAATAAAGGCCCATATTTAAGATACCTTAATGTACAAAATGTACAAAATTTAAACTGCCAAATTAGCTAAACAGGTCAGGATGCTGACTCTAGCCACCTGGAAACAGGAAGCAAGGGTCAGGAGGCATATCTGAGATACAAAATATCCAGTGAGCCTGTAACCAAGGACTGCCATTTCCCACCACAAATAACCAAGTAAACAAAGGAGCTTTCTGAGCCTCTTCTATATTCAAAGTTAAAGAATACTGCTTTTTGTCTTGCCAGAAATCTTGAAGTTCATATTTTTAGCCTAATCCAATTCAAAAGTAAGACTAGAAATAGCACAACCACTGACATACTGGGGAAATTTTAATTCCCAAAAGTTACAGCTGGGAATTTAGGAGACGAAGCAGAGCATGTTTTCTGGGCTGCTTTTAAGAAATGGTTCATGTTTCAGAACAAGATGGGTCCTACCCGCATCACAGCTCCCACAGCCAGAGCCACAGGCACTAAAGCCAGCTAGTGAGTGCGTTGGTATCTGAGAGGCTCGCTAGGGTTTCATTTCCTCTTCTTTTCTTTTTAAATAGCAGCAGGAGAGCTGTCAGTGTTCCTGAGACTACAGATGGATAAAAACAGATTTTAAGAAAGGTGGAAACTTTTGTATTCCCTGCTTAAAAGACCAGAGCTAAAGGGACAATTTTACATTATCATAAAGCCTTTAACTCCCTGCTCGTGACTCCCTGGATACCCTTCCACTGTGAATATGCATCACCTCTTAGAATATACAGAACATAATAGGGCTCCCCCACACATTTGCTCCTCTAATAAACACCTCGCTAGAGAAAGCAGGATGGCTTAGTTTACTGAACAGAAAGTCTCCTGTCCCAGCCCTCCTGACCCTTGGCTGCTTGCAATACCTTGAAAATTATACATCTTTATTTCCTAAGAAGATTTCAAGTTTTTAATGTTCTTCTATTTTCCCAAATTCCATATGTATATAGATATAGATATAGATGATATAGATATATGTGATATACCACAAGACCTAGTGTTTTTTTTTAACATTAGAATTGCAATAAAGTTTACAGCAACTTCCATGTCTATTCCAGAATTCTCAAAAACCTCCAAATATCTTTATTTCTGAGTAAGTTTATGGTTGTAATACTATCCTAATTTGGCTGTTTTGAGCTGTATTGGAGTCCAGCCTTAGAGTGTACATTTGTCCCTGTGTCTACCTGCATATTAGTATATGTGTATATGACTCTGCATGTATATTTGTGTGTGCGCCCATGTGCACATGTATACATGTGCCTGCATTTGTGTCAAGAAGGGAGCCAGGGATCTGGGATGCAGGTAAAGTCATGAGAAGTGGTAAGCCATGTAGGGGTCAATGTCACAAGGCAGTCAGCATGATTATCTGCGGGGCCGAAGCATTACCAAGATCCCCAAACCCATACTCTTCTCCAGTCAGATGCATAAAGAAATGGCTCAGCAAGGTGCTGTTTTCTTAGTAGAGGAAAAGGGTAGCATTTCCCAGTGGGGCAAATCGTAATGGATCAGATGACAATATAGCACTGTGGTTTTCTTACGAGAAAATGCTCTAGAAAATTAACACTTTTCAACAACACAAAGGCGAACAGCTTCCATCTTTGGCCCCCAGAGGAGCGCAGGAACACTGCCTATGCACAGGCTGCAGGCATCTCCAACAACAATTTGCCTAATGCAGCAACACTATCTGCCTGGGGCTCTGGGAACACAGGGCTAATTGTACCATGTCAGATGGTAGGTGTGTCAGTGGTAAAATTTTAAGAGGCACATCAGTGCAGCTTTATACTGCATAATAGGCACTGATTAGGCAGCCTTGTGGTGCGGCAGCAGTGTGCTTAGTGCCGCCTGTTAGCTGCCAGCGTTGAGGCCGACTTAAGATGCAGAAAAACACCATGGTGCCAAAGATGAGGCAGAGCTCTGGCTCCAGTATGTTTCTTGGGGGATTATATATTTACTGTGGAAAAGATGGGGTGCAGGCAATATCAGATCTCCTCTGGAAGATGCTGGTCATCTACCTTGAACCTGAGACCCCTTTTCACCTCTGGTCCTCTTGCAGTGGGTCATCCTGTCCCTGCATGGAGTTCAGACAAGACCATGAATGTAGACCCCTGCTCCCAGACAGAACTATGTATAAGTATTTTGAAGTGTTTGTGTCACACACACACACACACACACACACACACACACATATACACACACACAGAGAGAGAGAGAGAGAGAGAGAGAGAGAGAGTACATGGCTAAATCAGTCATCCACTCTGCCTACTTCTGTGCTTCACATGCCCAACAACAGCCAAAGATATGTACTCCCCCTGACTCTTACCACAGCACCACAGGCTAATGGGCTGGGCTTTTGGCTTCATCTGAACACATGGCTTTATCTTGGCCTTTGTTTCTCTTACCCACGTTGGAAATATTCTCTACTAACTTCTATGAAAACTGAACCTTGTACTACTCAAAATTCGTGTCTCTGAAAAGTTGTCTTTTTATTAGCCAGGGTGTGGAAGTACATGCCTGTAATCCCAGCACTCAGGGAGAGAGAGGCAGGCAGATCTCTGTGAGTTCAAGGCCAGCCTGGTCTACAAAGTGAGTCCAGGACAGCCAAGGCTACACAGAGAAACCCTGCTTTGAAAAACAAAACAAAAAAAGGGGGTATGCTTTAATACAGCCACTTAGCTTCATTCACAGACTGGATCCTTTATGGATTCTCAGTGCTGAATAAAGGCTCTGGATTTCTCTCATGGACCACAGAAAAGAATTCTTCAAAATTAGTATTGAGAGGATTTCATGTGATAATTTAAATTAAATGCTTGTCACAGGTTGGCAAACAAGAAATGGTATTAATAGCTGTGACAGTCAGTGTTGTCAACTTGGCAGCATCTAGACTCACTTAAGTGATGAGCCTCTGGGCATGCTTGTAAGAGATTGTCTTGATTGGGCTCATTGAAGTGGGCTCCTCTGTGGGGTCCTCTGTCTACTCTGGGTGGCTCCATTCCCAGGGCTAAGAAGCTAGACTGTATCAAATGAGACATGAAGCTGAGCACTAGCATTTACAGCTCTCTCCTTCTTGACTGTATATGCCATGTCCACTGCCTCATGTCCCTGCTATCATGCTCCATCATGTTAAACTTTAACCTGCAAATGTAAACCACAGTAAATCCTTTCTCTCCTAAGTTGTTTTTGTCAGGGTATTGCCTCAGACTGGCAGGAAAAGATCCTGAAACATGACTGCTTATTGAACTTCTTTTTGTCTAGCCATGTAAAGGTTTATCACCCTGGAAGAGGGCTATGCTTTATTACCATTTATTAATGCGTTATCCACATGAAGAGAGTCATTTTTAAGCAGAATCATTTTAAAGAGGATCACAACTTTCCTCTTTGGTTTTTCATTCAGTATGTGTCTCTCCAAACCATTTCGAATTCAGTTGTGTTTGTGGTTAATATTCAGTACATACTAGAATCACTGTCTATCTGGGGTTAAAAAAAAAATCCAGGAGTGGAAATCTAGTTCTATTTCTTTGTTTATTGAACAAGAATTTTCCCTTTACTATTTTCATCTATTTTTCTTGGGGCCTAGAAAAAAAAGCATAAAAACCAATTTGAGTTTGTTTTACAAAATTAAAATTTAATTGCTCAACACATTATAAAGCCAGAATAATTTTTCCTTCATTCTTCAAACATTTTTAAGCACATATCTATAATTAAACACATTTTTTTAGATACAATGGAATAAGATGCAGGTAAAAAAAAAAACCTAAAAATTTAAAACCAAAAGCATTTAACTTGAAAATTATTAACTAATTATCTCTTATATAGCATTTCCATTCCTTATTCAGGTACAGTATAAATTGTGCCAATACCACCATATTACTGTGAAAGGGTATATTCCAAGCCTGATCTTTCTTCATTATAACCATGTAATTTAGGTGCACCCAGATGCCCCCTCCGAAAAGTTGTCATTTTGCTGCTGTGTTTATGCAATCATTATTTTATTTACAAAAGTACTACAAGTAATAAAAGTTAATGTAGGTTAAGCCATTACTCTACATTAAGCATTTTTTCCATCCCAATATATTGGACATGCAGGAACTTGAGAGGCCTGGCTGTTAAAGATGAAATGGAATGACCAAAGACAACTAGAGGAAAGTCTAAACATCAGAGAACCAAATGGTGTGTAAGAGTTTACAACTGAAAGACAGCCCTAGGAAAATTCCAGCCAGGTATCCATTAATGGAAGAACAGAGCCCATGTTGGTGCCTTTGATGAATATGGCAGTCGATCGAGGATGCGGTCACTGCCACCATCAGCCGTTTATATCCCCTGAAGCTGGTGACTTGCGCTACGGGTTTCTTTAGCCAACACGTTTACATTCACTTCTTCTCTCAACAGATAAAAGACATAAGGTTTGACACTTGTCTAAAAGCACACTACAGTTAAGCACCATTGCTTCTTACACCTGTAAGCTGATGTCATAGTTCAGAGGAGGATGATAAGTTAGTAGCTAGGAAGATAAATAAATGTACAGTTAAAAAAAAACACAGAAAGAATGAAAGACAGGAAGAATATGTGAAATAATGTTAAATGTAGTCATTCCCAGTAGCATGGGGAAATGTGTTTAAGGACTCCCAACTTACACCAATTTCATAGACCATCCCCACATACGTTATCTGATCTAGATTTCTGTAAGCAAATAGTTGGTAGAATCTATATACAAATATTAAATATACGCTTATACATAGTCAGCTCTCTATGCAATATTAGTGACAGCAAATTTAAACCTTAACTGGCACTGCACTCAGAAGAGGAAGGAGAAACCTGAGTTCAAGGCCGGCATGGCTACTTAGTCCTAGTCAGGTGTACATGTCAAAAATTCGAGGGCTGAGGGTTTTAGCTCCATGTTACAAGTATTCCCTGTGCTCAGTGCTCAACACCACACATCAACTGACTCTATTTTGATTATAAGAGCTCCCAAATAAGTCAGCGGAAGTCATGAGCTTTTGTGGAATGTGCATCAAGCTCTCCCAAAGGTTTCGGTATTTAGACAGAAGGTAAAATTTTAGTATTTTTGTAATTATTTTTAAAATGAATGAATAAGGAAGGAATTGCTAAAATGATGCCATTTTTATGAGCTTCCTTTCGATAATTCTGTTTCCCAGGATAGTATCCTCCCCAAATACCAATACATGACCTATTTTTTATGCTTTTTTTCTGCATTATGGAATTGTATACTTTTTACATATACAGGTGAAGTAACAAAGGGGACCCAGACTTGGAGGCAACAGGTTGACGGAATGCACTACTCTGTGTGCTCACAGAGGCATCCAGGCTCCTTCCTGCTTGAAGCTTTCAAGTCCTTGAATCATTCTTGTTCCCTACAAGCAGGATATGTCCTATATTAGACTTAAATGAGACACAGACCATTTTTGCTTCTTTGTATTTGTAAATCCTCTTCATGTGGCTGCATGTGTTAACACAGAGGACTTAGAATTAGAGCTTTATTTTAATCCAAAAGAAGTTGTTAGCCATCTTTGTCATGCTATCTAGTAGATTCTGCTAAATCACAATTAATATTCCTACAATGCAGTAATACTCTAAGTTCGTTCAGTTTGGGTTAGCTTCCATCATAAGTGTCTCATTTTTAGATAGAATTCAAAGATGTGTGTGTCTGTATGTGTGGGTGTTTGTATATGTAAGTGTTTCTGTGTGCATGTGTGTGTGTTCTGTATAAATTCATTTAAATATGTGCTTAAAATGAGATGTGCTCAACTCAGGAGAGTCTTCTGTTTTATATTTACTTATTGAGCTTATTAGAAATCATACTAATTTAAGAATGTTCATGATAAACTACTAGGGACAAAGCCCTGTCTTGCCTGCCTGTCATTTTATTAGGTACTTTTTTTATTACTGTGATCAAAATATCTGGTATGAACAACTTAAAAGATAAAGAGAGTTTTTTTAGTACATAAATTCAGAGGGTAAAATATATCATATGAGTTGAGAGAGGTATACAGGAATATAGCAATTCACAGTCTGGCAGGCCAGGAAGCAGAGAAATATTATGGCAGTCCTTGGTTGACTTTCTGTTCTCCTTTTATTCTGTTGGAGTCCCCAGCCCATATGTCCTAGTTTGTTTTTTTATTTTTGAGGTTATAATGCAATTACATCATTTTCTCTTCTATTTCCTCCTTCTGAACCCTTTCCTCCTTGCTCTCTTTCAAATTCATGGCCTCTTTTTCATTAATTGCTATTATGTGAATACATATGTATGTATAGACATGTATTTCCCTAAATATAACCTGCTCAGTCTGTATAATGGTGTGTGTGTGTGTGTATGTATGCGTGTGTGTGTGTGTGTATGTATGTGTGTGTGTGTGTGTGTATGTATGCATGTGTGTGTGTGTGTGTGTGTGTGTGTGTGTGTGTGTGTGTTTTCAGGGATGACCATTTGATATTAGATAAGCACTTGGTGTGCTGTTTCCTGGGGAAGACTATTTCTCCTACTGACAGTTCTTGGTTGTCTTTAGCTCTCCATGTTGCTGTTATAAAACTGTGGCCCAACCCTACTTGGGTGAGAAAAGAGTTCATTTCTGCTTACAGGAAATGGTGCCTCATGGGTGGAAGCCAGGGCGAGGGCTCAAGGCAAAGGTCTGGCTGGAGGAACTGAAGCCTAGGCAAGGAGTGCTGCTTATTGGTCTGCGTCGTCGGCATCCTAGTCTAAATCTGGTGCTGAAGGCTGTGGTGTCCCTAGAGAGTGGTCGCTCCGCAGGGTTCTTCCGCGTCCTTTTATTCTGTGTTGCTGCCAGAAGGTGATGCTCGCCTGGCGAAAATCCTTCACAGGAGCACCCAGCAGCTTGAGCTTTAGTTGGTTCCAGATCTAGTCTAGATGATGTCCAATATTAGACCTCACATCATGAGGTAATTCTGCTGACTTCTAAGTGGGATACCTCCTTTCTATCTTTCTCTCTGAAAGCCATGCTCATAAATATTTCAAGAGATTAGCATCATCAATCTCCCATGTGGTTCCAAATCCAATCAAATTGACAATGACTATTAACCATGTGGCCATTTTATTATAGAACCTGTTCTGCACAGTGTCCATGATTATGGTCCCTTACAAATAGATTCTTTTTCTCCCAATTGTCGGTAAGAACCTTCAATGTTATATTTTCTGCCTTTGATGTAGTGAAATAAACACTATATTGGAAGTGAGAAATGTGGAACTAGTTTTAGATTTGCCATTTATTGGTCATGGAAATATAAAAGAGTAATTTGTCTCTCATAGCTCATGGTCTCTCAGTGGGAGTCTGGCTGTTCTGATTTCACAACTATGATGGACAGACTGTGAATGCACTTTGAAGACCATACCTCAGGTGCAAAGGTATGGCAAGCCTTATTATACTCACAACAGACCATAATAGACGAGCCTTGCTGAATTCCCAATTTGCTCAAGTTCTGTACAAGGCACTGCCGAGTGATAAACATGAGTTAGAAGCCACAAGTTAGGTATTGAAGATAAAAGAAACTGCCAGGAAAATATGATAAAAGATAAAAGATAGCAGCTCAAAGAAAATATGAAAGCAATTGCAGGCTAACCAGAGTGGCAAAGCAGAGGAAGTGATGAGGATAATCTTTTGATCAGTGGGATATAGAACATATTAGGAGGGTCTCGCTGGTCATTTCTACAGTCAATATGTCATGCCTTGGGGTAGCCAACATTTGCTGATGCTTCCAATGCCACATCAGATTTCCCAAAGTATATCCTTTGGTTATCACACAGTAGGTAAAGCTTCCTTTGAGACATCCTGACACTGGACCTTCAAGGAGCACCACAGCACAGGTGTTTTAGGAACTTGTGATTGATATGCAATCTATGTTTTTACTGAAAATGAACGTCTATTTATAGCTGCTAGTTTCAAAGCTTCCATTGAGTTACTGAGATTATTAATATTGCATCACACTGTCTCAATACAACCTGCTTTGTGTATCAGGCAAGAGAGAGTTCACTTGGTCAGTAGAATGTGCAGTAAATTGCCTTTTGAGCAAATACAAAAACAAGATCATGGCAGAGGCCAAGACTAAACAAATAACTGCAGAGGATTCAAGGCTGGCTAACTTCAGTGCAGTGACCACATGATTTGACAGATGTTGGGGCATTGTTAATACTGCAGAAGCAATTGCAGCATAATTACAGGTATTGCTAGCTAGCTGATATTTTCTTTTAGATTTTTTTTTTTAAGTTTTGTCAAAGTGCAGCATAAGTCTTATTTAGAAGCATACTGCCAACACAGGTAGAAAATCATTAGATATATTATAAGAAAGTCATATTGGATGTTACTTAGTAATGTTGCTTACATTGGCTAGGGCCAGACAAGGTACTAAGTTTGGTTAATTTTGTTTTTTATCAGTGAGTTAGTACAGTGTAAATATGTTCATATATGTCCATTTGATAGAGGGATGGGGGTTAGACTTTCATGCAATGGCTCAGCTACTTGAGCCATTTTCCAGTGTGTAGCTTCCAAGGTCATCAACAGCCACTCAGCTGAGATACAGACTCGTGTCACATACTTTCATGAGTTAGAGCTAGATGCACTGCCTGTCACTTTGTGCCCATTACACCAGCCATAACTCAGTCTGATGGTCACTCCAAACTGCAAAGAATGCTTGGGAGCAGAATGCGTTGTGAACCTAAAAGGAAAATGAGCCCCTGAAGGTGATCTATCAAGTTTTGTCGGATACAGGAACTTACATTTGTATAGTTCTAGTGGCGCTGTAGATCTCTTTTATCTGTTGTGACTCACAAGGTCATAAAAACCCTATAACTTATTTTCCTCTTCAATCCTTAGAAATTGATCTAAGCCTTTCCTTTACTGCAGCCACAGATTGGCTGGTGGTGCCTCTAGTCTCTTCTCTCCTCTCTCTCTCTCTCTCTCTCTCTCTCTCTCTCTCTCTCTCTCTCTCTCTCTCT
>OU015749.1:10906303-10920689 GCA_907169655.1 Acomys percivali
ACACACACACACACACACACACACACACACACACACACACACACACACACAGACTTATCAAGATTAAGCATCCTTATAGGAAATATGGAAACTTCTGGAGTGTCCTTCTGGAGTGTTTTGTTAATTCTTTGTTTCTGTTGCTCTAAAAGTTTTCAAAATAAAGTTTTTAAGAGTACTCTATGAATATAAAAATACAATTACATATAGTAACATTATATTATACTTATATATTTACACATTTATATATCATATAACATATAAATATATTAACACCATGTAGGATATATTATATTTATATAATTATATAGTATATAAAATGTAATTGTATTTTCCTATTCATAGAGCATTTAAAATTAATGAACAAAACAAATATACTGTATAATTACAATATTATATAATATATAATTTTAATAAATGCATTTTCAATTTTCCTTTCTGAAAAAGACTGTAGGCTGTATTCTCATTGTGTTTATTACAGACAAATTAACTTAAGGTAGAAAACAAAGTTTTTCAAAAAAATACATATGATTTTTTCCCATTGGGTTTGAAGGTCAGGAGTTCTCTTTGTATGGATTTAATTTTTCATTTTTTAATTTTTTGTTGTGTTTTTTAAGACAAAGTTCTATCATGTAGCCCTGTCCTGCCTAGAAGTCACTATGTAAGCCAGTCTGGCTTTGAGCACATAGAGAACCTCGTGACTCTACATCATGAATGAACTCTGGAATTAAAAGCATAGAACACTACGCCCAGCTCTACCTAAATGTCTTCTTTTTTTAAGTGGCTTAAGAAACAGCCCAAATCTAAAGATAAAAGCTATTAAAATATACCACATAAATTGTCTATAACTTAACAGATATTTACTATTTCTTTTTTATTTAATTAATTTATTCAGGTTACAACTCAATTGATATCCTGTCCCTTGTACCCTCCCATTCCTCTCTTCCTCCTGCTTTTACCCTATTCCCCTCCCCTATGTCTGTGACTGAGGGGGACCTCCTCCCCCGTTATATGATCATAGGCTATCAAGTCTCCTTTTGTTAGCCTGCTAGCCTTCCTCTGAGTGCTATCAGGCCTCCCCATCAAGGGAACATGGTCAAATATGGGGCACCAGAGTTCATGTAAGAGTCAGTCCCTGTGGAGAATGTCCTGTCCATTGGCTAGCTCTGGGTAGGGGTTCGATGTTTAATGCATGTATTGTCTTTGGTTGGTGCAGTAGTTTGAGCAGAAACCCGGGGGCCCAGATCCACCCATCATAGTGTTCTTCTTGTAGGTCTCTAGGACCCTTTGGATCCTTCTATTTCCCCATTCTCCCTTACTTCTCTCACCTAGAGTCCCAGTAGGATGTCCTCACATCTGTCCCAATCTCCTGGTAAATGAGGTCTTTCATAGAACATGCCCCTTGGGCTAGTATCCAATTATAAGTGAGTATATACCATTTGAGTCTTTATTTCTTCATCTACAAAGCTGGACACTGCTTTCAGCTTATTTGCATTTTCCTCTTTCCCTTTCCAGCCTCACTTCTTTATCTACTCTCAATGAACAATGGCTGACTTCTGTCCTAGTCACTGTTATATGACTGTGAGGAGGCACCAGAGTCGAGACAACCTGTAGAAGAAAGCATTTAGTTGGGGACTTGCTTACAGTTTCACAGGGTTAGTGCATCACCGTCATGGCAGGTAGCGTGACGGCAAGCAGGAGGCATGGTATTGGAGGAGTGACTGAGAGCTCACATCTGACACACAAGGTGCAGGGCAAGCGAGCATAAAACAGGGCCTGAAGTGAGCTTCTGACACCGCAAAGTCGACCCCCCCCCCCCCCCGTGACACACTTTCTCCAACAAGGCCATGCCTCCTAATCCTTCCTAAACCATTCCACAAACTGTGATAACCAAACATGAACCGATGGGGGCCATTCTCACACACACACACCACCTGAACAGCTCTGCGTTCTCATCACCATGGCTGTAGTCATGCGTTTCATTACTGTGTGGACACAAAACTGCCACTGTGAAAGCTTGATGGTCGTATCTTTATCTCCTTCTGTGTGTCTGTGTTGCCAGAGGTTGACATTTACTGCATGTCAGATACCTCTCCAACTACATATCCCCTGCCTCCAACTTGAGCATATTTTAGTAGTATCTTTAGTCTTTTAGTGGGATTTGCAAGAAAGCATGCTTACTTCTTCAACTGCAATATTTCAAAATTTATGATTTCAAATTTAGGAGTTTGTGACATGAATTTGCATAGCAATAGGATCAATATTCATTCAAAACTGTCCCCTTTCCTAATAAGCCTCTCATCTAAAGTATTGATCAAGAGGAATGGCACTTTCTTTTTATACCTCATTTCTGCTTCTTGCTTCAGTAGGAGCTACATTTACTTCAACAGATTATGAGTGTAGCTTAATGTATTCTTTTTTCTGAAGTTAATATCGGGTTTTAAGAAGGGAGCGATTAGCTCTGTGAATCTTCATACACATAATGATCACATAAAAGACAGCTCATCTAATGCAGAGAGTCAGTCTTTATATTTTTCATCACTCTGTATCTTCTTTTTAAATTGACATTACTATTTTGAAAATGAGTTTTACACTCATTTCTTTGGGGACTAATGTACATTGCATTTTTATATCAGTTGTGTTATTCCACTTCCTAGGAATTATATTTGGAATTCAGCCAGGTGCATAGAAGAAAGCCCCAAGGTGTAAGGGGAGACCACCTGGGCTCCAATGCTGCCTCTGCCTGTTGGCAATGTGTGGATCCCAGCTAGCTTCTTCAGCAATGAGAGAAGCAAGAACTTGCTGTATTAGTCTGAGTACAAAGGAAGCTGTATATTTCCAGAGCACCTGACACATGGGAGGTTCCTATGCACATTGCTATATTTCTACAGTGAATTTTTGAGGGGTTTTATTTTGGTAGGTAAGGGATATGACAGAGGTTAATGAGAAAATAGAAAATCATTCTCTCTAAAGAGTGAAATGTAGTGTGAAAGTAAAATTAAAACTTGGGACCTCACAGGAACCAGGTCCTTTCTTTTTCAACTGTAATTTAAAATTTATAACTTCAAATTTAGGAGTTAGTGACATTCATTTACATAACAAGAGGATCAATATTCATTCAAAGCTGTCCCCTGTCCTAACATTCCTCCCTTCTAAAACTTCACATAAGGGAACCACTGAGTTTCTTAGTATGTATGTATATTTAGAGTCTGAAAGCTGTTGAAGGAAGGGACAGGTATTTTATAACTTCCAGTGTATTTGTTACAATAGTTTAAATATTATGAAGTGATTTTCTGATTCTGTAGAAGTTGCCATTAAAAGAAAGACGTTCCAAGTGACAAACAGGAAATAATGTCAAAAATACAAGGAAGATTGATGAGTTTACATAAAACGTATGCTACCAAGTTACCTTTGAATTGTTGTGGCAACTACCTAGAGATAAGATCCAGAAGAATTTCCAAAGGTGCTCAACACATGCCTAGATATATATACACAAAAGGAAGATGTGCTTGTGTATACAAGATGGGTAGAAAAATACTCAGAGCAGAGCAGCCATATATGTAATGGTAAGACCTAGAAGTAAAACAGATGACTAATTACCCCCCACCCCCCCCGCTATATTAAAAAAATAAAGATGCTACTATGACAGGAAAATATTCAAATGTGACAGTCAATAGCATGGAAATAATGACCAAACAGTTTCTGTTTATTGAGGTTCAAAGCAACAGAAAATGCAACAATGGTCCCTGGTGCATGGAAGTTACTGGGAGAGAGGCTGAAGTAATCCATTGGGAGAAGGGGAACAATACTTCCATTTTGTGGTTACTAGCTAAATATTTTTGACAAAATTTATGAAACTGTACCTGTGCAATTTGTGTAACATACAATGTATAAGTAATACCTTAAGTTTAAAAACCGATAAGAAATCTGGGCATGGTGGCAAATGACTTTAGTCCTAGCACTCAGGAGGCAGATGCAGGTGGACCTCAAGGTCAGCATAGTCTACCAAGCAAATTCCAGAGCAGCCAGACCTACATAGAGAAATTCTGTCCTGAAAAACAATCAAACCTATAATTATAATTTAAGACAAAGCACCAATTCAGCAAGAGCTTTGGCATGTCAGACCATGCTTAGACTCTTGAATTACAATGAAAGCGGCAGGCCCTCTCTCCAAGAGTTAGCTTAGGTCTGGAGGGAAGAATATCTATGCCACATTGGGTCAGGCTCCACCTACTCTGAGAGCATCTTACAGACACCAGGGCAACATTGATGGACATGGGTTTCGCGTACTCAGGTGTCAATATCATACCCTATAGGCCTCTGTTTACTTTCACGTGCCTCTGATCTGTAATAAATTTAACATCTTCTTGATGCTGTTGGAGGTTCCCTGGATGTCAGGTCTCTGCTGGAGGAAAAAAAATCATAGGAAATGACAAATAAAATGGCATATTCTTTTATTGATCCCTAAAACACTTGGTTTGGTCTCTAAGTGGTAGTCTGATAAATTGGGTCTATTCATCTTCTGCTCATGCTCTTTTGACTTTAATGTCAGGGACACATACTTGACATCACCTCTTTAATCCTTGGACCAACCTTTTCCTTTTTCACTCCCTTTAGAGAAAACTGAGAAAGAACCTGGTCCAATTCCAACTTTGGGGCACTATGTCATTTAATCAGTTCCATCTGCATTAAAGTTGACATGGAGAAATGGCTTCCCATTGCTGGTGCTCTCATTACTGCCTGCGTTCCTGTGTCCTTTCCTCTCTCAAGCCCCTTCTCACATGCCTTACATCATCCCATTTATAATTAGATGAAGATGGAAGGGTTAAGTTAAAACAATCAAACTTCAGGTCTTAGCATGTAGATGCCTTTGGTGGCCTTTGGTTGACCTATTGGTGTCACCAAATTCATTTTTACCACACTGGCATTGGATTTTCAATGGATCTAGCCCTCTCCACCTCTCTCCACTGATCTCAGTGGTACTCCACATGACATGACCTAAAATAACAAATGTTCCTTCGTATGCTTATTATTGGAATTCTGAAAGCCGGAGCATAATTATTACACATATTTACATCTTTCAAATCTTAATTTGATTATTGTATTTTTGTTAGGAGATCATGCCTACGAGTGGTAGGTTCATAGAAAACTATGTGACACCAGTTGTTGATCAAGCTACAGCCCTTTATTGAATCATGCATACAAACTTAGAAACTAATCACAGGAAACATATTTTCTGGGTTTATCCAACACAAAGATAACCATTGTGGTCCACACAAGAGCATTCTAATTATATTTAGAAAAATCAGAGTTACTCTATTGCTTCAATTGTTATAAATTCAGAATATTCAATAGGAGTACACCTTTGCTCTCAGTGAGGGCATGCTCTGGTGAAGGAAGACCTGTAGGGTTAGGAAGGATTTATATTTCTTTATAAGCACAAGATGAAACAGTTCTATTTTTATTATTAATTTATTCTTGTTACATCTCAATGGTTATCCCATCCCTTGTATCCTCCCATTCTTCCCTCCCTCCCATTTTCTCCTTACTCCTCTCCTCTATGACTGTTCCTGAGGGGGATTACCTCCCCCTGTATATGCTCATAGGGTATCAAGTCTCTTCTCGGTAACCTTCTGTCCTTTCTCTGAGTGCCACCAGGTCTCCCCCTCCAGGGGACATGGTCAAATGTGAGGCACCAGAGTACGTGAGAAAGTCATATCCCACTCTCCACTCAAATGTGGAGACTTTTCTGACCATTGGATAGATCTGAGAAGGGGTTTAAAGTTTACCACCTGTATTGTCCTTGGCTGGTGCCTTACTTTGAGCAGGACCCCTTGGCCCAAATCTGCCTATCATAATGTTCTACTTGTAGGTTTCTAGGACCCACTGAATCCTTCTACTTTGCTATTCTCCCATGCTTCTCTCATCTAGAGTCCCAATAGGATGTCCTCCCATCTGTACCAGTTTCCTGGTAAGGGAAGGCTTTCGTGGGACATGCTCCTTGGGCTAGTATGCAGATATAAGTGAGTATATACCATTTGAGTCTTTCTGCTTCTGGGTTAACTCACTCATTATGATCATTTCTAGCTCAATCCATTTATCCACAAATTTCTGGAATTCCTTGTTTTTAATAGCTGAGTAGTATTCCATAGTGTATATGTACCACAGTTTCTTTACCCATTCTTCTACTGAGGGACACTTAGGCTGTTCCCATGGCTATTATGAATTTCAAAACTCCGAAGAAAGAGATTGAAGATGACATGAGAAGATGGAATGATCTTCCTTGCTCATAGATAGGGAGAATTAACATAGTAAAAATGGCCATCCTACCAAAAGCAATCTACAGATTCAATGCAATCCCTATCAAAATACCTACACAATTTTTTAAAGACATTGAAAGTTCAATTCTGAGCTTCATATGGATAAACAAAAAACCCAGAATAGCTAAAACAATCTTGTACAATAAAAGGTGCTCCAGAGGAATCTCCATACCGGATTTCAAACTGTACTATAAAGCAATAGTAATTAAAACAGCATGGTACTGGCACAGCAACAGGCTGGTTGATCAATGGAATCGAATCGAAGACCCAGATATGAATCCACACACATATGGTCACTTGAATTTTGACAAAGAAGCCAAAACCATTCAATGGAAAAAGGATAGCATCTTCAACAAATGGTGCTGGTCTAACTGGAGGTCTATGTGTAAAAAAATGCAACTGGACCCATATTTGTCACCTTGCACAAAACTTAAATCCAAGTGGATTAAAGACCTCAACATAAAACCAGAAACACTAAGTCAGTTAGAAGAAAAAGTAGGGAAGAGCCTGGAGCACATTGGCACAGGAGACAACTTCCTGAACAGAACACCAATAGCCCAGGCCTTAATGTCAACAATTAATAAATGGGACCTCATGAGGCTGAGAAGCTTCTGTAAGGCTGGAGACACTGTCAAGAGAACAAACCGACAGCCTACAGACTGGGAAAAGATCTTCACCAACCCTACATCTGACAAAGGTCTAATATCCAAAATATATAAAGAACTCAAGAAATTAAACACCACCAAACCAAACAACCCAATTGAGAAATGGGGCTTGGAACTAAACAGAGAATTCTCAACAGAAGAATATCAAATGGCTGAAAAACACTTAAAGAAACGCTCAACCTCCTTAGTCATCAGGGAAATGCAAATCAAAACAACTCTGAGATTCCATCTTACACCCATCAGAATGGCTAAGATCAAAAATTCAAGTGACACCACATGCTGGCGAGGATGTGGAGAGAGAGGAACACTCCTTCATTGCTGGTGGGAATGCAAACTAGTACAGCCACTTTGGAAATCTATCTGGTGCTATCTCAGAAAACTGGGAATAGGGCTTCCTCAAGACCCAGCTATTCCACTCCTTGGAATATACCCAGAAGATGCTCCAACACACAACAAGAAAATTTGCTCAACCATGTTCATAGCAGCCTTATTCATAATAGCCAGATGAAACAGTTCTAATGTTCTGGAAGCCCTGGAAATTGCAGAGGCTTATTAAGTGTACCCACTGGCTTTGTATGGATAAAGAGTGTGCTCTCCTCTTCAAAGGAAGAACATTGATTATACCCACAGACTGAGTATTTTTTAACAGGTTTAGAGAATATGAGTCTGGAAATAAATGAAGAGATGCCACTTGCCAAATACCTGTCTTGTGACAACAGATATATATGGTAATGTGCATTTCTGATCCCAGTACAAAAGAGACTGAGGCAGTAGATCACTAGAAGTCCAAGGTCAGCTTGAACTACATGTGAGTTTAATGCTAGCCTAAGCTAAGGGGTGAGACCCTATATCACAAACAGCAGCAAGAATAAGATAAACAAATTTAAAGTGAGAAATGAATTGCAGTTAACCTTTGGATCTGCTGGATACACCTACCCACCAGAAAATTATTTACTACTCAACTCCCTTAAGCCATCATCTTGACAGACAGACCTCAGATTTCCTTGATTCCCTTATCGTGAGTACAAGCTCAGAATCCAGTCTCAGCAATCCCAAGTATTTCCACTCCTTTCTGGAAGGCAAGACTACTCTAGCTAATTATTAGTTCTGGGTCTCTTTGAATGGCAGGGAGAAGAGGGGCAGACACAGTTGTGAAATCACAGCAGAGATTATCTTCAAGAGAAACACTACAAAATAGTGCTCCCCAAGGATGGTGTCACTCATGTCACCAAAGAAGTGCTCTATGTGTTCCCTTTCAGGTCCCATGGTGAAGGGATGGGTGAATCACTACATAAATGTGCCCGTTTCTCCAAGCTTGTTAATTTATTCCACCATAGTAGACCATAGAACAAGGAAATTCTATATCCCAGGTGCATCTGAAATAGAGCAACACTGAGCGCAGGTTGCCATCAACTCTGTAAACAACAGATGAAAGGCTTTCTTAGTCGTCCAAGTTAGTGTAAGGAATTTGGGAACTCTTCTAAGTTTATGTAAGGTGCTCTCTTTTAACTCACAATCTTCCTGTCTCTACTTCCATAATGCTGGAACCGTGGACATGAACCACCACACGGGCAGGCCACATATCCAAATTACTACTGATGTAAGCAAACTACATTCTATGTTTTTTTGAGTACATAAACTAATCTTCACTCTTCACTCTTGACATTTGCTTTCCTTAGTTATACTGGAACAGACTATACTATGTGTCTGGAGGCTACGAGAGGCAGAGAGTTCCTTTAGAAGTGAACATTCCCTTGAGTTGCTAAAATTCCCTCCCAGGGAGAGATAACAATGAAGTCTACGCCTTCTCTTAATCTCCCAATGACAAACTAAAGGATGCTGCCCCCAAGGTTCACCCTGGGAAACCAATGACTTTGTTGGACTTCCTTTGGCAACATAGGTGAAGGGTTGCTTACAGAGTGTGGGTGCTCCTCCCCCAACAGGCTGCATCCAGAAAGCCTTTACCCAGGGAGACTGCAGACTTTCTCATAGCTGCATAGCTACCTAACTGGAAGCCTCCTCTCTGGCCTATAGACCTCTCTCCATCCCCTGTCTACTCACAATTAAAGCAGTGTTGTCTACAGCAGGTGCTAAGAAGCAGCTGCTTACTCGGGCAAGGGTCTGTGACCCTCTGCATTTTTCCATGAAGGGGTACAAACAGTCGAAAATAGCTGTGGCGATCCTCTTGCAAGAAGGCACAGCTGAGCTCACTCCCCAAGACGGCACTTGTCTCAGAGGACATCCACGCACAACACCTTGTGATAGAAGGACATGGCAGCATCTGCGATCTAGGAGACGAAGGCATCTTCATAAAGAGGCATGCAAGGGCTCTGTCAGTGGGGTAGGATAAAGGAATTTGCAGATTCACCCAAATCTACCCGTGTTCCTTTGTTTCAGTGGTCATGAAGCTAATCTCCTTACCAGTGGCCTGATAAGCACATGACTATGATGAACACAAGAAATCAGGTTGGATCCTAAGGTGGACAACAGGTACACTATGATCAGAGTGGAAACTATGGAATCCCCTTTCTCGGATGCTCTTACTGTGCTGCAGATGAGCACTTCATTCTTCCACTTCTCCAGTGTAATAAAAAGTATTCCATGTACTGCACCAAGTTCATAGTCTTTGGAAACAGTCACTTTGTTTACCGAGTCTTTCTTTTAGGGGTACATTCAGGTATATGTCTTTGAAAAATACAAATTTAAAAAGAAAATAAAAATCTGTTTATGAGACAGAGCCTGAAATCATGTGAGTAGTGAGTAGCCAATTCAAGTTCTTTGACTAAATCCTACTGACACTGGTGAAAATTGAAGGCTTGTCGTCAGCAGGCAATTTCAGCTTTAAAGAGGCCCAAGGAAGTTTTTTTTTTTTGACTACTGTAAATATCATAAAAAGATAAATTACCTATAAACTAAAAGAATATACTGTCATAGGCTTCCCCAATGAAAACAAACCAATTGGTATCCAGTACCAAGTTGTCAGCCCCCAACATATAGATACAAGTAACATTATGCTAATAGAGTGGATTGTATTTATTTATTTAGGAGAATATTGCACATGCACGTGCATTTGTACGAGTAATAATCAATACAAAATTGGCATAAATTTGAAAGAGGACAAGAAGTGGTATATGGGAGGGTTTGAAGGGAGGAAAGGGCAGGAGGAAGTGATGTCATTATATTAGACTCTAAAAAACTAAAATAACTAAAAATCGATAATAAAAGTAAACCAATAGCAAGAAAAACTAACTTATGCAAATATGACCTGAGTGTCTTGTTTATCCTCATTGCCTCATTACTATGAGATGCCTTATAACTTTCCCTTTGAATCCTGGTACTCCTTGTCTTAGTTTACTGAGTCCCTTCGTTCTCTGGCCAATTTAAGGCCCATCCCAATTACAGAGCATTTTAATAGAAGAGACATGCATTTGTATCTTTGGCAATTCTTTCTATCTATAGAGTAATTCTCTATTCCTACTTGGCAAAGCATATGTTAGCTTTTTTTCTCTTGTTGATTTTCTCCTGTACTCTATTTCTGGTTTCTTCCTATTCCCTGGTAAGGAAAAAGATCACCATATCCTTTATTTCTAGTTGAAAAACAGAAAAATGCACAGTTATATCTATGGGCCAGTTTTCCTCATGATGGTCTGTTGTAGTGGTAAAAGATTCTACTAAGGAAGCCTTTCTTAATTACAGTTGCCATTCATATCTTTTTTTTGTGAGGAAAATTTGATATATGATTTACGGTCTCCAACAAGTTTTATTCAGTCAAAGTGTTTCACATAAAGCCAGAACAATCTTCCTTCCTTAAGTCCTTTCAAAGTGATCAAGAATAAAAGAATCTGCCCAAAGTTACAAGATTAGTTTATTAAAATTCAAAAATATCATGCAAAACTTTGAGGTAGGAATGCATGAAAACACCCTAGACCACATTTTCAGTAAGTAAGCATTAATGCTAGAACACTCTTTTGAAATGTGAAGGCACAGTGTTCAAGATCTCATGGTCTAGGGTGCCATGATTCAGTCAGAACTCATGTAATATAGTCACTGACATGATGTCATAAAGTTCTGAGTGTATTCAAAAATGCAGTATTTAGAGATAAGTTGTTGAAATTAAACAAATAAGAAATAAAGATATTTTTTACTTAAAATTTTCACTGCCATCTATAAGACCTTCATCATCTTCTATAATGCCTTCCATGATATGGCATAGATGAGCCTTTTTTTTTTCCTGCATATTTTCTGGGTTTAATTTGTATTCAGTCAAGTCCTCAGCTGTTTAAGAGTGATTTGGTTATGGGAAGTCTGTTATCTCTTTCCAAATCCAGGGCCGTAAAACTGTCTTTAAACGCATTTAAATAAATTTAAATACTTTAAAAATTGCAACCCAAAGTGTATGTGTTTAAGAGCTGTAAGTAATTTAAGAAGCACACTGTGGCTTTGTCTTGAACAGATGGGTGTGCACTTCTGAAAGGGAACATGTCTCTCAGAGAAGCAGCAGATGATGACATTATGTATGTATTTATAGTTCTTACATTGTTCAATGGCTCTTTATATAACCACCTTTTCACTTGGGGATTTTCATCCCTAGTGTATGTTGTGATTTTATCTGTTTGCTTTTCTTTTCTTTGGGGACAATGGGTTATTTAGTATCTTTTTAAAAAGATGTTTAGGGGTGTGCATTTTAACAGCTTTTTTTTTTTTCTGGTTACATTATTTGCTTGATTTCTTCCCTGTGGCATCTCTTCTTTCTAAAGCAAACAATGACAGTAATTTGAGGTTTGGGGATAGGAGGGGAAATCTTGTGATATAAAAAATAAGTATGGTGCAAAACAGGAGACATTTTACATGTTTATTAAATGGGTTTCCCCAGAAATTTTTGCTATTTAGAAAATATATATCCATACCATTGAGTGCACTAACAGAAAGCACAATGCATCACACACACTCTGATGACACTGCTCTTGGTCATCAATGCATATTTGCATATACGTATTACTATACTTAACCTTCACACATTAAAGTCTTAAATGGCAGGTGTTCTGATTTCATTTCTATACTGAAAACCAGGCTAAGGGAGATTAAGAAAATGACTCCTAGTCACATGGTCAGGATGCGAAAGAAATAAGAACATAAATCAATTGTGTAAGACTGAAAACTCCAGGCAATTAATGACACAGGTCAGTGAATAGCACACATCCAGATTAATTTGTGTTTTGTAAGGACTAAAGGTAAAAACAAATGCCAACAAGCAAAAGCAGTAACGTGTAACAGCTGTGTTTGTTTAACAACACAGACAGTCACAACAACATCACCAGTCAAGGCCAGTTACCAAGAATTACCTTAATCAGGGGTTTTCAACCTTGCTTGTGTTGTGACCCTTTAATACAGTACCTCATGCTGTGGTGACCCCAACCATAAAATTACTTCATTGCTATTTCATAACTCTAATTTTTGCTACTGTTATGAATGAATCCTAATGCAAATATTCATGTTTCCTGGTAGTCTTAGGTGGCCTCTGTAGAAGGTCATTTGACTCACAAAGGGTTGGTCATTTGACCACCCGAAGGTTAAGAACCACTGATTTTTTTTTCCTTCCAACAGTGTCAAGGAATGATAGTATAATTCTTATTTTTTTTTTAAATCAAAGCTTAAACTTAGGAAAACCTATGTATCTCACCCAAAGTCACATAACTCATCCATTACAGACACAGGAGTTCACCTGTACTCCAAATCATATTTAACTTTCTGCCCTGCTGTAAATTCCATTTTTGTGTACGTGGTACTTCATCTGAGAAAGTCATCCCATTGGAGTCTTGCGATGCTTAAGTACAGTTCAGATATGTAGATAGCACAATGGCTGGTGGCATGGCTGTATTTATAGACTTAGTCATCCTATTTTTGTAGGGTTCAGAAAAACTGTGTTGCTTAGAAATGTGTTGACTCAACCCAGGCCAATAATGTACGAGAAAACCTCAACTCAGAAAATTCCTCTATCCGGTTGGCTTGTGGGGCTTTTTCTTGATTAATTATTGTTGAGGAAGGGTCCATCCCACTGTGAGTGGTGCCATCCCTGCACAAGCAGTGCCGTGCTGAGTAAAACACAAGACAAGTGATCCATGGAAAGCAAGCCAGTAAGCAGCATTCCTTTGTGGTATTGGCTTCAGTTCCTGCCTGCAGGTTACTGTCTTGGGTTCGCGCTCTGACTTTGTTCCATGATACATAAGGTGAACTAAACATTTTCTTTCCCAAGTTGCTTTCGGTCATGGTGTCTGTCACAGCAACAGAAAGCAAAATAGAACAAAGGTCTTTCTGAAAATAGTGGAGAAAGGCTGGCAGCAGGTGTGGAAAACTTTAACATAAGGCGAACGTCTCTTAATAAATCATATTCTCAATGGATAAGAAGAGAGAGTGCGGTACTAGCTGCCAAGACTATGGGACTTCTGGTAACATTAAAAGAAAATACAGCGACGATGTATAAAAGGAGGGCTGGGGCAATATTTTGTCCTTCAATGTTTCCTGGGGGGTCCAGATGCCACCTGGCCTGAAGTTGTGCTCCCTGCATCCCAAGGGCAGAGTACTGTAGGATTCCTTCCAGGTGGAAAAGGCTAAATTCAAAGATTCCAACTCTCTCAGAATCATCAGTCTCTGGGTGGAGAGAAGGGAGGAACACTGAACTCAGATCCTGGCAAGAAGTTCTCCAATTCAGCTGGAAGTGTTTGAGAAAAGATTTTTCCACAATAAGTGATGCTGAGTTGCTGTTCTTTTATTTTTATTTTTTTTATTTTATTAATTTATTCATATTACATCTCAATGGTTATCCCCTCCCTTGTATCCTCCCATTCCTCCCTCCGTCCCATTTTCCCCTTATTCCCCTCCCCTATGACTGTTCCTGAGAGGGATTACCTCCCCCTGTATATGCTCATAGGGTATCAAGTCTCTTCTTGGTAACCTGCTATCCTTCCTCTGAGTGCCACCAGGCCTCCCCATCCAGGGGATATGGTCAAATATGAGGCACCAGAGTACGTGTGAAAGTTAGACCCCACTCTCCACTCAAGTGTCTAGAATGTCCTGTCTATTGACTAGATCTGGGTAGGGGTTTAAAGTTTACTGCCTGTATTGTCCTTGGCTGGTGCCATAGTTTGAGTGGGACCCCTGGGCCCAAATCTGCCCATCATAATGTTCTACTTGTAGGTTTCTTTTAGTTGGGCTGCCAGCACCAGGCCAGATGGCAGTGGGGAGATCAGGGCTTCGAAACCTGTCAGAGCCAGTGGCAACATGGCCTGTCCTGACTCGGGTGAGTTGGTGGCTGCTTAGAGAAGGTCAGGTAACCGAGGCTTGGAGCTATGAAACTGAGAGGCAGTGCCAGGAGCCCAGTTTGGTTTGTGAACAAATAGCTGCCTC
>OU015749.1:10929298-10945062 GCA_907169655.1 Acomys percivali
CTCTCTCTCTCTCTCTCTCTCTCTCTCTCTCTCTCTCTCTCTCTCTCTCTCTCCATCCTCCCCAATTTGATCCCTCCTGCTCCCCTCCCACCACTTCTCTACATGGTTCCCTCCATCCATCCACCCCATATCTATACTATTTCCCCTTCTCAGTGAGATTCAAGTTTCCTACCTTGGGCCCTCCTTGTTACTTAGTTTCTTTGGGTCTGCAAATAGTAACATGGTTATCCTGTACTATATGGCTAATATCCATTTATAAGTGAGTATGTAACATGTTTATCTTTCAGAATCTGGATTACCTCACTCAGGATGCTCTTTTCTAGGTCCATCCATTTGCCTGCAAATTTCATAGTGCCATTGCTTTTAATAGCTGAGTAGTATCCCATTGTGTACAAAATGTACAACAGTTTCTTTATCCATTCTTCAGTTGAGGAACATCTAGGTTGTTTCCAGTTTCTGGCTATTATGAATAAAGCTGCTGTGAACATTACTGAGCTTGTGTCCTTGTGGTATGATAGAGCATCTTTTGGGTATGTGCTCAGGAGTGGTAGCTGGGTTAGGGCTGAGGTAGAACTATTCCCAATTTTCTGAGAAATCATATAAGGCCCATTTTGATAACTTCATTCTTACTGACTTGTCAAAGGCTCAACTCTAATTCCATCACATTTTGTGTTAGGATTTCAAAAAAAGAAATTTGAGATATATATAAACAATTGCCCTTCTACCTTCTTTGTACACATATGTAAGTACATAGATAGATGATAGGTAGGTAGATAGATAAAAAAGATGATAGAGAGATAAAAAGATAGATAATACATAGATAGATACATAGATAAATAGATGATAGAGAGAGAGAGAGAGAGAGAGAGAGAGAGAGAGACACCAACAGAAATAAATATATATACATTTTAATAATGCTAGATGCAAAAATAGCTTAAGTAGAAAAGTATAAAAATAGAGGTAACGACATCACCTTTGAGTCCCTGCTTAAATATAGCACCTACGCTATTTTTTTTTTTTTGAAACATCTGGTAGAAGTGTTGCTTTTCTTTAGTGTGACACCGAGTTAGACTTAGTCTGGTGACAAGAGGAATTTACTCTTAATCAGCTCTCCAGCTAGGCTGACAACAGAGGCACCTAAAGCTGGGCCTCCTGCCTCTCTCTGACAACTGGGCACAACACACATTACTTTGAATCTTAGATGTCCACTGGCATCCAAAGTAATAAAATTCAGCTGCAATTGGTTTATTTTAAACTAAAGGATTAGACAATAATCTTCTTTCCAAAAAGCCCAGAGGAGATGTGTGTGAAAATGTATACATGTATGTGTCTCTATACAACCCATCAGTTTTTATTATAGTAGTAAAATGGATACCAAGCAGTAGAGAACCAAGGTACAACAATATTTAAAGAAAATATTGTTGAAACATAACGTGTAATAACTGTATTTAAACACTGAGATGAATGTATCAGAGAAATGGGGAGAGAAAGGTTGTGAACATTACTATTTCACTTCCCCTCCCACCAAAACTTGTAATGAACGGGAGACAAACAATTAACTAACTTATTACACAGGTAACACAAGTAAAAAGAGCAATAGGTAGAACTTTCTGAAGAATTTGTAAGACATGGAAATGCCATGAGATTGGAATCACACTGAAAGCAGAATGAAGAAAATTCTAAGTGAAACCTCGACTTGGAAAGAGTGTGGTGGGGTTTCAGGAAGCTTGAAGCTCACGGTTAGAACAGTACCGGAAGGAGCCATGTGACAACCATCCAGAAAAATCTAAGTTGGCCAATAAGCTACTGATTTATTCAAACTCAACCAGTTTGGACTGATCTGGGAATAGTGGCATCAAGTTCACATAGGATCGAGTAGTGTGTGAGACATGTAGATCACCCAAAGTCCAAAGTAGGAGAAGTCATCAAGTCCATTTCTCCCTCCTAATCCCCTGACATCCTATACTCAGACACAATCTAAGCTATTACCATTTGAGGCAGAATTACACACACACACACACACACACACACACACACACACACACACACAAACAATTTAAAAATTAAAGAGTAGAAACAAACTGGCATCCAACAAAAAAGTTACTTCAAAGTGGACTCAGCTAATGCCCCTCTGAGATATATCTTAAATATAAAACTTTAAGCATGTTCTCAAAATAAAAATCTCAGTTGAGTTGAATTGCTATGAAGAGATTTTAATAATACCAATTAATTAATAAATTTAAATATCAAAGTTATTTTCATAATTTAGCACATTACTTCCTAACAAAAAGCATAAAAGAAAATGAAGGACTCATACAGGATACAGTTAGACATTCCCCAAACTCCTAGGAGCAGAATATTTTAAAAAAACATAAAAGAGAAATGTGAGGTATGATTTCTAAAACTAGGACTGATAAAAGATAGAATATTTTTGCATCTCATTCTCTATGTGTGGTGGTGTATGTGCATAGACACCTTATTCCAGGCGGAAGTCACAGGACATCTTGTAGAAATGGGTCCTCTCTTCCTACCAAGTGGGTCCCACAGATAGAAGTCAGGTCACCAGCATTGGTAACAAGCTTCTTTATCTCCAAAATGTCTTCACCGATCTCATGAGAATACTTTAAAGGAACCAAAGAAAGTTTTCAGGAACTAATGGAAAACATCTTGGTTGCTGAGTTAAATAAAAGGTAAACACAGAAGTCAAGAGAATTGGTCAATTGAACATTATAACTTAAGGATATAATCAACAGCAATGAAAAGGGTCCTGATGTTGGGAGCAAGACAGGCTAAGAGCGCTAGGGTGCGATGGTGATGCTAGGGGGCGCTAGGGGGCACAGGAAATTAGTGGGGATGGATATGATTGATATGTATTAACAAATGTCTGGAATTCTTAAAGAAGAAAAAGTATATTTTTACAAACCTAGGAAAACAATTGCGTAAATAACAAAAAAAAAAAGTTTAAAGGTGAAGAAAAGATAAAAACGGAAGTTCCACCTAACTCTCTTCTTCCCAGGTACCGGCTGCTCAGCTCTTTTTTTTTTTTTTTTTTTTTTTTTTTTTTTTTTTAATTAACAAATCAGAGATAATTGGGGAACAAAGTTTACGCAACAGTAAATTGGTGTACCTGAGAACGCACTTGTCTTGGGGCCCAGAATTTAACATTTGTGTACATACAGCACCAGACCAACTCGCAAGACAAAAACACTTATTGAATATCTAACTAACTGGTATTCCAGATAAAACCTTAATAGAAAGTAGGGACAAAACAGAAACTGAAATATGAGAGCTGTTTACCTGGAAGTGTTGATAATGATGAATCTTCAAATCCTGGATTCCTAATCAATCCTAGGAAATATTTAAAGTAAAAGAAGAAACAGAAACCAAGGTATAAAAAAGAAGGGAAAGAAAAAAGACATTGGAGAATTTGTGAGGAAATCAGAACTCTGATTAGCTATCCAAAATAATGGAATTTTAGAGAGGAAAAAAAAACCTGAAACAACAGAAAATATTGTCACACAAACCAAGAAGAAAGTTAATGGAGTTATGGAGTTATGATGCTGTCTAGCTACTGTTCACTAGTTAGAAGTAGGAAGACACATGATGAGCTCTCAACTGCTCAGAACCATGGTCTCTACCTTCTGAAGCACCAGAAGGAAGGGGAGATGGAAGGGGAGATGGAAGGGGAGATGGAAGGGTTCTTTGTGATCAGTGTGGGAGCAGCAAAGGGGAAGTCAGAAGTGCCTGTAACACGCACCTGTGAGCTACCGCTGTCACCTGCACACCTGTCCTGGGAAGCATTAGAAAAATGCTAAATAAAAAAATCAAACAAACAAACAAAACGAAAACACAACAACAAGAAAACTAAAATGAGAAAGAAGGATAGATTTTAAAAACGGAATGAATAAATGGGACCTCATGAGGCTGAGAAGCTTCTGTAAGGCTAGAGACACGGTCAAGAGAACAAAGCGACAGCCTACAGACTGGGAAAAGATCTTCACCAACCCTACATCTGACAAAGGTCTAATATCCAAAATATATAAAGAACTCAAGAAATTAAACACCACCAAACGAAATAACCCAATTGAGAAATGGGGCTTGGAACTAAACAGAGAATTCTCAACAGAAGAATATCAAATGGCTGAGAAACACTTAAAGAAATGCTCAACCTCCTTAGTCATCAGGGAAATGCAAATCAAAACGACTCTGAGATTCCATCTTACACCCATCAGAATGGCTAAGATCAAAAACTCAAGCGACACCACATGCTGGAGAGGATGTGGGGAGAGAGGAACACTCCTTCATTGCTGGTGGGAATGCAAACTAGTACAACTACTTTGGAAATCTATCTGGTGCTATCTCAGAAAACTGGGAATAGGGCTTCCTCAAGATCCAGCTATTCCACTCCTTGGAATATACCCAGAAGATACACCAGCACACAGCAAGAAAATTTGCTCAACCATGTTCATAGCAGCCTTATTCATAATAGCCAGATCATGGAAACAGCCTAAATGTCCCTCAGTAGAAGAATGGTTAAAGAAACTGTGGTACATATACACTATGGAATACTACTCAGCTATTAAAAACAAGGAATTCCCGAAATTTGTGGACAAATGGATTGAGCTAGAGATGATCATAATGAGTGAGTTAACCCAGAAGCAGAAAGACTCAAATGGTATATACTCACTTATATCTGCATACTAGCCCAATGGACATGTCCCATGAAAGCCTTCCCTTACCAGGAAACTGGGACCGAGGGGAGGACATCCTATTGGGACTCTAGATGAGAGAACAATGGGTGAATAGCAATGTAGAAGGATCCAGTGGGTTCTAGAAACCTACAAGTAGAACATTATGATAGGCAGATTTGGGTCATGGGGTCCCGCTCAAACTAAGGCCCTAGCCAAGGACAATACAGGCCGAATAATTTAAACCCCTACCCTGATCTAGCCCATGGACAAGACAGTCTCCACACTTGAGTGGAGAGAGGGATTTGACTTTCTCAAGTACTCTGGTGCCTCACATCTGACTATGTCCCCTGGCGGGGGAGACCTAGTGGCACTCAGAGGAAGGACAGCAGGTCACTGAGAAGAGACTTGATACCCTATGAGCATATACAGAGGGAGGTAATCCCTCTGAGGAACAGTCATAGGGGAGGGGAATAAGGGGAAAATGGGAGGGAGGGGAGATTGGGAGGATACAAGGGATGGGATAACCATAGAAATGTAACAAGAATAAATTAATTAAAAAAAAAAAAAAAAACACGGAATGAATTTATGAGGTTTGTGCTGACTGACTTTGAGTTTTACTGTATTAGGTTTTTGTTTTTTGTTTTGTTTTGTTTTTTACTGTTAGGGTTTTTATAACATTAAAAAATCATATTTAAACTTTTGATGGAAGATTACTAAAATACCACCTAAAATATCACGTGGCCAAGAATAATTTACTTCATTTTTAGTATTAGAAAATGATTGTTTTCAAAGATTTGTTTGTGTGTGTGTGTGTGTGTGTGTGTGTGTGTGTGTGTGTGTGTGAACATGAGTACATGCTTTCAGGTACTCAGAAGAGAACAACAGACCAAGCTGGAATTACAGGCAATTGTGTGGCCCTATGTGTGCACTAGGAGCAAACCTCAGAGTTACTAACTCATTTACCAAATCCCCAAGATACATAATTTTTAGCTGTGAATATGACCTCTTTGCTCATGACAGATCTGTTTGTACTTCTGATTTCTTCCTCAACTCAATGGCAAATGCAGTGTCTTTGAAAATAAGCAATTTTTATTGTTTTCAATTTTATTACCATAGAATTTGGGGGATGGTATTGTTTCATTTGTTTTTAATTCTGTGTGTGTGTGTATGTGTGTGTCTAGTTTCCTCTTTTTCAACACTTATAAGTCCTGCTTTAGCTAATTAATCTTCTTTTTTTATTTCTAATAATCCTTATCTGCGCTGCCTTTGATCCTTGGTTTGTTACAGCACAAACTTATCTGTTTTATTAGCCCTTTCTGCTTATGACTTCTTTCTGCTTTATCTTTATTTTCACTGTCATTAGTTTTAGCTTAAAGCTTTCTAATTTCCTCTTAAATTTTATGGGTTTTATTTTAGTCTTCTACTGAAAAGTACAAAAGAATACAGTCCAGGTGCCTGTCTCTCATCCACTGTGAAGGTTAAATGAGAAGAAGAAGAAGAAAAAAAAAAGAATTTCCCTAGGATTTACAAGTACCAGTTTAAACCATTAAGCTTGGAGGCCCAAAGAGACTCAACAGGTAAATGTATGGCCTGCCGATGGTGATGGCCAGTATTTGGGCCCAGAAACTCAAAAAGTAGGAGAGAACCCATTCCTGCAAGTTATCCTCTGACCTCTACCACTTGCTTGCTGCTGTGGCATGCACATGTATAGCCCCCATATAAATACAACTACATATATAATATACATGTATATAAATACATAGAATGTATGTGTATATATATGTACAGATATGTATATAATATATACATATGTATATATCCCACTAAGATTGGAAAGTCAATTCCCAATTAAAACATGTCTAAACCTTAAAAATCACTATATAAACCCATAAGAGAGACACAATCAAGTTATGTAACTATACAAGTAGTACTACAGTCTCATCATGTAAAAGCAAATTAAATGTTGAGTTGGTAAGCAAAGTTACTGCATGATGTTTCCATAAAGATTTCATGAAAGAGATTTTATTAAAACACCACACAAATTAAATTCTTAAATTAACATTGATACTCCTTCCTTAAGGGAAGCATATTTAAAATTAAATTTGTCTGTGATTACCTCAAACATAGCCTTATTAACAGCCACCTAGACGTTTGTGGGTTTTCATGCATTAAATTTTTGTTCCAGATTATTCACGGTTTGTTAATTGGTGTGATACTTGATGAATATTGATGGTGCATATTGTGGAAATAATTTCCATATGAAAGGGGGTAAAAGCATTTCCTGCCCAGGCAAAACTCTGGAAATAAAAATAAAAGAATTCTGAATGGCTAGATTCAGAATAAGAGTTTAAGCTACTATTTATTTTACAGTTAAGTAGTCTCTATAACCAGGCCTTGGAAAATGTATGGGTGCCAGTTTACAGCTGAATGCTTTAATGATGTCTAAAACAAATTTTAAAATTAATTTATGCATTAGGGCTGCATTTAAATGCTTAATTTAGAGGCTAAATGTTTGCTTTATTTAAATAAGATATTCCTGTTTTAGAAAAATCTATGAGACTTAACTTCTTCTTTAATGTTGTGCTCTCAGAGTGTTTGTTTTTCTATTTTGTAGCACACATGTTAATTTAGCCAGTGCTGTTGCAAGGGGGAAAATATCTGATGACAGAATGAGGATCTCCTCCAACCACCTTGTGATGGTAATTTACCAAGCTGATGAGACTGTACAGATTACTAGATTTACAATACTTTGCTTAGCAAAGTTAATGAAATTCCATGTCTTTTTTTATCCTGTAGTCACACAGGAAATACTCAATAAATATTTGTGATTAATTTCTCTTTAAAACCCACTTGGAACAACATGGTCAGTACAGTAGACACTACAGCTTTAGATACTATCTCACTCGATTGTCACCAACTTTTCTCTAAACCCATTAAAGCCATAGCAAGAATATTGTTCTAGCATACAAAGACACAGAAGGGGAAGGTAGCATGGGATGAGGCTAGCCCAGAGGCTAGCCCAGAGAACTGTATAGTCCTACTGGCCTCCTTAAGGCTACAGGGCCTAATTAATGATACAGGAGACCATTCAATAGTTTGTACATAGGAAGAATAAGTGAGTACATTTTTCTGTTTGAGCAGCTTGTACAGACCAGATTAGAAAATAGCTTGGTAGAAAACAGGAAGAAAAGGAAAAATATCATTTAGTAAAGGGCTATATAAATACACCACAGAAAGGATGTTTTTTTTAGACTAGGGTAGAAACATGGTAATAGAAAAAATCAGATTGTTTCAAAAGATTTTTAGCATAGATTAAACAAAGATTCATGATTAATTAAAGGTGATGTACCAATGTCTGGATTGAGGCAGGATGTAGATCTTATAGATGCCAAGGCAGGAAGCCACAGAAGCAGATTTGGAAGAGAAATATTACAAGCTCTGATTTGAATATGCTGAATTCTGATTCCTGTGGGTATCAGAAAATACAACCGATTGTAATGCAATTAATATTGCAGGAATAATAACTTAATGTTATAAACTAACAGAAATCCAGAAGAAGGCTATAGAGGGAGGAGTGGACCGTGGCACTGGAAGCGCAGCTGTGCAATGGCACATGGGCCCTCAGGATGCAAGTAGTGCAGGGCGTGTGGACTTAGTTCTCACATAAAATGCTAACAAGTCTTCCTGCCACAGATGTATAAGCACTGACAGGAGTCAAGGTGTTTCTAGGACCAGCAAGATGGCTCAGTGGTAACGGCAGCTGCCACCAAGCCTGACTGCCTGAGCTCAGTCCCGGGAGCACATGCGATACAAAGAACTGACTCCTCCAAGTTTCCTCTGACTTACACATGCATGCTGTGGCAGGCATGCACATGCACATACACAACACACACACACACACACACACACTCATGCATGCATGCATGCACACACACAGTAATAAATAGATGAAAAATAAAAAGACATTTTTAGATAGATGCACACCATGACTGTGCCCTAAAATGAATCAGTATTCCAATACCCAACTCTCACACCTCAATATGAGGAGGGTCAGTGGATGATACCACTGTCTTGGCAAGTTCTATTGCAAGAAAAGAGTGCAGGGCTTGGGTTTTCCAAGTCTTGTTTCATGGACAATAAGTATGCTTCCACTTTCTCCTGTGAAGGGAAAACTTTCTCTTCCAATAGTAGTGTGTGGACAACTATCCTGGAAACCATAGTCTACAACAAAAATTTCTTCTCCCAAAATATTTAGGAACTGAAGACTCATGAAAAAAATTGGCTCCCAAGTGAGAAAACCCAGACAACTGTCTGAGCAAGGTGAGCTTAAGGATCGTTTAGTACTGATGACCTAGGGATTGGTGGCCATTTGTGCTTTTCAGAATTCAGATATTTGGAAAATCCCAGACCAAAGGAGACTGACAGGAATAGAAGGGAAGTAAGAATGAATGGGTGTGAAAATAATCAGATGCATTATATACTATAATATGGAGTTGTGAGTGAACAAATTAAACTAATAAGCATCCTAATGGGAATATGGACGTGAGTAATGTTATGGTTTTGGTGAAAATGGCCCCCATAGGCTCATAGGGAGTGGCACTCACAGGAGATGTCGCTTGTTGGAGGAAGTATGTCACTGATAGTTGGCTCTGAGGGTTCGGAAGCTCAAGCCAGGCCCAGTGGCTCACCCTCTCCTCCTCCTCTTGCTGCCTGATAATCCAGCTATAGAACTCTCAGCTTCTTCTCCAGCACCATGTCTGCCTGCCTATGGCCATGCTGTCCTGTCATGATGACAGTGCACTCAACCTCTGAAACCTGTACACCAAGACCAATCACTGGGCACCATCCATGATGCCCTTTCACAGCAGTATAAACCATCGCTAAGATGAGTCTTCTCATTCCTGTTTGTCCTCTGTCTGTGTTTTGTTTTTGTTTTTGCTGTAGTAGAAACAGAAATGATGAATATATAGAGACACATACAGTATGAATGGGGTAATGTAGCATGTACATGTACAAGTTATAGAGACAGAATGCATGTAAGTTAAATTTTCCTATTCAGAGGCTAGTACTGTAGTCCATTGATAACGGTCTTACCTAGCCTGCAAGCCCTGCGTACAATCCCCAGCACCACATAAACTGGATACAGTGTGCATGCCTATAATTACAGCATTTGGGAAACAGGCAAAATTCTCTGGAGCGTAACACCATCCTTGACGATTTAGAGAGTTTAAGGCTAGCTTGGGACATTAAAACCCTGTCTCAAAATATTTTAAATAATTTTATTCAACAAAGAACACAACTATGGATTATCTCAGCTACCTGATTGCTTGTCTCACATGCATATGGTACTGGATTTAACCCCTAGTCCCACATAAACCAGAACGGTGGCACTTGCCTATAAATCTAGCACTTCTCAGGTAGAAGCAGGAAGATCAGAAATGTAAGGCTGTCATCAGCTACATGAGAAAAGCTTTGCCAGGCAGAGACAGATGGAGCCGCGTGACTCTGAGTTCAGTGGAGGACAGAAGGAGGCCAGGCTCAGCCAGGGCAGCATAGGAGAGCCTTTGCCTCTGCAAACAAATAAAAGGAACAAAAAGAAACAGAAAGACAGGATGCTGCTGAAAGTTATTTTGTGGCAATGGGAGATTATATATATATATATATATATATATATATATATAAAACCTCTGTCACTGCAGTAGAACCAAATTAAAATTAAAATAAATTAGTCAAATTATTATTATTATAATACGTAATTATATTTTAGGGGGAAACCCAAAAAAAGTTCTTTGGTTTCACAGTTTTTGCCTGTTTCAATCCACAATTGAATTACTTGCTGCTTTAGCCCCATAGAGAGACAACACAGACAAGTGGGAGCCTACAGTGAAGCCACGCCACTCACCTAAGCGGGAAACAAACGATACACAAGGACAGGAAGGCATGAAAGCCGCACAACCCCTTCAAAGAAACATACCCATGATGACCTAAAGACCTCCCTGTATGCCTCACCCCTTCAGAGTTCCGCCATGCCCTTGTAGCACTGTGCTGGGGACCAAACCTTTAACACAGGCTCCGTTGAGGGGCAGTCAAGACACAAACTTCAGCATTAAGAACGTGAAAAAATGAGATCCACAAGTCATGCTAATGAAAAAAAGAGTGATGCAGATTTGCGGAAAGCCATCTGGTAGTACTTAGGGAAATGAAATATGTTTATGCATATGCTACAATTTAGCAATCTTTCTCCTTGAGTAGGTACCAGACAGACTCTCCCAGGATTTCATAAGGAGATACATATGAACAAGACTGCTCTTGGGATATATGGGACTCAGAAAAAAAAAAATTGACAGAATTGATCCAAATGTACACGCTTATTAGAAAATATATTTTAAAACGTAGGTGTAGCTGAGTATCACAAGTGTAACCAATGATGAAGGTTTGGAATAATTGCTCATACACTAGCCTCTTCTTCTCTAAGGAGTACACGCGACCTTCCCATAGTATTTAGATATCACCTTGTCGTATTCAGGTTTTCTGCACATCTCCTCCTGTCCATTTTTACCAATTGTGCCATTTCTGATCAATTTTATATATCCTGCCATAAGGAAAAGGAAATACTGTTAAGATTCATAATTTCATGACTTTTCATAGGCTATTCAGCAAAACGAAATAGATCATCTTGCCTCTGTGGTCAGAGCATGGCAATTACGTAATACTGGGTACTTTACATAAAGCTGTGCCATCCATTCCGCTTCTCCCCGTCCCCGAACACTGCCACCTAGTGGCCATCACCATAAATTCTAGTTTTACCCAGATTATTACCCAGATTACAGCAATATTAAATTTCTGCGCATATTACCTAATCCCAAAACCTACCCTGACTGTTTTGTATTACAATCTATGGATTCCCAGGGTGTGATTTCTCTATTCAGTATACTGCTGTAGTCTATGCATTAATATCAGCAGTTCAGGGAGTTATGGGGCAGTACTATGGTCTCAGGGAATGGCTAGCCTTTGTCTTTCACTGATACAGATACAGGAGACAAAGCACAATGGTATTAGAAGATAAAATATGAAGAGAAAGCTATCATTAGGATAATGAGCCATGAGTGCAGTTCTCAAATGTCCTTGGAAGAGACTGACATGGTCAACAACGCAGGGCTTCCTGATATGTAGTGTTTATAGGCAGTAATCGTTCTAGGGTCTAGAATTTTGGGAAGAGCATCTGAGTGTGGCACAGTGAAAAGAACGAATCCCATTCCCCAATAAGCTTCTGAATCACTCCACAAATTAGCATGCTAACAAACATTTCTCAGTATGGGGCATCTGACCCTAAGCCTACAGAAGACCTAAAGATGTGAGTCCTGGAAGTTATAACATCACTAACAAGTTAGAAATTCAAAGGAAAAATATAAAATGGAGAAATGGAATCTGGTATTCATCTTGATTGTGGTTAAGTCTCAAGCATCACCCTTAATAGCTAATAACGAGCAGTCACTAGCATCACAGATGCACCAGGAACTTTCAGCAGGGTTGCTCTAGAATATAGCATCTCCTGCAGCCTGTGTTAAAGGAGAGAGCCTTGCTTCTGTGAGGATGTTCATTAGTGATGGTTACAGTTAGAAGTAACATAAGAAATTCTGTAAGAAAGACTTGGCATATGCAAATAATAAAATAGAGAGTTTCCCAGACAGTCATAGATTCACACTCAGTAGCTTGATGTATCAGATGCCTCTTAGGGAACCTTCCTGGAATGTTGGCCCCATCACTGCAACAGCAACTTTATTTTCTCAGATGCTACCTGGCATTTTCTCTTGTTGCTTCTTTATGGCAATTGAAATCAGATTTCTTCAGTACTCAGTGGGCAGCTTGGTCTTCATGTGGGTCCCATAGGAAGGGGAACAGGGGCTCTCTGACATGGACTCTGATGCTTTTCAATCACTTCCTACTGGTACGGCTGCCTCGCCAGGCCACCATGGAAGAGAAAGTGCTCAGTCCTGAGGCAACTTGATGTGCTGTGGTGGGTTAATAGGGGAGCTACCCTTTTCTGAGGGGGAGAGGGGGGGAATCTGGGAAGAGGGAAGGAGGGAAGGACAGAAGGACTGGGAGGAGAGGAGAGAGGAAGCTAATATTGGGACATAAAGTGAATGAATAAATTAATTAAAAATGTTTTAAAAAATCAGATTTCCCATTCTGCCTAGCCCTATATTGGACATCACTAATAACTGTGTGTGTGTATGTGTGTGTGTGTGTGTGTGTGTGTGTGTGTGTGTGTGTACATGTGTCTATTTTATTGGGTTCTTTTACCTACCACCCTTCTCAACTCCAATTCCTTCCAACCTCCCAATACTAGGTAGGAGGCATAGATCCCCTTAGACTACTTCCTGCTGATGAGGCGTGTCAAGTTCCTAGGGACAAGTTTGATCTTCATAGCCAGGATAACGCCAACCAGCAACCAGCAATCCAGCAAATAGCAAATGGCAATCAACAACCAGCAATGCAGAAAAGAACAAACACAACCAGCAACCAGCAAAAGCAGCAACAGAAACCAGCAGCATCAAGGGGCAGCATCTGTCACTTCTGTCAGGGCTCTGACTATTTATGTCCTCTGAAGAGTTCACAGAATTCCATAGGTAAACTATCTTCAGATGGCAGAGTCACATTCTTGCCAGGACATGAGGCAAATCACGGTCAGCTGCTGTGGACAATCTGAAGCAGCCCCATATCCCACACTTGAGATTAAAGCAAAAAAAAAAAAAAAAAAAACCATTCATATGACATAATTGGTTTTTGTAAGAAACCAAAATTCTCACTACATTTCTCCTCTTGGCTTTTCTCAGCCCGTGCTCTTGAATATCTAATGAGCTCTTGTAAACACAAAGCAAATGCTGTCCAAGATGGTGAGAGTTAGTTACTTGAGAACTCCAGTTGGTTAAGGGCAGAGAGAAGCTCGCAAATTAACAAATGCTTCCCACTTTGGTTCACCCAATGAAAATAATAAGATGCATTTCATGTCATACTTAGTGAGATTTTACTGGTCTCTCTTTCTCTGCTCACTTGATTTGCTACACACACACACACACACACACACACACACACACACACACACACACACTATATGTATATAGTCTTTAACTAAGCTATTTTCTCAAAAGAAACCAGTCCAAGATACGTGGGTAGCATTCTTTTACAGTATTGTCTAAAAAAGAGTAAAAGATCAAAATGAATTTAAACTGAACACATATACACTCACGAAAATTCTGGTAACAGTATATTTCAGAGTTGTACAAATGCACACAACACACAAAAACTCCTGTAGCAGTATATTTTGGAATTGTACATACACACACAACACATATACATGTGTGCACAACACACATGCACGTGTGTGTATGCATGTGCACACCCAGCAAAGCTCTGATGAAGAAGGAGAAAAAGGATTGGGAAATAAAGTAGCAAATGATTAGAAGTTGAGACCTAAAATATTTGCTTAGCACAACTTTGTTTGGGAAGAAGGAGAAAGAGCAAAAAGATGGGATGTCTTTAGCAAAGGCAAACACTTCATATCAATAATAATCTTTTATCTTCTTAATGGCTTTGATGGTGAATATAGGTCACAAGCAAGACAGAAGAGCAACGCAGGCCTTTCTAGATGGCAGTGGTGTCATCTTAGTCATCCTACTGTTCAGGAACTATTGATTCTTCTTGCTTGTGCGCCCTGCTCTTCTTTGAAGTCTCTGCCTGAAGGACAGACTAATAAGAAATTTAGAATAGAGACATCACGCTCATCCAAAGTCCAAACCAGTGACCTCATCTCTTCTCATTTATTTCATCTGCTTGTGAATTGCTTGTATTTGATTTGCCTCCTGGGACCATTGCTTGACTGAAGTTAGGAGGGTTGGGACAGGAGAAGAGACCCTCTAAATCTAAAATGGGCAGCATGGCTCCTCTACTTCATGCATAAGCATTCTGAGTTTTCACCCAGCCTTCCTGGGTATTTCAAGAAGTGCTATAATTATTTGCCGGCAATTTTTTTTCACATTTGCATTTGTTCTGCTTTTTTTATTTCTTCAGAATGTGTGAATGCTAACAGGAATAAAAAGTCAGTAGAGAAAAAGAAGAAAAGATAAGTGTGTGTCCTGTGCTTCTTGATCCACAGGTGAGCTGCCCAGCTCTGGTTTGGAAGGGCATGCCAAGTGGTATATCTGGAAAATACTCACTTCTGGGAAAACAAGAGACACTTTGAATGAGAAAGATAATGGAGCTCCCCATTCTAGCATACGGGCACTGAGAGACAACCATGAAAGGCAGGTCACTGACAGCAACTCAGTTGTCCTCTTGCAATTTACTCTTATTCTAATACATTAAAGTCCTTTCTGTCACCCACATGTAGTAAGGAGAAGCCTTGCCTGGAGCGAGGCGTGAGTGTAGAGGCCTGTACAAAGGAGCTGGAAGCTGAAAGCTAGGAACCTCAGTGGGGTTCCTCTCAAGTCCTCATTGCCCTGACCTGGGCTCCTGTCTGCATTAAAGAATCCTTTTAGAATGAATCTTCCTTCCAGTCACTTGAGCCCCTTGTCCCTGAAATTTTACTCTCATAGCTAAAATTTTATGAGGTTAGAAAGATCCCTTCAGTCTTTCTGAAATTAGAATTTCCCAGCTACAAGGCAAGTGGCATAAAACTTCAAATAAGTCCACTTTCAGTATCTCAGACTCACCTTGTGTTATTGTTCCCTCAGGGAGTACCAGGCATGTGAAAGACACAACTATGTGGGACGGTGGAAGCAGTAGTTTCATCCATGGCATTTATGCCATTTAGAAGTTGTTAGAAAATAAAGTAGCCCTTATTATCTATGGAGGATACTTCCAGGAACCCCACTGCATGTCTGAGACTAGACAGTAAGAACCCTATACATACTCACAGCTCAAATTATAGATTAGGTACATAAAAAGGAAAACCAATATTAACAGAAGAAGTGAGACAGCATACAATAATAAAGGTCATTTAAATATTCTTGCTGTGTTTATACACATACACACACACACACACACACACACACACACACACACACACACACA
>OU015749.1:10953794-10994827 GCA_907169655.1 Acomys percivali
CACACACACACACACACACACACACACACACACACACACACACACACTCCCCCGTATGGTTTAAGGCATCTGAAGGTAGTTAGGGAGCTTATCTGCCAACTTAGGTTTCTCCTTGTATGGCTCCATTCTTTCTGCTATGCCAATCACCTGGCAATTTCCCACCACTCTGCACCCCACATTTTATCCCTTCACTCCTAAGACTAATAACACTTGGGGTTTTGGTTTTCGGTTTTTGGTTTTTGGTTTGTTTGGGTTTTTTTTTTGTTTTTTTGTTTTTGTTTTTGTTTTTTCCTTCTCTAGCAGGGGGATCTGGGATTGCCCTGGCAGGGGAGAATCACATTAACGGGCTTTCACCCACTGCGGTTTCCAGCTTGTGTGATACGGGCTCCCTCCGGTGTGTACCTGATTTGGGTCATGCTCCAGTGCTTTCAAACAGCTTTCTAAATATAATTGTTACCAGCAGGCGAACGTAACCAATGCAGATGACTGCAGTCTACGAAAATAGGAACCGAAAGATAAATTCTTAAATGTGAATTAATTTCAATCTAAAAGAATAAATTGTATTTATCACAGAATGTAAGCCAAGACTAATGGCGAGATCCGGCTCTAGATCCTAATCGACTCATGTAATTGAAGGTAAACGTAATTGGGTTGTTTCACCTAAAGACTTACTTTTCTTCCTCCATAAAATGGCTATTTTCCTAGGGGTGCCCTCCTACTAGTGAGGGCGGCTGAAGAACCCTGGTGTTAATATTTTGAAGCAGGTGAACACTGCTGGGGAGAGGGAAGTCCTCTGAGTTAATATAATTCCTGGGTTGCTAAAGCAACTGAAGGCTGTGCACTGTAAAAATCTGATTTATTAAGTTCTATGAATAGCCTCACTCATTTCTCATTACTGCTCTTGACTTTGCTTCTTTCCTGGGCAGTAAGAAAAAAAAAAAAAAAAAGCACCAAGACAAATCCTGCTTTTCCCAGTCATTATCTTTTAAATATGTTTTAATTTATTCTTTGAGAATCTCATCATGTACACAGTGTAGTTCCATCTTTCTATGTACGACTGCACTGCCAACTCCTCCCCGACTGTCCCTGCTGTGTCCCCTCCCACCTTCATGCTCTCTTTCGCATACTATTTGATTAACATTTTCAAGTATGTGCGTGTGGATATGGAGGGGATTTTGCACGTATGTACATTCAGGTATCTTCAGAAACCTGAAGCATTAGGTTGCCCCCTGACCTGCAGTTACAGGCAATAAGTTCAGTTGTGTGCCAGCTGGTGTGTGGCTAGGGACCCAACTCCAGTCCTCTGAAAGAGCATTGTGTACTCTTAACTGCTGAGACATCTCTCCAGGCCTGAGGCCTCTTTTTTCTTTGTTTTATTTTAAACTTTATTTATATTGTACTGTATTAAATTAGCACATGGATAATATAAGAGAGACCACACTCCTGAAAAACAAACTGCCTCCCCCTTACCGAGAAGCCATCAACTGCTACTAGCTTTTCTGCTAAGAGTGAGACAGCATGAACTCCTTCATTACCCATGTTGGAACCTGGACCAGATTGGTCTTGTATGGGTCTTGTGCATGCAGTTTCATGGCTGATGCGAAGCTATGGACCTGCTACATGTTTTCTCACTTTCATGAAGTACTCTTGGAGAAAACTTTTACAATAGTAAAAACATCTGGTGTTTCGCAAAGCATAAACCATAAGTACAAAACTTGTACTGAAGGATTTTTACAAAAAAATTTTTTTTCTCTTTCAATTATATCTTGGAGATGATTCAGAAGATCGATTGAGGTCAATAAATATCTCATGTGTTTCTTCTTTTGTTCAAAATGTTCTCAGCAAGGACAGAGTGATGTTCTGCATACCTTTCACGTCATTCCTTTGAGTTATCTACACACTAGAAAACAATTTTTACCTGATGAAATTGTTGCAAATTTAATTAGAAAATACATTTACTACATTGCATAGACAGGAGTGATCTTTACATTCTGAAGAAAATCCTGCTAGAGAAGTGTTGAACATGGAAGCTTATACACATAAGAATTCGGTTTGGTAAGGAAAAAAAATCCCATTTCTAAAATTTTGCTGTGTCCTAAAATCGTAGATTTTTAGATACCTACCTCTATGGAAGCTATGAATGATACAGAACTTGAAGAGGAGAGAGGGACGTAAGTGTGCACTGGGACAGGAAGTGATACAGGGGACCCTGCCAGATGTTCTGGAGTGATGAGCATCTGCACTGTGCTGGAGGAGGAGGAGTCTGTGCTGCCACTAAAGAAAGAAAGCGGTGATGGGGTCTCTCAAGATAGTTCCTGGTAAAGAGGCCACTAGAAGGAACTCACTAAATGCTATGTAGAAAGGATGTGTTTAGTAGAAGCAATATGCGAGGGGAGAGAGAGAAGGAAAGACAGGAAGAGGAATAGGGAGGGGGAGGGAGGAAGGGAACATTGGGGTTGTAAAACTACTAGAAATGCAGGAAGATGAATTGCTATATCCTGAGAAAATGTTTCTCAAGGAAATAAGAAATAAGTCTTGCTCTCACACAGCTGTATTTGAGTCCAGTGTCATTGTTGTTGTTTATTCATTCAATTTATTTCAGGCTAATGTCTGTACCCCAAGACTGGCCTTTAACTCACAGCAGTCCTTCTGGCTCGTTCCTTCAAATGCTTGGATCACAGGCTGAGCAACCACATCCAGAATGGATTAGAATCTCCATCCTGTGGAGCTCTATGAAGAATTATGAAAATTACTCCTCTGAACTTAAAACATAAATAACATCTAAAAATCTACAAGTATTTCACTGGGATGATGGGTATCAAATTAGCTAACTGGTGTTAAAAATAAGTGCTGCCGTATACCATGATGAAGCCTCCACAGGTAGACTGGAGATGAATGACTCAACTCAGTGAAGTAAACGGGCAATTTCTTTCTTGCTTCTTCTATCCTTTAGGAATAATTTTCTTTTCTTTTGAAGAGAAAACCAAACCAAACAAAAATAATTTGACTATACTATCTATGGGAAAAATTGTTTCTTGTCAAGTAGCTAATTATCTCCTCAAGTATAGAGATATGTCACCTATGCTATTTTAGCATTCTCTTTTAAAAAATAAGAGTTAAATTTTCCAGTTCTAAATTTTAAAGAGCAAGTTAAAAACATGCTTCTTCAAAAGATGATTTTTTTGAAATGATATGTTCAAACAGAGGCCAGAGCTAAGGAGAAAGCAGACAGTGATTAGCATTCAAAACCAGAATGATATTCCAGTGGTCAAACATTATGTGAACAAGTCTATCCACCCATCCCTTTGATCAGTGCGATGGCAGAATTAGCTAGTGTCTATCTTGAAATGACCTCATAGATTCTCATCTATTTGGCTCACCCATTTGTAGCAACATTTTACTGAAAATTTATTGACCCAACCCATCTTATTCATATCATCTTATGGTTTTCTGACACCAATCCCCAAAGTGTGTTACTATTACTCTCTTCTATGAGGGAAATAGCTGAGTTTTAATGAGTTTTCCCCCCAAAATCACACAGCCAGCAAAACTCAAAGCTATATTCCCTCCCACAGCAATGCTTTACTTTTGCACATGCCCTCTCTGTTCAGACATGTGCAGACATAGACCCTGACATGGCTTCTCTGTGGGTAGGGAAGTCTTCAAAACCCTTTCTTTTTTCCTGAATGTCTTAACCTCTGCCTTTCAAGGACTTACAGGATGAAGGTATGTTTAAAATTTTTTTAAAAGCACAAAGGGTGTGTTTAAATGAGAATGTGTGTCACAAGGTAGCCTTTGGGGTGTGTGTGTGTGTGTGTGTGTGTGTGTGTGTGTGTGTGTGTGTGTTTGGTCAGCATGTGTTCAGCTATGTAAGACAGGAACTTTGAGCTTCTGTGCTTTGCCCAGGGACCATCTCAGAGGTTTTAGTTCCTACAGCAGCAGCAACAGTAACAAGAACAGCAGCTCAATGTTAGCCCTGCGTTTCTGCTCTTAGGCTTCTTCTCCCTCATTTGCAGGATGTAGCACATTTTTGTCCAAATATTCTGATTGGCCTGGTCTCCTAGTTTAGATGCTACAGACATCCTCAAAGCACACCCTGAGCAAATCATTAACCAGAGGAAGACTTTGTCTTTAAGCAAACAGCTCCAGAAAAGATTCTTCCTGGGGGATATTAATGATCAAAATAGACACCACTTAAGTTTGTCAGAAGAAAGAATTTTACTGTGAATACTGAGAAAGTATTGCCTGTGGTGGGTCTATAATAGCATGAAACTTACCCTAAAACTTCCGTGCGAGAATCTACACCCCCGAGTTTTATTGTTGTTGCTGTTGTTTTGCTTGTTTGTTTGTTTTTTAACAAGCTTTGTTATGTTACATAAAAATTCCATGCCGTCCATCAAAACTGTAGAAAGTCATAATGATTCTGGACACTCCCATAAGGTTAATGAACAGATTTTTGCTATGAATCTGGTGATTCACATGAGCATAAAGAATAAGTAGGAGGCTTATCAGAAGAAGCCCTGTGAGAAAAGGATGTTCATTTTCATGGAAGTCACCCATAAGAGGTCTCAAATGAATACCAACTTTTGCTGTCATTTCTAGTAAGCACAGATAATGAATCAGATGCATTCGTTTTCAGAAGATGTATTTGTTTTTATTTTATGTGGATGAATATTTTGCCTGAATGAATGTAAGTGCACTGCATGCATACCTGGTACGTGCAAAGTCCAGAAAGTACATTGGACTAGCAGGCACTGAAGTCACAGATGGTTGTAAACTGCCATAACGGTGCTGGTGAGAAACCAACAAACTTCTGCAAGAGCAGCAAGTGCTCCCAACACATGAGCTGTCTCTCCAGCCCTTAGAGATGGTCTTGGATTTAAGTGTGTTCTCTAGAGCTCCTAACATCTTGTGGAGTTATAATGCTTAAGATTTATTTTTATTTATGTGTAGCATGGCTGTATATGTGTATGTGTGTAAGAGACAAGCATGTGTGTCCAAGGAGACCAGAAGAGGGTGTCAGATCCCTCAAAACGGGAGTCACAGGTAGTTATGAGCCACTGGGTGCAGGTGCTTGGAATCACACTCTTGTCCTCTTGAAGATCAACAAAGGCTTTTAATCATTCATCTATCTCTGCAGCCCCATAGGTAGATAATTTTAAGTCCCTCTTTCTTAATGAGGTTACAATAAATGTTTGTGAGTCATTATTGTATCGCAGGTCAATGGAAGCTACTACATAAGGAAAAACATGGCAAAAGATAGTGAGAAGCATAAGTTAGACTAGGGGTGGGGGAGCCGGAATAGAGTCTTACGATGTACAGGAAAAGTCGTCAGAATGAAAACAAGAGTGCGCGTGACAGATGGGAGGTCAACACCTACAGAGCCTGTATGTGGTGACATATCGTGGGAGCCATCTTCCAGGAACAGGAAAAGATACAAAGAAATAAACAAGCAGAAGCAGTAAGAAGAACAAATTGGTATAAATACACACCAAAGGGAGGACTTGAAAGAGGGAACAGGGTAAAAGTAACAGAACATGAAATCAACAGCATTTGTTGGGTTATATTTTAAAGACCAGAAAGAATTAACGTGTGTGTGTGTGTGTGTGTGTGTGTGTGTGTGTGTGTGTGTGTGTGTATGTGTGTTATGATTGTGTGCACATACATAGGTGCTTGCACACAAGAAAGCCCAAGGAGGACATCAGTGTTATGTTCTATCACTCTGCTACATTTTTTTTGAGAGAAAAAAAAAAATCCCATTTAGCCTGGAGCTAGGCTGGGAGACAGCAGGACCCAGGAGAGACTCTTGTCTCCACCACAATGCAGTGTGCTTACAGACTTCTTTGTTGCTGTGTCCAAATGTTTGCATTGTTGTTTCCTATTTGAACTCAGGTCCTCAGGCCTGAAGAGCACGTGCTCTTGCCTACCCACTCAGCCATCACTCTGTGCCATCGCAGTGCTCATAAATGCTAGTGACAAGAAAATAAATAAATAAACACATAAATGGAGTATTTAGGAAGATATTCCAATGGGAAAAGTCATTAATGAAGGTATCTAAGTGACGCTTTGGGATAAAACTTGAAAGCAATAGGACTGGGAGGAGGAACATGACTCTAAACATAGGAAGTTCCTGTGTGGACATGAGCAGGTATATATACTATGTTGTCTGTCATAACTCCTCTTCCAGTACATGTTATAGTAAAAACTCTACCACATAATGAACTACTTAAATTACGCCAATGCAATTAAGATTCATGGAGACATTGTGTGGCATTTGTGTGCTTCTTGTTTGTACCAGTCACATGCTAGTAGCATTGGCTGCTTCCCTGTAGGGAGTAACTCTCTAAAATGTCAAGAGTGGGGGCTGGAGAGATGGCTCAGAGGTTAAGAGCACTGACTGCTCTTCCAGAGGTCTTGAGTTCAATTCCCAGCAACCACATGGTGGCTCACAACCATGTATAATGTGATCTGGTGCCCTCTTCTGGCCTGCAAACACACATGTGGGCAGGATATTGTATAAGTAATAAATAAATAAATCTTTAAAAAAAGAAAAATAAATAAATAAAATAAAATGTCAAGAGTGAGGATGAAACCAGCCCACCCAATCCCCTCACTTATTCACTTTTGCAATGTGGTCTGTTATCATGAGCATCAGGGATGCAGCCAGGTGTCATGCTCACCCTAACATGTGTCCAGTTCAGGGAGGATTGAAGAACTTGAGAGTCCTGGGCCATGGCTTGGAAACAAACACATCTCCCCATCTTGGATATGGTACAAGATTCCTTTGTGCTCAGAGTTGCCTCTGAAGTTATTTTTGGAACATCGTATGGATTTTTCATTGAAACATCTGTGTTAACTTTTATTATCCCTGGTCTGCTTTGTAATTTTGGAAACAGATATAAAGAATGAGCAACCCAAAGCACAGTAATATAGTGGGAAGCGTCCTTCATAAGTCAATTGAGGAATTTAATAATCTCTTTAGAAATAAGCTCTGCAGCTATGAGAAAAATGTGTGGGTTAAAGGCCTTCCAATTAAGAAAGGTTTCTCTGTGGATTTATAGGCTGGTGGTTCACTCTTCCTGTTCGTGTTTCCATAGCAACTGTCAGGTAGATTTTCTGCTACTTGCTAGGAAGTTGGAAATGTTGAGTCTGGTTGAGCCTTTTCAATTCAGTGAAGCTTAAATGAAATTCTTTGCAAGGAACTGGCATTTAGCCTGGGTCATTTATTCATATCTAGAAGGAAAAAAATCAATTACTGTAATCAAATGTGCAAATTTTTTATTGGGATTATTTTGGGTACATATTTTGTGCTGTAATCTATTTTTAATGCCAGGGTGCTAAAGGTTTTAAGGCTGCAGCTGGCCTCTTTGCTATCTGATGGCTTGTGGCTTTAATTACAGCCCAAGCCATAGGAAGGCATGCCTTTTTCTGGTCTACTTTTTGCAAGCTATAATCACCCCTGGTGATATTCAGAAGCGAATGAGGATCCAGAAGGCTCATTAGTTTGAGACACCTATACTGCACAAAACACAGTGTACAACCTTTTATTCTTTTTATTTTTCTTGTCCCATTGGTTATTTGGATTAAAGCCTGGAGACATAAATAATGTAGATGCTATTATTTAAACTTCTTGCAAGTACAGTCTCTTCCTTTTCCCTTCAGATTAAACCCAGTTGGGCGTCGCTCTCTATGGTTAATTTCAACCCACATTGACTGATGCCTGACAGCTCCACGTAGGATGGTCTCCTTTAATCCTGAAAAAAAAAAAAAAAAAGAAAGAAATAAAAGAACGAAAGAAATATCAAGCCTGTAGGAGGGCAAAGGGAGCACCTTATGTAACATACAGCACGTGCCACACAAAGAGACAGACATCTAAGGGGCATTACTCAGTGCGTTCTTTTGTTAGCATCTTTGCTCACCGGCACACAAACAGCTTCTACAGAAAGTAAGGTGCAGTTCTTATGTCACAGGGTCCTGCGTTTTTGTCTTCCAGCTTCCCTGTGGATGTTTCTTACATACCATTCACAACAGTGCCTTCAGATGGATATTTCAATACCTTTTATTCTGTCCTTTTTCTATTCTCTTGTCATTTATATGGCACACCTGTAACTATTATGCTGACACTTCATAATACTATAATTGACTGATGATAAAAATACAAGTAAAGGAGATGGACACACACACACAGAGGGAGGGAGGGAGAGAGAGAGAGAGAGAGAGAGAGAGAGAGAGAGAGAGCACTTTAAAGTCAGAGTTGAAATGTCTTTTTGGTTTTTTTTTCCTCTTTGGTCTAGAAATTGTGCTTTCTTCTGTTGAGCTAAATAAAAACTTTCTTAGAAGAGCAATTGAAGTTGAAGGAAGCTCACCATCTAGTTGCTATACAGGGAAGTGGAAATGAAGTTGCTCTGCCCTGCTCTCAACTTTATTTACTCTAAAAGGTAGGCAATTTTCTCTTAGAATCAATTGTACTTGGAGCTGCATGGCTCACTCAGCAGAAGATGCATCTGTACTCAGGAGCAGAGAGAGGAGAGCTATGTTCAGGATGCTTGGGGCATCCAGAGATCAGAGTACAGAGAGCTGAGCTGAGCTACAGAAACACATTGCCTTATGTCAATGTAGAAACATACAAGTCATTTGGCAAGGAACAGGCATGCTGGCTGGAGCTTTTGTCCTTGAAAAGCAAGTCACTAGTGGTGAAGTAAGAAAGCTGGGAGCCCCCTGACTGGAGAAGTGGGAACCCCTAGACTTTGACAGTGGCCAGAGGATAGAAGTCAAGTCCTCTCCATGGCCAACCCACCTCCATTTGTACATTAAGTGGGAGTTCTGTTCCATCTGCTCTTTGTCCAATGCAGGTGCCAATCTGGGAATGACACCAGCACTTTAAGAAACAACTTATCCTAAGTATCACAGCTGAGTTAATTCAGCAAATGTCCCTGTATCTTTAACTCTCAAGTCCTTATGACCAGCCCCTTGCTCAGTACCTCTGAGGTTCCTACCTGGCCCAAGCTCTTAAAAAAAGGTTGCTCTTAGAACAATGGAGAAGCCCTACCTCCTAACTAGCATCACAATGAGACACCCTTCATTGGACTCTGGCAGTCAGTACTGAGTTTCACTCCTCTAAGGCTTCTTTAGTACAACAATGAAGTGGATAGAATGGCATCTCAGTCCTATTCCTACAGTCCCATCTTTCAAAATGCTGAGATAAGAGGCAAGTCCTAGAGTTCCAGCCCAGTCTAAGAAAGAATGAAATTTTGTCTCAAAGAAACAAAATAAAAGAAGACTGTCTTAAGCTATAAACCTTCAAAGCCCAATCCTAGAGATTCTCTTCCTCCATCAAAGCTGCAAGTCCCAAAGTACAGTGACCTGAGCAACACCATCAACCGGATACAAGGTATTTAAATACATGAACCTATGGCTAACATTCATTATGGGAACCACCACAAAAACAAAGCAAAAATAAACACCAACAACACAAACAACAGATAAAATCAGGAGATGCAAACAAAATCTCAACAGGAGCGTCCAGCGCTCAAAAACTGTTTGATATTAGCTTACAGAACTGGCTTTGTGGGATAGCTTATGTTGTCACAAAAAAAAAAAAAAAAACTCAGAGCTGAAAGCCTACAGATGTCTGTTGAAATCACTTCTTTGCCACATGACCATAAATAATCTTTAAAAATTAGTGGAGCCTGCTGCCCTTGTAGTAAAACAAGGCAACTCACACCTGCTTCCGAGGCCATTGAAGGGGCATTCTTGGTCTGGCGTCTGCTTTATGTCAACCTCTTGGCACTGCCTTTCTCTTCTGCTGCATAATATGTTGACTCCTTAAACAGCTTCTTAATTATCCTTGTTGTCACCTTACTATTGTGAGCCCAACACACTTAGACAATTTCCCCATCTTTATCTTTTTTTTCCCCTGTAAAATGTTCTTTTCCTTTATTCCTCTTTGGAGGAGAGTCTGCTTATTTGATGCCAGAATCCTTAGAATAGCACACAGAGAGTAAAACAGCCATCAGCTCATTTCCATTCCAGATCTAGGGAAGTACTTGCAAGATTTGACTAACAACAAAGGCGAGTCCCACTCACTGGGGAAGGGTGTCATGGCAGGAAGAAGGCATGTTGTACTGTCGCACAGGGAACGGTGCTAAAGGAGGATGTGCTTAAAGCACCTATAACCCCAGGAAGCCTCTTGCTACTTTGTTCAGGAATCCTTCATTTTTGCAGGGCATGAAGTGCTGGAGATGTTCTGTGTCTCTTGTTCCAAATTTATATTTGGACTTTTTTCTAATTCATCAATCCTGGACATGTTTCTAAATCCTTTGTTAAGTTTGCAGTCTCCTGCAGTTGCCAACTGTGGAATTATTTGTGTCAAAACTACCCCTCTCAGATTGGCTAACTTGAAGATCAGAGCACTCTGCACAAGAAAAGGCTTCCTGGCTCAATGTGTCAGCTCCTTTTCATGTAGCTAGATCTTTCAATTTGTAGCATAACCCCTGCAGCACTAGAGAGAAAGGATGCTCTCTCTGAAATGCTGAACTGTGGTCACCTCTGCCTACCATTATATTTCCACAGGCATTTCTATAAAAAGCTGCAAAACCGAGGGCTCTGAGATCTGACACTTGGAATGGCTGCAATCGCTCAAAGGCACCCCTTTCCCTAGCTCTTGCTGATTTGACCCCATCCCTTCCTGTCTTTCAACATGCATCCCATAGCTCTATATTTAGGTGGATGACCAGACACACATACGGCCTCCCAACACTTCTCACTAGTCTTTGGACAGCTTCCCCTGTGAGTTTGCTGTTAACTCGGAAGAGCTCCATTTCTGTCTCTGCTGAACCACTTATTGTGTGATAGCATATACTTTTCTGGAACTTTCCAATGCCTCACTGTCTATAAATTAATTGACAATAGTAAACTGACTTTTGCCAACCATAATTGATGAGTAAATGAAGTTTGTACTAAGTGTGTGTGTGTGTGTGTGTGTGTGTGTAGAAATTTCTTTAAATCTTTTAAAAATAATTCTTCCATATTTTTAGATTATAATGAAATTATATCACTGCCCTTCCCTTTCTTTCCTCAAAATCCTGCCATATAACCTTTACCCCCTCCTTGTTTTCATTCAAATTCATGACTTCTTTGTACATTGACTGTTGCTATGTATGTGTATATGTGTGTACGTATGTATATGTGTGTATATACTTAAATACAGGAATATCACCTGCTCAGTCTGCATAATTTTACTTGTACTTACTGTTTCAGGGCTGACCATTTGGTATTGGATAGTCAGTTGGTATGTTCTTCTCTGGGGAAGATTCTCCCAATCTCAGCATTCCTTAGTTGCCTGTAGTTGTTGTCCACAGTGGAGGCCTCATGAACTTTCCCCCACACATACTGGCATAACAGTAGAGTGCATCCCAGTTCATTTAATGCTTAGGCAGTCATGTTGGTGACACTTCCTTGTATACCACATTTGATATTACTAAAAGACACAATCTCACAGCAATTCCTCTGGCTTTTACAATATTTCTAGTCCCTCGTCCCCAATGTTTACCGAGTCTTCTATGCATAAATGTTTTGTAGAAGTATACATTGGGGTTGGACTCCAGAGCTCCGTGGTTTGAATATTGTTCTACCTCCGTGGCTCTGGGCTTCATGTCTGAAGTGCATGATGTTTTCAGCAATAGGGACTAACTTTTTACTTCAGGGGATTGGGGGAGACAGCCAAGGACAATTGCAATAGCCTATAATGTGTTGGCAGTCTCTGGGACAACTCTCACCAATGATTCAAGGGGAGGAGGTGGTTCTCATACTTGATGTGGCTTTTGTTATTGTTGTTGTTGTTGTTGTTAGATTTTATTTGGCTCTTAAAGGAGACATTGTCATCTAGATTAAAAAATTCATTTAAACTAAATGTGTGTATTTATACACAGACTAGCATGTATTATAGGTATGTTTAGGTAGAGAGTTGATACGATGATTTCTCATGACCTTTTCAGAAATCTTTACTCTTGTTATTTTGCCCTCCTCCCTCCCTAATTAGAAGCTCCCAGTTTAATGGCATTTCCTTCACTAAATCACTAGTACTTTGCTAGTCTCCTTTCCCCACCTCCACCCTGATATGGACCCTTTTATCTTCCTGGTTTCTAGATTATACTATCAAACCTGAAAATTTGGACTAGGAGCCTTCAGTGAGAAAAAAAATGTTTGTTTTACTACATCTGTCTTACTTCACTCATTATGATCATTTCTAATTCCATCAATTTACTTGAAAAGTCCACGATTGTATTGTTCTTGAAAACGGAATAGTATTCCATAGTGTAGATATACCACATTTTCATTATCCATCCATGGAGTCACTTGAAGAATACTGACATTGTTTTCATTCCTAGGATATTGTTAGTAGACTAGCGATGAAAATGGCTGAGCAAGTATCTGTGGAGTATGCTTTTGAGTCCTTTGGGCATATGCCAAGGACTGGTATACTGGATCATATGGTTGATTTATTTTCAGTTTTTTGAGGAGCTTGCCATGCTGATTTGCATAGTGGCTACCCCAGTTAGCAATCTCACCAACAGTGGAGAAGCATTGCCTTTTCCTTTCATTGACTCAGTTGTTTTGTTGATTGTTACCACTCTGATCTTTGCATTTCCCTACTTGATAGAGAAGAAGAATACTTTTTTAAAAAAATATTTGTCTTGAGAACTGGATGTTTTTGCAAAAGAGGAAATCAAAGGATGTGCTTTCTCAAGTACTCAGTGGTAACATTATGATTTGAACTCAGAGCCTGTCACAAATAACTGCAGTTGTGATGAAGTGATGTAGTAGATCAGAAAAGCACATTTCTGGGTATTTGGGGGGACCTATACAGATAGCTGGCGTGCGGGAAATCAACTGAGGGAATGCAGGTGGCACCATTCAATATGGTGACAGTTCCCATGGCACAAAAGGAAAAGACAGGAGTCTATGAGATAGCAACAAAATATAACAAAGTTAAATATACTAATGTTTAACAAAGTATATCACACTGAACTTAGACAAGAAGCCAGCAGCAGAAAAAGAACCCAAAAGAAGGCAAGGAGTTAGAGACCTATTTCTTCAAATAATCAGGAGCCCAAAAAAAAAACCAAGAATCTGAAAGTCATGCTTCATATGGAGATGACATGGTGCAAAGCCTTGTAGACCCTGTGCTTTGGGATTCCAACGCTGTGAGTCCATATGAGGTTTGCTTGGTTGATTTAGAGGGCCTACCCATGCTGGCTTATTCTGCCAGCTCTGCTTCCAGGCTGCTGTGTATGAACCAGCTTTCTAACTCCATAGCCTTTTATCATAATGGTGCGTTTCACTACAGATCCAAACAAAGTGAAGTCAAGAGAAAACACACTGAAATCTCAGAATCTATGAATCAAAATAAGTCTTTTCTTCTTTTATTTTAACTAATGAGTTGATTAATTTTATTTGTATTATCAGAAGTTAAGATCTGGGCTGTGGAATGCTGGCCAAGTTCAGCTTCCTTTAGCTATGTGGCCAGCCTTCCTCTTATCTTTTCAATTTTGACACAGGGTCTCATCACATTGGCTAGAATGGCTGAAAATTCACTCTGTAGCCTACATTTTTATTTTAGCTGAGCTTCTTTTATTTTAAGTATATGATTGCTTTGGATGTGCATCATATGTGTTCCTGCTACCTATATGGGTCAAAAGACATCTCTGGATCCCCTGTTGCTAGAATTACAATAGTGAGCTACTAAATGGGTGCGGAGGACTCTACTCACGTCTTCTGCAAGAACAACACCTGTTCTTTACTCTAGAGACATCTTTCCACCCCAACTATGTCAGTTCTATATGTGTAGCCCTCCTGCCTCAACATCCAATGCAGCTGGAATTGCAGGCCTGCCGCACCAGGTCCCAATGTTCCTCCTTTTAATACTTTCTCTCAGCTATTTGTCACAGCAGGACAAAGGTAATTTGTACAGAGCCCACGTGGTTAACTAGAAATACTTTATTTGCTTCACTATGTACATTCTAATATATGTTATAAATATATTATCTAAAGTATGAACAGAAGTTATGGTCTATCCAGTAACTGGAAGTACTGAGTTAGAAAATATTAGGCCATGCGTCTAGGGAAAAACACAGGGCTAGGGGTCTACAAGACTGAGGACAAATACGCTGAACAATCTATAGTTTTAGCTAGGAGTATTTCTATTTAAGGACCCTTGTTTTCTATAGATCTTTGATTCAGTAACAGTGAACTTGTAGCTTACCACAGTATAACTTGTGCCTGAACAAAATTTATGTGTTCTCAGAAAGGAACATCAGAATCTTCCTGTGCACAGTGAGACTCAATACCACTTCATGACTACAGTTATGGGTCATTTGGAAAAGTAAAATCACTAGAAAGTAGAAAAACATAAAAACGCAGTGGTAAACGGGGCACAGTGGTACACACTTATAATCCCAACACTTGGGGAAACAGAGGCAGGTGGATTGCTGTGAGTTCAAGGCCAGCCTTGTCCACAAAGTGAGTCTTGGACACCAAGACTACACCAAGAAACCCTGTCTAGAAAAACAAAAAGCAATAATATAGGCAAGCAAGCAAACAAACAAACAAAACCCACAGTGGTAAAGAGGCTACAGATGGTCATGGGCTGACAGGGTGAGAGCTGAGCCAGAAGGCCATCCTTGTCCAATATCACCTCACAAAGCTCCCGGACCCAGATCGTAGACTTTGTTAAATCATGAAGTACAGTTAGCTAAGCTAGTGGCAAGGTCCTGAGCTTCTGGTGTGGTTCTGAATATCCTGTTATCAGAAGACGGGGAATATGGCATATGGACCAGCAGCATTGTTGTTACCTGGTTCTTTATAAAAAATATAAACAGTCAGGCCTCCCTAGCACCTGCTTAGCTGTAGTCTATATGTTTTTATCTGCTGAGCTCCCTGTCAAAGACAGAGAAGCAGACCTTTGCCCCTCCAACTCTAGTACCGATGTGCTGGTGTTTCATGATAGCGAATACCCACTCATTCTCTCCTCAATCATAGTTTTAACCACTGCTTTTGCACGGTACCAAGATCACTGGAGCCTTATCAAACTCTGGAACTCTCTGTTGCTCCTCTATGAGGTCACCCCCTAAGCAGCTGACTCTTGGCGAATGTTTCATTAGAGACCTCTTTGGTCTTGTTTTGTTTTCGTCTTCAAGTCATTTTCATTCTCAACACAATTGAATGTGTTTATCACCAATACGTGGACTAAAATCATGCTCAGTTCAAACTAGCTCATTTAGCCCTTCTGTCAACCAAATGATGTTTACCTTGTTGTGGAGCCTACGTGTCAGATGACAGCTGTCCCAGCTAACCAGCGTGAATATGTGTTTGAGAATTTTAAATAGTTTACTGTGTTTTTTAAGCTAAAACTTCTACTTCATGAGTTTGCCTAACTCAGAAGCCCATGACACTCCAACTTAGGCAGTCATTGTGTATCAGAAGATGCAGTTAAGAGTCTTATTTCTCCTTTTGGCAGCAGCAGCCATCTTTCAGTAACTCGCCAAAATGACGAACACAAAGGGAAAGAGGAGAGGAAGCATGGAGTCGTTCCTTTGGCCATGTACATGCGAATCTACAAGAAGGGTGATATTGTAGACATCAAGGGGATGGGTACTGTTCAAAAAGGAATGCCCCATAAGTGTTACCACGGCAAAACCGGAAGAGTCTACAACGTCACCCAGCACGCTGTGGGCATCATTGTGAACAAGCAGGTTAAGGGCAAGATTCTCGCCAAGAGAATCAACGTGCGCATCGAGCACATCAAGCACTCTAAGAGCAGGGACAGCTTCCTGAAGCGCGTGAAGGAGAACGATCAGAAGAAGAAGGAGGCCAAGGAGAAGGGCACCTGGGTCCAGCTGAAGCGCCAGCCTGCGCCACCCAGAGAAGCACACTTCGTGAGGACTAACGGGAAGGAGCCTGAGCTGCTGGAGCCTATTCCCTATGAATTCATGGCCTAATGTGCAAAAGGAAATAAAGGGCCTGGACTGTAAACTGTTTTTCTTAAAAAAAAAAAAAAAAAAAAGAGTCTCATTTCTCCACGTAAGTTCTCTTAGCATAGTTTCTCAGCCCATTGAAAAGTAGATAATAGAACAGTGCTCTGATTCACACAACCATCACAGAGACCTAATGAGAAGGTGAGGATGTGCTTTCTACAGCACAGAGAGTTCGACAAAGGTCAGTTAGTTTGTTGCTATCACAGTACTAACAACTCACAGTACTAGTGCTCTTAAAATCACCAAGCCACTAATACACGGAGACTATATATGTGTGTTTTCCTATTCAAGCAGAGATAAAAATATTCTGTATATGGGTTGTTACATGCCTCGAACCACAGCTGAAGTCTCTTAAATCAGCTCACATCTTTTAGCTATTGAATATTTAATGCTTCCGGAGTGACAGATAGCTAGACATCCTGGTTTCCTTCTGAAGTCTGAAGTTATTTCAATGCATAGAAAGTATTTGGACCATTTTTAGTAAAAATGTCATCCTTGGCATTTATGAGAGCACCAGAAACCAACAAATACTCCAAGAAGCCTCATCACACATTACCTTTGCAAAGCAGGGGTGACTGTCCTATTAAGTGGTCAGTCATTTTGCCGCACATACCATAATGTATTTTACAAACATATAAATGGATGGCTGCAGCTGATAATTCTGGCTCCCCTCAGATTCAGAATCTGATTCGCCTTCTGCTCTTTAAAGCAAAGAATAGGGCTAGCTCAGAAATTAGGAACACTTGCTATTATTATAGATAAGATGACTACCTATAACTCCAGTTCTGGGGGGGTCTGAAATGCTGTTCTGGCCTCTGTGAGACCTACAAAGGCACAGGTATACACATAAAAAGATGAGGAATAATGTGTGTAATTCTTGTATCACTTCTGAATACCACACAGGAATTCCCATAAAACCCTCATACTGCCTGATGAAGATTCATTGGTCCCCATTGTTTGTCATTTTTCATTGGTACATGTGGTATTTTCTAGGGCATACATCTTCATCTGAACCATTATAATTCCTGCCTCAAAGGTGTAGTATAATCAACACACCTCGCTGTGTCTGGCAAAGACTGAATGATACCCTCTATATAATGCAGAAATGATAGATTTTGTCTCCTTGAGATGAAAATTAACCAATCATCAATGAGGTCTCATAGGAAGTGGCAGAACTTTTGGGCTTATATTGTTTTCAGTGACTTTTTTTTAGTAGTAGGAAATATTGTATTCCAATTAATGCCATGGTGCTGCAGCCCACTGACCCATCTAGCATGCAGCTAATGTGAGACACATAGAGGAACAGTATCCAAAAGCTCTTCTGATATGGTTTGCAAGAAACCAACAGATTTTGTGGTTTCCTTGCTTTTAATACCTGAGTAGTACTCCATTGTGTAAATGTACCACAGTTTCTTTATACATCCTTTGGTTGATGGACATCTAGGTTCTTTCCAGATTCTGGTTATTACAAATAAAGCTACAATGAACATAATTGAGCAAGTGTCCTTGTATGGTGGAACATCTTTTGGGTATATGCCCAGGAGTAGTATAGCTGGGTCTTGAGATATATCCCCAGAAATCATGAAACTTGCAGGCATATGGATGGAACTAGAAAAGATCTCCCTGAGTGAGGTAACGCAGTTCCAGAAAGACACACATAGTATGTACTCACTTATAAGTGGAGTTTAGCCATAGTACAGGATAAGCATACTATAATGCACAGGCTCAAAGAAGATAAGTAACAAGGAGGATCCGAGGGAGGATGTTAAGTCTCACTCAGAAGGGGACATAGAATAAACAGAAGTAGTGGTTGAACAGAGGGAACAAGGTAGGAGAAGGAGTGAAGAGAGAAATAGGGGTGAAGATCAGACCTGGGGAGGTAGAGGTAAGTGGGTTAGAGGGAGGACAGAAGGCTTGCTGAAAAAAGAGAAACTACGGGTAGGAGCATGTCTGTGACAAACTGGAGACCTAAGTCAGGACAGGCCTCTGGGAGGATATGATGAGGATTCCAGCTGAGACTCCTAGTAGCGGGGGCTATGGAGGGTAAAGAGTATGCCCACTAATTAGACAAGACTCCTAGTGCAGTGAGAACACCAACCCACCCACAAAAACTTTCACCCAGAAATTACCCTACTATAAGACATGCAAGGATAAAGATAGAACAGAGATTGAGGGACTGTCCAACCAATGCCTGGCCCAACCCAAGACTCACCCCATGGAAGACAGCCAACCCTTGACACTATTAATGACACTCTGCTATGCTTGGAGACAGAAGCCTAGCAGAATTATTTTTTGAGAGGCTCCACCTAGCAGTGGTTCAAAACAGATGTTGAGACTCACAAGCAAACATTGGGTGAAGTGTTGAGAGTCTTGCGGAAAAAATATTTTTGGTGGTGGTGGTGGTGATGGTGGTGGTGGTGGTGGTGGTGGTGGTGGTGAGAACCTGGAGGTGACAGGATACCAACAGAGAAGACAAGAAGACAAACAGAGCCAACTAACCAGGGCCCAGAGAGGCTTGTGAGACTGAAGCAAGGACCATGCACTGGACCTAGGCCCCCTACACAGATGTAGCCAGTGGGCAGTTCAGGCTTCATATGGGTCCTCTTGTAACAGGAATAGGTACTGTCCCTCACATGGACTCTGTTACCTGCTTTTTTATCACTGTCCTCTAGCAGGACTGCCTTGCCAGGCCACAGGGGGTGAGGGTGTGCTCAGTCCTGATGTGACTTGATGAGCTGGGGTCGGGGTGGGGGATGGCGATTTTCTGAGAAATAGGGGAGGGGGCTATAACCAGGATTTAAGTGAATAAATAAATTTTTTTTTTTAAAGAAGCAGAACTGATTTTGATAGTGTTCTTCCTCCTTTTGGGAACTTCAAACTACTCCATTTCAGGATGCTGTTTATTTTGATGTTAAGTTTAGATTAAAATAGAAAGATTAAGGGGGGATTAATACTGAGGAGACCTGACAGTCACTAGAAATAATGGCATTGTGCTAATGACCTTAAAATGCCTGATTTTCCAGGGTCCTTCAAAGCTCAGCCTTTTATCCTCAGAGGAAACAGATGGCAGGCACTGAGGATTCACAGGCGGGTGGGAAGAGCATGTCTTTGGTCTTTGGATCCTTGTAGCACAGGAAAGCCAAAAGAGCAGATATAATAGGGTAGCAGCAGGGGGTGGGGGAAGAGGGCTAGTAACAAGTGCGCTAGAGTCCAAAGAAAACCTACCTGGGAATCTGGGATAGATGTTGTCTGCTTATTAAGAGGCTGAGCATGAATAAGGAAGTGGGGTTGGGAATGCTAGGAAAGATGTGTTTCACGAGTAAGCATACAAAGGAGGAAAAGCCTTCCCCGTGTGGCAGATGGCAAACAGCTTGGAACCACTAGACAGTGCTTTTAGAGAATGGAGAACTAACAGGGGAGGAGGGAGACCAGGTAAATGTCACGTCTAGGAGTCTGGCTTTATATTTAACCAATGGGAGTTAACGAGTGATGGTGAGGGCATGAGAGAAGAGCGTACAATACGAGAATGAGTGCCCCGTCATAACTGTACAGTACAGATGAGAACTGCAAACTGCTGAGACATGGAGGACAAGGCAGTGACGGGGGAAGAGAAGATATGCATATCAGGAATCTCTTTAGCCTGGTGGGAGAGAGGAGGCAGGGTTTTGAGGAAATCTACAGTCTGGAAGAAGATAGAGTGACAGAGCCAGGAAATAATTCAGGGGGAAATTATCATGAGTGAGCAGCTTGCTGGAAGCTCTGAAGTGGCAACGAAGGGTCCTTTAAGGAGATGGTATGTGATGGTCGTATGGCTACAGTCCATGGATGGACCATGCTACCCCTCACAGAAATAAGAGTGGTTAAGGGTGTCTGACGTCCTCTCTCCCTCATGAAGCCTTCATCTCAGTGGAGCCATGCCTAAAACCCGGGGGAGGGTGAGAATATAATTTTATGGCCTTTTAAAATATGGTGTTGGTTTGATGTGTCACCTAATTTTTATATGACTGTTTCAATTCAGTATTTAAACAACCAATTTAAAATATGCATCATAACCCATGTTAAAATGTTTTGATTATCCTTACACTGATTGCCATTCTCATGTTTCCTTGAGGTTTTCTTTCTTTCTTTCCCTTCTAGTTTCCTTCAAGAATATATTTAGTCCATTACCTGAAGCTGTAGCAGAGTACTTAATACTGGCTGATATAGGGGGTGGGGGAAACGGGGTTTATGATGGCTTTCACTTTTTAGGGAGCTGCAAAGTCCAAGAGCATGGCGCAAAGCATCTGCGTGGTCCCTCTAACAGCTTCAGGCTGATTAAATATGTGGCAGAAAAGTTAAGAGGGACTCAGCATAGGTGAGCACAGCAAAACACACAGGCAGACTTTCCTTTAGAGCAAAGGACTGAGCTGGTAACTAAGTCAGACTTGCCAGAATAGGACATGCTCATGAGAGGAACATTAACCTACACCCGATGCTCCTGCCCCACTGCCAAGCCCCACCACCAAACACTGCTTTTTTTGTCCTATGAAGAAAATTAGGTTCCAACAAGGGGACTTCTGGAGGATACCCAAAAGATGCAGACCATTTTAGGAAGAGCTGACTTTTTTTCACTGATTTCTTTTTATTACATTTTTAGTTATCTTTTTGTGTATGTGGGTGGGTGGGTATCTACAAGTGAGTGTGCACACATGTGTACAGATGCCTGCGGACCAGAAAAGAGTACCAGATCCCTGCAGCTGGATTTGTAGGAGGTTGTGAGCTCTCAGGTGCAGGTTCTGGGGATGGAACCAGGATCCTTGGCAAGGGCGACACAGGCTGTGAGTCATATCTCCAGCCCAATAATCTTTTATTCATTTATAAACATGAAAGCAGTTCATTTACTTGTATGTGATTGGCTATAACCTGTAAAGAAGAAAAACTTCAGTATTAAAAAGTTAGTGTCCTTATTCCTAAACTTCATGTTTTAATCCCTTAAAAATCAATCTGACTTCATTTCATATCCAAACAGTAAAACACAAGATATTACTCTCCGAAAGGTTTCGTATTATTTGAAATTTTATGTCACTTGAAGGTTTTCTATGAATATTTCAGTGATTCCATTAGTAAGAAGGAAACTTCAATTCTCATTTTAACATATTTTTTTTCAGACATCATAGATGATCACCAAAATATTTATTAGCCATCTACAGAAAAATTTACTGAAAAATACCTGAGCTTCTGCTTATTTTTCTTATAATAAAAATAGAATAAGTTAAGCTATACTAGCTGTTGCCATGGAAACTAACATATTTACACATTGAGAAAGAACATGAAAATTCCTAAATGCATTTCCAACCTTATGAAGTATATTTTTGTATGAAGAAGAGCACATTCTTCAGGTGACTTGAACTCCAGGAAGTCCTAGACGATTCCTCCTTATACGTATCCTGTGTCCTGTTACCCCATAAAGACAAATATCATCAGACCAGTGTTGTGGTACTTTCTTGATAATTCTGCATCATGTACAATGAACAAAAATGAAATTGGTCACTTTTTTAAATTTTTTTTATTTATTTTATTAATTTATTCTTGTTACATCTCTATGGTTATCCCATCCCTTGTATCCTCCCATTCTCCCCTCCCTCCCATTTTCCCCTTATTCCCCTCCCCTATGACTGTTCCTGAGAGGGATTACCTCCCCCTGTATATGCTCATAGGGTATCAAGTCTCTTCTCAGTGACCTGCTGTCCTTCCTCTGAGTGCCACTAGGTCTCCCCCTCCAGGGGACATAGTCAAATGTGAGGCACCAGAGTACATGAGAAAGTCATATCCCACTCTCCACTCAAGTGTGGAGACTGTCCTGTCCATTGGCTAGATCTGGGTAGGGGTTTAAATTTTACCGCCTGCATTGTCCTTGGCTAGTGCCTTAGTTTGACCAGGAAACTGGGACCGAGGGGAGGACATCCTATTGGGACTCTAGATGAGAGAACCATGTGAGAATAGCAATGCAGAAGGATCCAGTGGGTCCTAGAAACCTACAAGTAGAACATTATGATAGGCAGATTTGGGCCAAGGGGTCCTGCTCAAACTAAGGAAATTGGTCACTTTTGCTTTTAAAGAAGGTTGAGAAATATTCCTAAGAGAATATTCATGTTTCAACTGATTATTCAATTCTCTACATATCTAGTTTTCAAAAGGATTCCAACCTACAACTCCTTGGTAAATCACCTATCTGCCTGAATTCCAGTCTCGGTAGGCTCTAAATCAAACAGAACACACACACACACACACACACACACACACACACACACACACACACACACACACGTAATTCTGAGCAAGTATTTATGAAGCCTAAACTTATAATTGGTGTTGCATTAATAATATTGAGGAGGTAATAGTTAGATACCAGACACAAAATATACAAAGTGATGGATGCCAGGGTAAAAGGACAAGGTAGATATTGTCAGGGCATTGACTGAACCTGGGGAACACTCACTGGAGGAGCAGGGTGAGAGTGAGGCCTGACTTAAATCTTTTTTTTAATTGAAAAATAAAATCATTCATATTACATCTCAATTGCTATCCCATTCTCTGCATCCTCCCATTCCTCCCTCCCTCCTGCTTTCACCCCATTCCCCTTTCCTATGACTGTGACTGAGGGGGACCTCCTCCCCTTGAATATGATGCTAGGGTATCAGGTCTCTTCTTGGTAGTCTGCTATCCTTCCTCTGAGTGCCATCGGGCCTCCCCATCAAGGGGACGTGGCCAAATAAGCCTGACTTAAATCTTAAAGAACAATGTTTACCTTGTAGGACATGTTTGCTGGAACAAATCAGTACTTACATACACAACTAAGCTGATGGTTAGCAAGTACAGCAAAACGCTTACTGTGAACTTTCACAAATCCCGTAGGCAACAAGTCAAGGAGGGTAAGTCACTGGATAAGGAGCGCTCTTTTGTCTTAACTCTACTGCTTCTCACCCTGATGTCGCCAAACAGTCACTAGATACAAAAGTGACATATTCCAGGGGCATCACCCTACACGGAACAACTTTTAAAACTTCCTCCCTTGATGCTGTTCCTAGTCTCTGGAGTTCTTTCTTTCTTTAGTAAACCTACATTCATTCTGCTTTAAAAAAAAATAGTTTTTAACTTTGTTCTATAATAAAACTCTTTAGTATATAAACATGTGTAGCTGTAATTTTGCTTACAGTTGTTTATTTTGTGGTTAAATAAAGTTTTAAGATAAATTAAATTATGTTAATATTTTCCCATAAAACCAAGGATGGGCAAGTGAAATCAGAAGTTACAGCAACTGCATTGGAATCAGGGAGGCAATTCTTCTTCCTTCATTATCTCTCCTATTCTCTTTTGCTGCTGCTGCTGTTCTTGTTGCTGCTGCTGCGGCTGCTGTTGTGGTTGTTGTTGTCGTTGTTGTTGTTGTGGTTGTTGTTGTGGTTGTTGTTGTTGTTGTTGTTGAAGACTTGGAAGGAACCATAGTGTCCACAGAGGTAGGAAGTTCAAGCACCCTGGAAAGCAGTAGACGTAGAACTCACAGAGCTACAAGTTAAGGGCAGTCAGAGCAATTCCTCTCTCTGCTACTGACGTCCTTATACATCCTCTTGGGCAAAGCTGTAATTCATGCTGTGTTCTGAATGTTTGTGTCTCTCTCAAACCTATGTTTAAAGTTGTTGTCTTTGTTCTAATGTTAAAGCTGGGGACCTTAGGGGGCTTTTGGGTGTGAGATCTCCACCTGCACAAATAAGATTACTACTTTCACAGAAGGAAACCGGAGGAAACTTGGGCCACTTTCTCCATGTGAGGGCAAGTGAGGGAGGTAACAGTAGCAGTGCAGCATCTGGAAAGCGGAGGGTGAATCCTCACTGGCCACCGCATCAAGAGCAATAACTTTAGATCCTTCATAGTTATGTGGCCTGTAATATGCTGTCATAGCAATTTGAGCTAATTCATGGTAGGAAAGTATGGACCTAGGAACAGTACCAGTCCTAAACAGGTACAGAGCAATAAAAGATGAGTGCTTGGGTGTTTGACCCTCTTATGCGTAGAGTCAGGCTAGAGATTATGGAAACACACAGCAACATAATATTCTTGTGGTAGAAGGGACCAGGAGTATGTGTCTTTTTTTTAATGTATTTTCGTTTATGCTTTAGCAGTTCATGCATGCCTATAATATACTTATTCATATTCACCGCTCATCACCTTCTCTTATCTCCCCCTTACTTGTACTGAACTCTTTCTTTTTATTACCACGCTCCCCTCCTATTTTTATGTCTTTCTCTGCGTGTGGCCCACTGAATTCAAGGAAGATTTCTTGGACCAAGTGGGAAGGCGCTGTCTACTAGCACATGGGCAACTTGTCATTGAAGAAAATGACTCTTCTACCCTCAGCATTAGCTGCCAATATCTCCTGAGGGAGTGCAAGGCTTCATGGGCACCCTCCCTGCTTCCACCTCTGATGGAATGTTGACAGGCCCAGTCGTATGTAAGCCTTGAACAGGAAACCACAGCTACCGTGGGCTCTTGGGGACAGGAGCCAATCGTGTCCTCACCATACTCCTTATGCTGCAGTTTTATGTCTGTTTGACACACGCTAGAGTCATTTGGGAAATAGGAACCTCACTTAAGAAAATGCTCCCACCAGGCTGGCCTATACGTCATTTTCTTGATGGATGATTGACATGAAAGGGCCCAGCCTATTGTGAGCTGGTAGTCTTGGGTGCTATAAGAAAGCAGGATATGGGACTGGAGAGATGGTTCGGTAGTTAAGAGCACTGGCTGTTCTTCCAGAGGATCAGAATTTGAGTCCCAGTACTCCACAGTAGCTCACAACTTTCTGCAACTCCAGTTCTGGAGTATTTGACACCCTTTGGCCTCTGTTGGCATGAAGCAAGCATATGCTGCACAGAAATACATGCAGACAAAATACCTATATATAGTAAAAGAAGTGAGGGAGGGCATGTAAAGAAGAAATGAAAAAAGAAGAGAAGAGAAAGGGAAAGAAAAGAAAAAAGAAAAGAAAAGATAGAGCAGGCTGCTGAGCAAGCTATGTAGAACAGCCATTAAGCTGTGACCCTCCACAGCCTCTGTTTCATCTCCTGTCTCCAGGTTCCTGCCCTGACTTCTCTCACTTGTGGATTGTGGTCTGAGAGTTGTAAGATGAACCCATTCACCCCTAAGTTGCTTTGGCAATACTGTTTCACACCAGTGATAGAAACACTAAGATCCTCCTCATCCACTGGCTCTTACAATTTTTTGCTCTTTCTTCCAAGATGCTCCCTGGCCCTGGGAGGCAGTAATATAGATATTTTCTTGATTCTGAGAGTATCTGTATTGACACTGATTCCACAATCAGTCCCACACTGTCTCAAGGTTCTGTAGGTTTTACCCTTAGTAATAGATGGCTAATATAATTAAAGTTCTTATAGTTTCAAAAATTCCTACTTGACTACTCCAAACAAAAGTTAAATCGGTGGTACATCCACATAATGAGCTTGAAGGAAATAAAATTCAATCGTACTTTATAAGATCAGGGACCGAACCACATTCCCAGGAGCCAATTTTCTAGTTCTGAAAGCCCTTATCTCATGATCTGGTATTCCTATATTCCTCCATTCATGGAAAATTGATTTTCCATGTGTATTTTCATATGGCCATTGATGGAGATAGAGTAGGTGTCTCTGTCATTATGTTGTTGCTTTAGAGAGCGACAGCTGGAACTCCGCCATTGTGCAGGCATCTTCCTACACACGGTCATGGAAGAGTACATGATGCTTTAGCACAGCAGCAGGAAGACCACACTGGGGTGGGTGTGCCCCTTAGCCAACCAATACTACACGGATGAGAGAATTATAAGACCTGCTTTCCTCTCTTGCTGAGGCATTTAATTTAGGCAAGCAATGATAACACAGAGGGACAATATAAACTGAGTGCCCGCGGATCCTTACTTCAGCGCCAGTCACTTCTGCAAAGCCTTCACTCACTGCATAGTCAGTCCATTTGATAGGGTCTTTCTCCTCACCAGACTATCCCATTCACAGCTGGTAAGTGAAGGAATTAATTAAAGGTAATGTTTCATCTTGATCATTTGGATAATTTCCAGCTTATAATATAGATTCAATAAATACAAATTAAAATCATACTTTGTGCATTAATGGTCAATAATCACTTGTGGAATCAAATCAGGCAAGGTTGATTTGACAGACAAGACCTAGGAATAAAGGTTTCAAGGAAATGTTTCAAATTAATTTTAATTTAATAAATCAAGTGTTGTGTGTATTTAATAACCTATACCATATGTATGTGTAAACATATATACAATCATATGATCCCCCTGGTGGAGAGCATCTACTTACAATAGCAGTATAGCTAATGTGTGCTTAATGCAGGAAAGCTGGGAAGCTTCCCTCAGACCAGAATCCAATCAAAAATATCCTTTCTGTGAAATAAAATTAACTATACATACTTAAGACATAAAACACATTAGAATATATTTATGGATGTGTATAAAATAAGCATACATATATTAACACAGCTAATGTAGTAGGACAAGTGAATGTATCTGTGCTCATATTACTGAGCAAGAACAGCTGTGATCACATTTACCTGGACATCTTATGTACAATACACTGTCATGAATGGTATTTCCCATGTTGGGCACTGAACCTTCCTCCTTCATCCTCTATTCCCTCTGCATTCTATCCTTTGACATTATTCCTTCCCAATCCTAGGCCTAGGACTCACGGTTTGGTTCTCTGACTCCATGTATTTGCCCCCTTCTTGCTGTTGTTTTAAATCTTACATGTCACTAAGCTCTCAATATGCTTCTTTCTCTGCTTGGCTTATTTCATTCAGCGGAATCTGCTGCAGGTCCACTATGCTTTGGCAAGTTGCACATCTTTTCCCCCCGCTATGGCTGAATAGCATTACGTTGTGTATGTATGTGTACATGCAAAATACATACATGATGTTTTCCTCATGCATTCATTTATTATGGGACCCCAGAGTTGCTTTTTCTTATTTTGATATTGTGAATAAAGGCACAATGTACATAAATGTGCAGATATCTTTAGGATACAGTGAGTGTACTCTTAGGGTATGACCCCACCCCCAAGAAAAGGAATTGCTGGGTCATATAGTAATTCTATTTTTAAGTTATTTAAAAACCTACATACTGTACCAATCTGTAATCCCACCAACAATGCACATGTGTTCTCTTTTCTCCTTGTGCTCTTTATTACTTACCTCTGGTCTTTAGGGAGACAGCTGTTCAAGGAGGAGTGATGTGCTAACAAGGACTTTGATGTTCTCTTTGATGACTGCTAGAGTTGAGCCCTTTTACGAGTAACTATTGGCTGTTTTTATGTCTTATTTTGAAAAAATAATGTATTCAAATCCTTTAATCATTTCTAACCAGGCCTTAGGGTTTCCTTGACCTTGGGTTGTAGGGACCACTTAGTTATTTATTACATTTATATACTTGGGGGCGGGGGGCTAACAAACACACAGCATGGCACACATGTGGAGACCAGAAGAGAACTTCAGGAGTTGGTTCTCTCCTTCCACCATGTGGATACTGGGGAGTGAACACAGATCCTCAGGACTGGGCATGGCAGTGTGAGCATTTGTCTGATGCCTCGTCTCATTTGTCTCAGTTGCATGGGTTCCTTGTAGAGTTAGAAACTAAGGAAACTTTCCAAACTTTTATATACATGTATATATAATGTTTAGTGTCCAAATCTTCACACTAGTCCTGTTGTGCATCATGCTAAGACTATTAGAGGGTAATAATGCATATTTTTGAAAAACATTCCCTCTTTGAGTGAGTTTAAAAGTCCATGGGATACTAGCACTTACTGCACAAATAAGTATGTCTAGATTTCAATAGTGAAAAATTGACAATCTCATTTCCTCTTTTAATATTTACACTAACACAGAGCATAGCATTAGTTAGGTGTGCACCTCTAAAATATAAGTGCATGAGTCTTATGTTGGATAGTAAATGCTAATTAAATAATAGTTAGGTAATTAGAAAGTGATACTATGTTTAATGAATAGAAAATTGACAATCTTTTTAATATATCAGGTTTTTTTCTCAAAGTTAAAAACTGGGCTTAGTGCAATTCAGGCAAAGCCTAAACATGTAGTTTTTGAATCTATAACTAGAAAAATCTAAAATTTATATAGAAAATAAAATTAAATAGAATCATGAAAACATCTAAACAAAGAAATTCTGTCTAGAGTATATAAAGAACTCTCAAAATTTAAGAAAGCATCAAACAAACAAACAAAAAGACAATTTAGTGGGGAAAAAATTTTTTTGCAAACACTTCACCAGAGAAAGATGTACAGATGGCAAATGAGCACAGAAATTGGTGCTAAAACTCATTAGTCATCAGGGAAATGTAAATTAAAGCCAAATGAGATGTCATTATATACATATTAAAATAGCTATTATCAAGGATAACACCATCCAAAAAACCCACTGAAATACTGTTCTGATGAAGCTGAGGCAGATAGACTTCATATGAACCACTGACAGAGATGTAAAATGGTACCAAACTGCAGAAAACAACACTTCAGCTCCTTAGAAATCTCAGTCATATAGCCCAGGTGTGCCATACTCAATATTTTCAAAAGTGCAAAGGTCACAGGAGAACCTTCTATAGCCACAAATCACTATGGAAGATTTACTCGTGATTTCCAAGAGCCTAAAAACAACCTGGATGTCCTTTATACTGAAAATAAACATTATGAGCATGACATCACTGTTCTATAACCATTCAATGGATGTAGTGATAAAAACAAATGAGCTGTTGATTCATGAAACACCTTAAATAAATCTTAAATGCAATTTGCTAAGTGAAAGAGGCAAGACTCAAATCCAAGCCTGTGGCTCCACACGTGTAGTATTATGGGAAAGAAGAGCTACTGAGTTTGCCAGGTTTCAGTGAAAGGATGTGTGGTGTGGAGGCAGGTGAGGAGTCAGCAAAGCAACCAGGATTACAAATAACAACTAAAGCCACCCACACTGATAGGGGGCTCCAAACAAACCCAGCCTCTGTGGATTCCACTCTGCAGGGTTCTCGGAACACTAGAAATATAACTGCCAAATGACCCTCCTATACCATTCCTGGACATGTATCCAATCATACTTTATATTCTACAACAGAAGTATTTGCACATCCGTGTTCACTGCCTCTCTATTCATAGCACTTATGTGAAGTCCTCTAGATATGCATCAGCAAACGAATGGATAAGGAAAATGTGGCACATATACACAATGGAATATTTCTTAGCAATGGGAAAAAGTGAAATTTAAATAAAAAAATACATAATGAATAAGTTAGCTTGGGCCCAGAAAGATAAAAACCAAATATTCTTTATATGCACAACAGGTAACTTCTAATCTTTTGTTTTGTGGTTTCAACTTGGAGTACAAATAGAAGCCAGAGCAGTAGAAAGATGTCCTTGTGGGGGCACATGAGGAAGAGAGGCTAACAGAATGTAGGTAAAACAAGAGTAGTGTAGTAGACTAATGAGAAGGTAGAAATGCTTAAGCAAAAAAGGGTATGGAATTTGGGGGAGCCCAGAGGATGAAGGAGAGGCTTACCCAAAGAAAGGGGATATGAAAAGCCATGCGGAAGCCTACTATCTTATAATTCAAGTCAAAAGCAGGGGGTGGAGAGTAAAAATAATAGACACATGAAAGAAAGACGGTGAGGACTAGTGGGAGTTAAAGGATAAAACAGAGATTAATAAGAGACTCAGTGGTCATCCCTAGACAGGACATCCACATTAATTCTACAACTATCAAGGCTTAATCCATATCACAGAAGAGGACACAAGAAGATGTAGAAGCCAGAGACTGAGGAGGACAGCAGTGAAGTGGCCATGTCAATCATATAATGGCTTCTGTTGCTAGGCATCAGACCTACATAAGATCATTAGCCAGACAGACTATTGAAATGTCTGAGCTCTGGTTTGGGTGAGAGACCTGAAAAAAACAAGATGAGGGGGTCATTGGGGAAGACACCTGACACAAAATGCTGGCTTCCACACCCATGCATATATATAAATACATACATACATGAGTAGAAGTACACAAAAATGTGCGCTGATTGGCATGTTTGACCCTATTATCTTACCATGCATCAGTCAAGAGAGTAGTGACTGCTGTGAACAGTGCTCAGTAAGTTTCCAGCCCTATCATGACATTTGCTTTATAGATAATCAGTCTATTGCAGTGCCATTGCAGTCCGCAGGGCTAATATTCCACTATTAGCCCTTCCCTTGACCTCCAGAGATTACAACATGTTCTTCAACAGACTTTAGATGCTTAAAACATGCTAGCATTATTAGATTTATTTTCTTCCCAGCTGCAAAACTAACTAGGTAGAAATTCTGAAGCTACTACCTAGGATCCTGGATATTTGTTCCGTCTAATGTTCTTTTTTAACGTTAAAACTATCCTCTGTACCATTTCTCTATTTATAGTCCATACAATTCAACTCCAGGCAGGTGGCTCTATTGAAAAATAAACAGACTTGTAAGAGACCCCCCATGGGTTCGGAAATGGCCCACTGTGCTGACAGGGCAGGCTGCAGGTGACTGAGCCTATCCAGGGATGTTGGTCATTTACTACAAAGCTGGGGACCCCACAGTGTCTTTGGCGAAGAAGCAGCTGGTGTTTGCAGAATTTTTATCTCTCAACAAAAAAAAAAAAAAAATCAAAACCCATGGCTTTACAAACTGTTTGAAACTGTCAGTTGGGTTTTTCATCTAATTTAACAAACTCCAAAATATCATCCTTAACTTCTTTTGCCTAATGTGTTTATTGATCTCCCAGCATCCTTGAGGGTTTTGTTGAAAAGTCTTGCATTTGAAAATGTGATTTGGTCCAAATGGAGCAGTAGCCAGCATCTCAGAAGGACACGTTCTCTTCTCATTGCTCCTTTATCTGTCTCCTCAGCACCAGGGAAAGCGCTTATGTGTTCTTACATCAAAAGAAGGGATAAAGAACAATACGAATTTCTCCCTTGATGAATTTCTCACGTCCTTCCCCAATTTTCCAATCTATTCCATGGTCTCTTTAGATGCTTACATCACCTAATTAATAAGCTCATAGTGAATCTGCTTGCCTCCTCGTTGATTACTATGATAGGCTGAGGTTCTACTTGTGTCCATGAGTCCATTCTTTACAATATGGTTTTGACTTCTTGCCGCACGAAGCTTCCGTAAGTACCCATGGCTTCTATATGTACCAAGAAATATCTATAGAAAAATTAGCACCATCCCAAGTCAGGGCCTAGTCTAGATGCAAGTAATTACCATCCATAAAGGAAATGGAGAAATTACCCATAAAAGGTGTTCACATGTGATAGGTAGGCAATTAATCACATCACAGTTGCATTTAAGGATCTGTTACATGTTAAAGTTCGGATAGATGACCCTTAACCATCATCATGTTAAGAGTTGATTCCCTAGCTTATGGTCATGGTGGGTTGCAGTGGAATCTATAAAAATCTGCACCTAATGCAAGGTCTTAGGTCATTAGGGTAATATCATTAAAGATGATTTTGTAATAATTTTCCTACTTCTCTTCCTGGCCATGGGATAAGTAGGTAGTTTTGCTCTGCTTTTCACTGCTTCCATGTTGTACTATCTCTCACAAGTCCAGATAGCAAAAAAGACTAAATCAATTACAAACTGCAGCCTTTAAAAGCATGAGCCAAATTAATCTTTTTTCCTCTGGATAAGTTGATTGACATAGGTAGGTTGTTGTTATATTCGTGAAAAGCTAATACTGCACTAAAACAAAATGTGATATTGAAAATATTATTTTAGGTAAGAAAAGAAAATACAGCAGATGATGAACTGGCAAGATGTCTTAGGGGTGAAGACACAGAAAATGATGGGGTATCACTGAAAAATCTCTAGCAAGTGCTGTGAGATGTCCATTTCAAAATGTGCTATAGCTGCAGTATAGAAATGGTGACTGAGACAGACTGGGTACAACAAACGCAGCTATCAGGCAGCTGCCAAAATTCATGACACAGAATATTCTGAGTAGCACGTACAGAAAAGTGTCTAAAAATTTTTTTTAAATACCTATTTTAAAATTGGGGTTTGAACTTCAACTGAAGTTTAGATAAATATCAGAGACAAGAACTTTGGAAAATATTTTTCTAACTAGCATCCCAGAATGAATTGCACTGACTTTTCATTTTTGCTTTATAATTAAGATTATTTATTGGCAATGACAGAAAATAGTTTAATCACAGTGCACAAATAAATTGAGAGTGAAAAAATAAAATTAGTGTTAATCAATTGTTGAGCAACTATAGCTCATGGCAGGAGAAATTGTGGTTTTGAAATCTGAGGCTGAATGGAAAGTTCTTAACTTTTAATCATCCATATTATTGATCAGTAAGATATTGACATATGAAGTGGCCGTTTATTATGCTAAGCAGAGAACAAAGCAACCTCTCAAAACAATTGTGTTAGCTGGACTTCATTACTGTGATAAATAGATAAGAAGAATAGCTTCAAGGAAGAAATATTTATATTGACTCAGAGACTCTGAATTTTTTCCCCAGGCCAAGGCAAAACAAAAACATTACAGAAGAGTGAATGACATATGAAAGCTTCTCACCTAATAGCATCCATGAAGCACAAAGGAGGAAGATGGAGAGACTATGGCAAGATAGATTCTTCAACAGAGTTACCAGATGCCCAGGCCCCTTCCCAGTACTCTACTCAAATTCGAATCCATCAAAGCATTAAACCATTCATTAAATCATAGCCCTCCTGGCCTAACCGTCCTGGAAATGTCCTCATAGGCATACTTAGAGGTGTGCTATACTAATATCCTAGGTGTATCTCAGCCCAATCAACTTGACAGTGGCGAATAATCATCATGCCACGCCACTGTATTTTGAAAAAGATGTAAATTAGTTACACATAGTCTAGAGACACGTTTTTGTTACATGGACTTCTTTAATTTTCTACATTGTAGATGTGTTTGTTGATTTGTGTTCCTATGCACCAGATGGAATTCATGTGGTCCTTCTGTCTTGTTTCTGCTCTTTTAAGGTGGTAGGTCACCATGGCTTTTAAAAAGATACGGAGAGTAATATCCATCCACGCCTTTCCAGGTGGAGATCTCCTGGCACTAGCCGTTCTACTAGAGGCCACCGTAGATATCCATCATGTTCTCTAATGTCACTCCAACTTGTGCTTGCCTTCAGCTGCACTTCTCATTGTCCAAGTGCAGACTTTCATTTTTGAGGAGTCTGTGTACCCCCTGATTCTTGTGCAAATCTTTCACCAGGACTGTTTCAGTGCGCTATTCTCATCTCGCACCAGGGCCAGGGGTCCCCAGAGGTACCTGGTAACTCCTGTGAGTCCCGAGTCTTCTCTCTTCCTCTGGCATTGAGCAGTCATACTCTATCTTTTGTGAATTTCGGTGTTAATTAGCCTGCACAATTGACATAGTAATTTCTGTTTGTCTGCCCCAAGGGGCAGCTGACTATAGAACTCAGAATAGTCATATAGACATCATTAGCTGAGGTCTAGTGGTATCACTTCAATATCCTCCGAAGGCATCTATTTCTTGTCAGGAATTAGGCTCGTTAGGAAAACTAAGTTTCATGAATGCCATGCACAAGTAAACCTTGTACAAGTGATTTTGTAAGAACTGAAGGTGACGGTGACTACTCCTCTTTCTGCCTTGGGTGAGTAGGATCAAGTTTGTGGCTTTAGTGACACAGCGTTATATTATGGCTTCTTGAGGCACAAAATCCAAGCAGGCTATCATTTCCCTATTATAGCTTTTCTCTCTGCCTTTGATAACACTCTGTCCCAACAGGCTGTCAATTTCCTCTGATGCCTTGTAAGGAGGGACCAGTGAATGCCACAGTCCTATGCTCAGCAGCCTATCATCTTCCTGTAGACTGGATCCTTTAAGGCATCCAGCAATGGTGCAGAGGCACTGAAGTCAGAGTTGACAAATCCAAGTGTACGATATGTTTTATTTTCATGAAGGATGAGTGACAGAGGGACAGGAGCTGTCTGGTGCTATCAGGTTGTCACAATATGGCCAGATGCTCATGCTTGAAGGATGGTAGAGAGGAATTTGAGTCAGAAGTAGGCTGGTGTGATGGAATTACTGCTAACTAGGGCAAACAATTTCTGTTTCTCCCAACCTGACTGTGTAAGCCAGCTTACACAGGTGAGTAAGTAGGCGACTTAAACACATAGGCAGGCTGCCTGGAGCTCAGGTAGCTTCTTCAGAAAGCCTCTTGCTTTACTCTTAATGCCTACAGTTGACTGAATACGAACCACTGCTATCATGGAACTATATCACTATCTCTCTTTCATGAAAGTCAACACATTTTAGGTGGATCATGCTAATTCAAAAACACTGTCACAGTAACATCTAGACTAGTAATTGGCCAAGAACATGAGCATTATAGCCTAGCATAAATGACGGAAGATTAGCCACTGAATTTATGATGTCTCTCTATGACATATGTTCCTGTAGCAGGTGGCATGGCCTAAGCAGGAGAATGCTCAGAACTTTTATCTTAGTTCTCCATAGAACAGTTTGTTAAGTGGCCTCAGGAGAAGATAGAGATCTGGAGTTAGAATGAATATATTTTCTGCGACAATTCAGGTTCTTTTTTGGAGGCCTCAGATTCTCTTTCAACGGATGGGCTCTGGCTTCTTACCATTGGCTCAGATGTGGAACTGAAGTGAGACATCATGATCTTGATGCCCCCTTAGTTATCACAAACCTTCTGCTCCTTCGCTCTTGATTTCTTGGTTTTACAAAACAAAAAAACAAACAAACCACCACCAACAACAACAACACCAACAACAACAACAGGTAGTCCTTTGCTGCGGCCTCATCTCTCTGTCTCCCCTTGGAACACCATGATAAATTAGCCAATCACATCAGACCCTCAGAATCAAGACAGGTACCATACTGCTCTTGCTGCAGGGTGCCGTGATTTCTCCTTCTTGACTTTGATGGCTAAATACTGTCCCTTTGCTTTGAAATTTCAGGAATCTTCACATTTCAAACATGCTAGGAAGCCCAGTTTAAAGCAGCCTCCTCCACTGCCAAGATAACACCCTCCATTCATGGCTAGGTAATAGTGGATTCACTTCACATCACTCTAGATTTATGTAATGACTTACCAGGAACCTGACCTACAAAGGATATTCACCATTGATCTTTTTGAAGAGAGAGAGAGAGAGAGAGAGAGAGAGAGAGAGAGAGAGAGAGAGAGAGAGAGAGAGAGATTGGAGACAAAAGAGTTATGTCACTGGCTAGTATTTATTTGAAAAGACAAGATTAAAACACTTGATGGACATAAAGGGCATGGGAGGGACTATGCGAAGGAACTGGAAGGAGTAGAGGAAGGCAAAACTGAAATCAGGGTATATTATGTGAAAAAAAAATCTATTTCCAATGACATAAAAACCAAATCAACAAATAAAAGGGAAAATGCTAAATAAATAAATAAATAAATAAAACACTTGATTAAGTGCAGAGAAAGTGATTCATTATTATAAAATAAGACAGGAGTCCTTCTTACCCATGCTGCACGTAACTAGAAAGCTTCTTAACATATTTCTCCCAACTGCAACCTTGAAGAAGTTTCTTCTTACTCTCGCCCTTCGTTTAGTCACTAGAGGGTCACGGTTCTCCTTCCAGAGCACCGTCTAAGTAATGGTATACGTGGTGATAAAATTGGTTAGGTATGGAGTGTAGAGGCAATTTTAATACTGAATTTATTTAGTCGAGAGCGTTTCTTTTTCTACATGTGAGTGTAACTTAAACAAATCAATTCCTCTGATTAAACTCACTTTACATGGTTAATGTACCATGGATCCTCTTTCTACTCTGACACTTTCCCCAAAGATCACAGAAACAGCATTTAGATGTTCATTTTACACGTCACCCTTATACACACAAAAGCCAAGGAGGCACTGCATTAAATTAAGTTAGCTTCAAGTTCAAAGGATTTTCTTGTACGATAAACAAGCCAAAGGAAATGATAAGATGCAGTGTCACCTCTCATTTGATATCTAAATCCACTCAAAACAAGGTATTTCTAATTCAAGGTACCCTCCATGTATTCTCATACCATAACTCTATAGGAGAAAGAAAGAAGAAAAAAGGCTTCCAAGAATATGAAACTGAAACAATTAATGTTAAGTTGTAAAGGACTTCGAGCAGTGGTTCTCAGCCTTAGCTCTACTCTATAACCACTAGAGGAGCTGGTAGAATTCCCAACTCTCTGGCCTCACCTGAGACTAATTGACTTTCTGGGGTTAAGGCCCAAGTGTCAATATTTTTTAAAACTCCCTGGGTAAAAAAAAAAAAAAAAATCAAACAAACAAAAATAACCACATAGATGTTCATCAACAGGTGGGGGTAAAAAAAAAATATGTGGAACATATACACAGTGGAGTTTTATTGGCTGTAAAGAAGAGAACTATGTCATTTTCAGGAAAATAAATGGAAGTGAATATTATCATGGTAAATGAAATATGCCTGACTTAGAAAGACAAATACTACATTTTCTCATATATGTGTATATATATTTTCTGTCATATATACATACATGCATCCATGCATGTGTAGGTATGTATTTGGCATGGTAAAAAGGTAGAAGGAGGTGGGTGCTGTAAGAGGAAGAGGGCTAGCAAGAGGGGACTGTGGCCATGAAACAAAAATGGAGGTGATAACGGTTAAAGTACATGGCAAGTATCTTTATGAAACCCATTACAAATAAAAGTTATTTTAAAATTGGAATCCTATGCAATTACCATCGAGACAATACAGAAAAATGTCAGTAGGCAAGGTGGTGCATGCATTTAATCCCTGAACTTGGGAGGCAGAGGCAGGAGGATCTCTGTGAGTTCAAGGCCAGCCTGGTCTAAAAAGCGAGTCCAGAGCAGCTAGGACTGTTACACAGAGAAACAATACCCTTTCTCAAAAAAGAAAAAGAAAAGAAAAGAAAAAAATAAAGAAAGAAAAGAAAGGAAGGAAGGAAGGAAGGAAGGAAGAAAGGAAAAGGAGAAAAAAGTCATAATGGTTGGGGGGAAATCAGTATTTTTATAAGAAAAATCATCTATTACCTAGAAAGTTTTGTGGAAGAGTAAGCTGATCTGAATAAATACATGCCCAAGTTATTGAATGCTGAGATCCTCAAAACAAACACCCTCCCCAGATTGAGAACCTAGATGGGGAGGATAAAATAGTACATTTGTGATCTGAAGTACTTGGGGCAAATGCGAAAGTAAGAAAATTATGTCTTCGTTAGCTTAGCAATACTGGGATTTGAATCAAAGTAAATCATTTCTAATAGTGATGGTGATGATGATAATGACACAGTTGGATGGGCATTTACATAAATTTCATGGGATGCATTTGATGGCTTGTGTGTTCATGTTCTGCAGATTAGAGATATTTCACGAAGCATAAGCCTCAAAGAGATTTTGATTTCCTCACCTGCTCTAAGCTGATACCAAGATTAGACAACGTCATCTAACTGGTGACAATGGAGGGGAATCAGTAAAGCATGCACCGATGAGTGGGTAGGCATTACAAGATTAGAACAGCGATGCCAACCTGAATATCTGCTTCTTAGGCTTCGTAGTTTTTGATTGGATGGATGGATGCATGAATGCATGGATTGATGGATGCATGGATGTCTGACTGGTGAGTTGTCAATTGGTTGTTTACTTGGTTATTTGGTTATTTGACTGATTGTTTCTAGTTGTTTCATTGGCTAGTTGGCTTAGTAGGTGGGTAGATGCCTGGTTAGTTAGTTTGTTTTTGGTTACTTGATTGGTTGTTTAGTTGTTTGGGGGGGGTGGGTGAGTAGGTATATGAGTGGGTAGTTGTTTGGTTAGTTGGTTGCTTTATTGGGTGTATTTTGATAATACTGAATCCATCAAAATCTAAACTGATTTTTTCCCCAGTATTCTTTGGTATTCTTTCGAACTCTGTCACCTGATGCACAATGTCCATGTCAATTAAGAAATCAGTAATCTCAAGTTCATCACAGAATATCGTAGAACAGAGGCTGACTACAGATAACTGGCTAGCCACAAGCACAGTTCTTTCTGCCTGGGAATCTACACTTTCAGAAGACAGGAATCCACTTGTCTGTGCTTGTGTACACTCTGTAAACAGAGCATTGGTGACAATTTCTCATGTTATATTTTGAAGGATGTTTGTATAGTGAAGATTTATAACACCTCTCTGGGACAGAAACCATATCACTTTGCTGACAAATATAAGAATGATTCTATGATGAATTTGATGTGAGTCAAAGATTGGTCAGGCTAGTTTATAGTACACTTAAAGGGTTCCCTGAACTTGAGATTCCCTACCTATGAACAGACTCTGCTGACTTCTCCCTCTCCGCTGTCACCATGAAATGTCAAGAGGCAGGGGGACCCTTGCATGACTTTAGGGACTGACTTAGCTGAAGCAGTGAGGAAATGAAGAAAGGACACACACACACTCACACACACATACTCACACACACACACACACTCACACACACAGACCGGGGGGGGGGGGACTTACACACATGTGCATACAGAGGGAGAGAGAAAAAGAGGAAAGTGGAGAGGGGCTGGGGGGCTGGGATTGGATGGACTGTGCTCTCTGATAATTGAAAAAGGAGGCAGGATTAGTATACACAGACAAAGAAGGAGGCAGGGTTATTACATATAGACCAACAAGGGGGTACAGTTATTATATATAGCTGAACAAGGAAGCAGGCTTTGCTACTCCCAGTAGGAATAGCCTCTGTAGGGGAGCAGTCTTGATCAGTGAGAGAAAGCTACAGTGGACATTTTCTGTACCCATAGTGGACACTGGATGAGAGGAAGCCTTTGCCATCCCTCTGAGCTTCACCTGTGGATGAGTTTGCCACTCCCGTAGAACTGAGGAACTGGTCCTTGACTTGGCTGTTCCCATGTCAAACCATACACATCCACTCAGGACTTCAGTCCCTCCCTATGGGGAGGGGGGGGCTTCATGAACATGAATCTCCAGCTTTCTGCTTTACAGTAGCTAGAACATCTTTTGTGTTGCTATGTGGCCTTAAAAAAGGTGGGAGAAAGCCATTCATGAGAGTATTGACCTATAATCTCAGCATTTGGAAGGCTGAGTCAAAAGAACAGGATGTTCAAAGCCAGCCTAATCTCAATGAAAAGTGTCAAAAATGGGGAGCTAGATATGCAGATACAAACATGAAAAGGTGTCCATGACATTTTTAAGTAAACACACTCAACTCAATTTGATATATTACCAAGATATGAACTCAAAGGAACGTGCTATGGGTTTCACTCTGTTTAAGAATTTTGGGATGATTTAAGTCTCTGCTTTTTCTGCTTTTAAATGCTTGCATTGTTTGTGGTATGATTTCTCCTACACTGCAAAAGAAGATAAAACGTTAAGTATCCACTATTTAAGTTTTCTGTATAAAGGATAATGATGAACTAAGAGTGCAACGACCATATGTAAAGACTCCATTTTTCAGCCTCTTCCTAAGGACAGGTCATCAGGAGACCAAGTGCTGAAGTAGACATGTGCCTCCTACAACATATCTTTCATAGGAGTACAATGGGTTTCTTTGTTGCCTGTTTTTGTCTCAGGAATGCAGATTTAATGGCTGAACTGCAGGCAGCTAAAAAGGACAATGAAGTGCAAGCCACATGCAGCTGATACTGAATTACAAAGAGAAAGAAAGAAAAAGAAATGAGAGAGAGAGAGAGAGAGAGAGAGAGAGAGAGAGAGAGAGGAGTTTTTCCCACACTCTGCAATGTCCCAGCAATTCATTACTTCCTAAAACAAAAGGTGAAAAATTGGGGGGAGGGCAAAGTGGAGGGGAGACCCCTTCAGTTGTTCCCTGTTCCTGCTCTTGTTGCATTTACAATGGTAAATAATCAAGAACCTTTCTCAAGCATTGATTATGCAGAGGATTGGACCCTAAGAACTTCAGTGTGGATATCATGGCTGGAGTGTCCTGTTACTGAGGATATGCCCACAGTTTACATGAATACAATATTGATCAGATGGCAAATTCAAATGGAAAGAGCTTTGTTTTGTTTTGCTTATGCTGGAAATGGCCCGCACCCCCTCTCTGCTCTGTACAGGAGTTGTGCTAGCTTCCCCAAAGCTCAGAAAATTAACAGAAATTGGAGGGAACTCCTCAGCCAGGGGACACTTAATGAAGAGAACTCTAAATGTTTCTTTCCAAGGTTTAGATTTTCAGTGCAGAGCATGTCTGAGAGGCCATTACACCGATCTAGCAAGAACGTACAGAAAATCAATATCTGAAAAGTTCACAGTGGTAAGACGCAACCAAACCTGAAAATATCACGCTAGCACTTCACTGAGCCAAGCCTACCAGACACTTTTTTTCTTTTTCATGTTACTACAGTCCTTTTTTTCCCCTTCACTTTAAAAATCGATTACAATTTATTTACATTACACCTCAATTGTTATCCCCTTGGTCATATCTTCCTCCTTCTTCTTCCTCCCTGGTCCCCTCCCCTAGACCTCTGACAGGGAAGGACATCCTCCCCCAGCATTGAAGCACAACCTATCAGGTCTCACCAGGATAGCCTGCTTCCCTTTCCTCTGTGTGCCTGCAGGGCTTCCTTCACAAGGGGAAGTGAGGCCAGTTCCTGAAGGGAACCTGGAGCCCCTGTTCAGATACAGCTAATGGACAGCTCATTCTCCACACTTGAGGGTGGGGGTTGTGGGGACTGACTCTGACATGAACTCTGGGACTACAGTCCTTTTATTTTTTAAAAATGTATTCTGGTCTTGTGGTAATGTATTTTCTATTTGAAGGTAGACATTTCTGTGTAGTTAGGAAGAAATTCCTTGAATAGTTTAATCTGAAGTCTTTTTTATTATTATTATTATTATTATTATTATTATTATTATTATTATTATTA
>OU015749.1:10994837-11008449 GCA_907169655.1 Acomys percivali
TATTATTATTATTATTATTATTATTATTATTATTATTATTATTATTAATCAAAATGAATGTCAGGTAAAGCATCTGGACAACCTCTCTAAAAGGTATGATTCCGCTGTGCTGAACTCCTGGCAAGTAACTGTGGCAAATTCTTTTCTGATTGCTGAAAGCTATAAAGGTTATACTTGGTGGGACCAGAAACCAAAGTAAAGAAAGCCCAAAAATGTAAGTTTCAGGTCTTTGAAAATGAGAGAGTAGCTCTTAAATGTGGGTGGCAAGTATGTTTTTGGTCTTTGATTCTTAGTTCTGGATTTGCCTTACCATTAAATCTGCATTCCTGTTGGCTTAATCACCAGTAACTCCAAGACTGTCTAGATGCTCAAGTGCTCTCCGTTATGTTTTTGTTCCTCATATACCTGAAGTAGCCCCCCAAATGCTCAGGGTCTATTCATTCAAGATGCCCATTTGTTTGCAAAATAGCCTTGCTAGACAGTTTGATGCATGTCAAGATTGACCCGAGTCGCTCAGCAGTGTATCCATGAACATGAAAAAGAGACAAGGAAGCAAGGTCTCTCAGGCCCATCCACGAGGATACATCATGGAAAGTGACCATGGAGAAGTTAGAGGGAGGACAATGCCCAAAACTGAGCACACTGGCTCGTGTTGCACTTATGTCTGGCGTCTGACAAAGTAGGCTAGTAGAAAGCTGGAAGGTGGGTCCTGGAACAGGCAAAAGACAATAGGCAGAATGCAAACCATGCAGTTACTTAAGCTATGAATAAGGCTGGAGGCATCCAGAGGTGCAGCTCAGGTGGCCAAGCATCAACAGTAGTGTGCAGGACCTGAACAGTAGCTGGGAAGGGAAGACAGGTGCGATGTGGGAAGCCACAAGTCTCCAGGAAGCTCTCTCCGCAGCAGTCTGGAGCCAGAATGAGCTTAGGTGCTCATGTGAGCCCAGGTGAAGAACTCTGCTCTGGGACTTCAGCATCAGGATTGATGGGGAGACAATGAAAGATCCCAGTGGAAACTAAGCTGAAAGTTGGGAACAGATATGGGAAGGAATATAGAGCCTCAAGCAGGGGGAAAAGTGAAGAAAAGAAAGATAGAAAAAAAAAGAGGGAATAAAAAGGAAAGAAAAAGTAGGGAGGGAAGTGAGCATATAACAACCCTCTATTCCGTAGGGCTCTGTTATAGCTAGTTCAGCTGTGTTTGTTCACTGAATACTATTGGTGTAGGCTGGATGTTAGTCCCAAATGAAATGCATCATACATACCATGTCCTAAATCCAGAGCAGAATATTGTTACCTTATCTGGAAAAATATAGATTTCCTAAGTATTTCAATGAAGGATCTTGAAGTGTGATTGTCTTGGTTGCTTCCTAAACCAATGGCAGGTTTCTCTTCCACGGTCCAACGGAAGCAACAGAATGGATGGCAGAAACTGGATTATGATAGCCTGGAACAAAGAAGCATCAATAAGAACCAGAATCCAGAAGAAGGCATGGACCAGCATCTGACCCAGTGCCTGGAAGAGACATGCCCCTGTCATCACTTGGATTTTGTGCAGCAAGAACAATGAGACAATTTTATGTTGTTGAAAGCTACAATACCAGTGGTCACTTGTTTTAACAGTTACTGACATACATACATCCACAAAGCAGGGAGCATCATTAATGTTTTTGCAAATAAGGACCTGAAACCGTAGGAATGGTGGGAGAGGAACCAAAGTTACCTGGCTCACGGGGGTCAGGAAGAGGATTCCAATCCAAGCCGCGTGGCTGCAAAGCTCACAGTCTCCGCTCCTTTCCTGGCATCGTCAATTCTCAGTGCCACAAGAAGTACTCGATATATCTTCTCCTTTTTTATGAAGTTGAGGCCAATCAGGAAGCAATAAGCTGGGCCCAGAACCAGTTATAAATATAACCTTCAAGGTCCACAATGTCCCCAAGGTTCAATGGTGTCCCTGAACAGTACCACCTGATGCTGCCCGAGTGCTCAAATATGGGAACCTGAAAGGACACTGAACATTTGACCTGCGACAGCTACCCAACCTCCTTCCCCATCTCTTAAGAAAAGAAGAATGACGTCTCCTGGCAAATACTCTACAACCTGGCTCCCTACAGCACCAGCAGTAGCAGCAACAATTATGATTTGTTGTGTATGCCAATGTTCATAATATAAATACCTTCCTTGTGGATCTCAAGCTAATAAAAATGCTATTACTTGATCAGAAATAGGAATAGGATGTGGAAGTAATGCCAGCACATTGTATTTCCAACACCCCAGTGCACTAGGCAAAAAAATGGCCTCAAGAATAGAAATGACAGTAAAGTGCAGGAACCTGGAAGCAGATGCAGTGTTTTTTCCTTTGTATTAAATGCAGTTTAATTTATTGTGCTTATGGTTTTTGATTTTTAAATAATGGCTATGTTTAGCAACAGGTTAGCAAAAGTTCCTGAAACTGAATAATTGGCTCTTGGCAACTAGGTCGTCTCTCTCTATCACAGGACCAGGAAGAAAACAGGTGTTTTTCACCTACCTCTAAATTCCGATTTCCACTCAATGACTGGGGGATGTGGATGAGCATATCTTTCTATGGCTGCTTTGTAGCCCCTTTGTAGCTCCAGGCAGTGCTTATTATGACCACCACCCTAAGGTTTTCTTTTCTGAAATGTGGCTGACTCAATGCTGTGTGAGTAATAGATATTTATAGGTACCTACAGATGATGGGGCATTTTGTATTCAAATACCTTACACAGCAAACCCCCCAAAAATTAAACTAGTATTTTTTGAAAGTGAGATGGCCACCCTGTGCCTGCCTGACCAATGACAGCATCCACAGTCCTCCTCTCTGATTCAAGGACTTCTTCCCACTTTATAATCTTCATTTATTTTGAAATAAAAACATTAATTTATAACAAAATATATTTGTTAATATTTTCCCCTGTCACATCTAAATCATGACCCATGGGCCTCAACTTTGACGACTAAGGAGTATCATCAAGGCTTTGCTTTGGTTTGTTTGTATTTTTCAAGCACAAGCAATTCTGGGCCTAAGAATACCTTTGAGCCTAGTTGGTGAATCAATATTATTGGCTCATCCCCAAACAAGGATAATGTCTCAGACCAGAGTGCTCGAGTTACTGCCACAGGATCCACTTTAGACCTGGTGTGAAGTGTTTGAAACCCAGTCAGAACTGGTCACCTTGGGCCTGCTGAATGCTCTCTCCCCATGTGGTTGTTTCTTCAGTGAGTCACCTGTTGCTCATCTTGCTGACCCAAACTACAGCAATGTTCCACAGCTGCTGACAATGATAAAGCTTAATAGCAAACACCGGAGCTACGTGAGCACAGCCCTCTTTACAAGTCTGTTCTTCAAACTGGCCAATCCACAGTCCTGGGAGAAAGCTTAAGCAAAAAAAAAAAAAAAAAAAAAAAAAAAAAAAACCTGGAGATCTCCATAAGATCATGACCCCCACCCTTCTGCTCTCTCTGGTGTCCTTTTGGTCCTCTAAGCTCCAGCTACTTCCAAACAGAATCCTGGTGGCACCCCTACCCTCTTGAAGATCTGTAAGTAATGCTTCTGTCTTGCATGTTTTGCTTCTCCCAACTCCTTGCATCTCACCTGAGTAGCACAGGGACTTAGACAGGATACTCATAGAGATGGCCATGTTGGCTTATGGCTAGTCGTGTGTGTGTATGTGTGTGTGTGTGTGTGTGTGTGTGTGTGTGTGTGTGTGTGTGTGTTGTGTTTTACTTTTTAGAATTTATGTATTCACCTTACATCCCAATCGCAGACCCTTCCTTCCGTTCCCTCTCTCCCACCCTCTTCCCCATATCCCCCACTTCTCCTTAGAAAAGGGGAGCCCCCCCAACCCACTCCATCACTTCAATTTGCATCAGGTCTGAGCTCGTCCTCAACCACTGAGGCCAGGCAAGACAGCCCCTTTAGTGGGAAGTAAGCGGAACCAGGCAACAGAATCCATGTGGGCAGACAGCACCTGTCCACATGAAGATCAAACTGCCCATGAGTTACAGATGTGTAGGAGCCTAGGTGCAGTCCATGCATGCTCTTTGGTTGGTACTTCCATCTCTGTACGGCCCCATGGGTCTAGGTTAGTTGACTCTGTTGGTCTTCTTGTGGCTTTCTTGCCCAGCTCACCCCACCCCACCCCAGTTTTTCTATCCACCCCGCTTCTGCTGGACTCCCTGAGCTCTGCCTAATGCTTGATTGTGAGTCTCAGCATTTGATTTCTATCAGCTGCTTGGTGGGGCCTTTCAGAGAACAGTATGCTAGGCTCCTGTCTGTAAACATAGCAGAGTACTGTTAATGGTGTCAGAGGTTGGCGCTCTCCCGTGGGGTGGGTCCTGGCCAGTTATCTCAGTTGGTTAGAGTGTGGTGCTAATAATGCCAAGGTCACTGGTTTGATAGGGCTGGGAAGATGGCTCAGTTGTTAAACGCTTTACAGCTCCTCTTATCAGAGTCCTCCAGGCCCGATTTAAAAGAAATCATGTTGATGATAATCATTAGGTAGGAAAGTCTCATAGTTATCTGAAATGGTGACAAGGTAATCCGTTAGAGCAGTGGTTCTCCACCCGTGGGCCTCCACCCCTTTGTGGGTTGAATAACCCTTTCACAGGAGGTGCATATCACATATTCTAAGTATCAGGTTTTTACATTATGATTCACAACAGTAGCAAAATTACATTTGTGAAGTAGCAATGAAATAATGTTGTGGCTGGAGTCACCGTGGCATGAGGAGCTGTATTAAAGGGTCGCAGTGACAGGAAGGTAGAGAACGACTGCGGTAGAGAATCTGATGATCTCACAAGAGTTAACCCTTTGCTAAAGAAACTGGGTACCCGTTTGTGACTGTGGTGGGGTTTGTGCGGGGTGGGGGAGGGGAGAGGTCAGTGAGAGTTCATGGAAACATCAGGACCCACCAGTTCATGAGGTGACCACAGAAATAGAGACTTTCAAGAAATCTTCCACTTTGCTCTGTGTTGCAAAGGGAACCATCGCCAAGCTAGGGAAGCCCAAACCAGTGGGGAAGTGGAACAAGAAACTAAATGTGTTGTCTCTGAGAAGAGAAAGGCAGGCCTTATCTTACCTATTTGTTACATTCCTCTAGAATCCAGGTCTATGCTATTGTCTTCAGATATCTAGTCCTGATATTGGCAGAATTTTTTTCTGAAGATTTTCTTTATCTATTCTATGTACATGAGTGCTCCATCTGCATATACACCTACAGGCCAGAAGAGGGCATCAGATTCCAGTGTAGATGGTTGTGAGCCAACATGTGGTTTCTGGGAATTGAACTCAGGACCTCTGGAAGAGCAGCCAGTGCTCTTAACCACTGAGCCACCTCTCTAGCCTGTTAGAATATTTTTTAAGTACTCCCAACTTTGACTCATAGAACCTGGTTAAATACCACATTTCAAACTGCTGCAGACAACCCTGCAGTGCCAAAAATGCCCGACTTCAAGGTTACTGTTGAGAGTCAGTGATGCCGCGGCAGGCTACCATTCAGCACAGGTTGCTATGTGTCATTCCAGCCCCAACTGCACCCCAAGTCAATATCTGAATCTTTGGCATGAGTGAAGATCCTGGTTCTAGTCTTAGAGGATGAGAGCAACACTGTACAGTATTAAAGCATCTCGGCCCTTCAGTGTGACACCTAATCTTATTTTCCGTATTGTAATTTCAGCCATGTTCAGCTTCTCCCATGGAGATAGCGCCAATTCTATATCAAAAATAAATTGTTCCTTAAGACACGTGCATGTACATTCATGTAATCTCAGACAGTATTACAGAACATAAGCATGTTACCTCACTCCTGTGAAAATAAATCTGCCTTATTGTATTACATCTAAGAGAGTAGCAAGCTAGACGAAGCATGGTATAATAGATATATTAGCTTAAAATTATTTCAGGTGAAATCCCCATTGTTCCGAGGTTGGTTGAAAACCAAGTTGCTATAGTGTAATCAAACAATGAGATAAAAGTTAATTTCTAAGGCATACATAAGGGGGACTATTGTTTACCAGGCCTTTTCTTATTTGTTTATATAGCCACAGATGTTTAATGGTTTCCCTTTGTTCAAATATCATCTCTGTCTCTTTGGAACTGTAATGCCAAGAGGGGCTTATTATGGACTTTGAGGTTATGTCTAATAGTGATACTTTACCCCCACCTGTGAGAATCAAGATCTTTCTCTACAAGTGCTTGAATTGTGATGAGCATTCTCTGTGAAACTTAATGTGATCTGAAACATGCTCTTGGTAGTAAATGGTTTGTTAAGATGTATCCATTACCGGAGTTTGCGCTTCGGGAGCATGCTCCTCCACACTTGTCTCTGGTTGGGAACCCTGTGAGGGCAGGAATATGTCCTATTGATCTTTATGCCCTAGCAGATCTAGATGCTTAGTAGACATTCATAAATATTTATTGATGAGCAGGTTTGGCAACAAGTTTGTACCAAATGCCGGAAAAACTTAGGCGCAAACCAAAAACTAATCTGATAGAGCTGCAAAATCAGCGTACATGGCAGAGTTCACGGACTGGGGCAGAAAGGGAGAGAATGAATGAGGGTAGCAGTGGGCTTTGCTCACAAAGCTTTGGGGAAGGTGGGATGCACAGAGGAGAAACATTTGAAAGATGCTAAGGTAGTGGGTAGAGGTTTGTCAGTAGACAGAAGGGTTAGGAGGAAGCAATTATTTATCTTCTCTTGTAGTTTCCTTAATACTTGGCCCAACTAGACTTTATTAATGTGTGTGTGTGTGTGTGTGTGTGTGTGTGTGTGTGTGTGTGTGTGTGTCTGTGTAAAATGTATATATACATTTGTATGCCCAAGTGCAAATGCCAAAGGAGAATGTCCAGAGAGTGGTACCCAGCAAACCTTACCCTCTTCTCCTGTCTGTGCTTACTACCCCAATTCCTGGGGTTGTAAGTGTTACACTTGAAGGCGGACAGCTTCTTATGTGTGCTGGGGCATTTGAACTAAAGTCCCGCCTGAGCAGCAAGTGCTCGTCACACATAAAGTCACCGCTCCTCACACCCCCAACTACCTGTTATCATTTTATTTTTCCTACTCAGCCAATAACAATCTTAAGCCTTCCCGCTAAGAATTCTGCTCTGAATCTTACCGGCATCCAAATCTCAGCTGCTCTCTTTATTACTTCTTACACTTTTCTATTCCATGTCTCCCTAAGACCCTAGCAATGTTGTATAAATCACTACTAAAGGGAAAATGGAAGTATCTGTGCAGCTATCTGCCTGTGAAACCACTTTCTCCATAGCAAGAACACTTTAGAATAGCAACAAAAGAGAAAATACATTTTCTTTTTTCTGAAAGATAAAGTCTCAGGGAAAGCCTAAATTTAAGAATTTTGTGTCGTATAGAGGACAACATATACAAAAATAGATCTATGTAAAGAAATAGGTCATGAAACAAGATCTATAGAGTTGTGTACTCAGTGGCCAGGAGCCTGTAAACACACTTCTTAAATAGAATTTTCATTCCATTTCATGACGTTTGTCATCATTTAGGAACGTCAGATGTTGTTGATTTTTCTCTTGGGCATGATGCCCACAGTTTAGGTCACCAAAATGAAATTGAATGGAAGTTATATAATCAAGTCTAAATGAATTATCAAGTATTCTCAAAAGCCTGGATGACTAAGCATAGGATTCTAAAATTCCTAAATGGACTGCTAACCTTAACTCTAAGCAAACATGACTGTACCTTCTTCATTTAGTGCTGCACTTTAAAATTTATAGTTATTGGCTATGGAGATTATGGAATAATTTCTTTTTTAATGCCAGATTTTAGACTGTAGAATAGGTAGATTCCCTTGATGAATTTCCAGTGAGATTTTTCCATTCATCCATATTATCTCATGCATTCAAGGTATGTACAAGGAAGTACTCTGCTGAGTGATGGATTTAGTGTGATTTTAGAGATGAAGATACACTTTAAGCTTATCTGTAGCATGAGGGCAGTGATCTGGGCAACAAACAGACAAAACACAGAGACTCTACCCAAAGCAATTAGAGGCCCATGTCATGGAGCAGGGAGTTTGTCAAACATGAGCAAAACAAGCACACAAACAATTCAGAAGAGCCTGCCTTATTGGTTGCGATGGTATCATCATGTGACCTACTTTAAGAGAGAAGCTCCTTGATCTTTTGACTTGGTCCTTTCAGCATGATGACTATGATGTCTTTATGAAGGGTGTCTGTCTCTATAGTTTTCTTGGAACAAGATCTCATGTAGTGCACGAGCTAGCTCAGGCTAGCCTTGAAGTCACTGTGGGACTAAAGATAAGTCTTGAACTCCTGATCTAGCCTCTGCCTCATGACTGCTGGGATTATAGGCATGTGTACCATGCCTGGCCTTAAAGTATGCATCTGATAGAAAGGCTTAGTACAGTTGGAAGGATTGGTTAGGATAACAGTGCAGCTATCTGTAGTCATTGGGAGAGTTCAGGCGATGGGGGACCTGAGATGCCTCAGTTAACAGCAAGGACAGAAAGAATGAAAACGTGCTGGTGACTATTGATTGTTGAGCTTGACTCAAGAAATGACTTGGCATTCAACTCAGATATGAGATCACACTCATTCCATGCAAATAGCCCCAAGCGAGTGACTAAACAGGACAGTAACGTGAAGGTTACCCTTCCAATTCAGGATTCTCGTGTGCCTGACCCTGAATCACGGGTTCCTCTTGGTGTCTCTTAGGCTTCCCAAGGTCTGCTTGATTGTCTGCAACTTGAGGCGCAATCCTGTCTCCTCTCACACATGTCAGATCTGTAGCATGATCTGAAAGGCCTTCCTAATTCTGTGTCTGGCCTGCTTTATCTGTCCCCTGTGTCACCTCTGGATAAATTGCTCACGTTCATGTCTCTACTTCAGCTTTCACCTCCCTATAAAAGGTTTTGCCTTAGGATATTTTGGGATCAATTAGGAAGCAGAATTGACTGGCATGTTTATTGGAGGGGCACTTAATATTCAGAAGGATGGTTCAAAGACAACTCCAGATGCCCAAAAGGATGGCAGTTCCCTGAAATGCAGTCATGGGAACAGGAGACCTGCACATAGTGGCTTTTCAATGGCAAAGCTTATGGCAGATCAGTGCTACAAATATTCATGTAGTAGGAGAGAGTTTACAAGTCCACTTGCACGTGATCAGGATCCATATCTTATATGCACAAACATTGTCCTCTTGGCCCTTGATTAAGGGTGGTACAATTGTCAAAAGCAATGGTTGTACAGTTCTACTACTAGCGTAAATAGCTGTGATGAATATGTACATACACACACTCGCATGCACGCCACACACACACACACACACACACACACACACACACACACACACAGAAACTGATAGGCCTTTCAAATAGCACTATAACTGGTAGATTTCTATGAACTATAGCTCATCCTTGTATTTTCTATAGCAGTATTCAAGGCAATATTTATATAGTTCATAGTTTTTTGTTTGTTTGTTTTGCCTTGTGCTCAGACAATTAATGGGATATAACATCAATGAAAACAAAATTAAGAGTTTGTTGCATTTATAGGACATTATACCCTAAGGAACAAACCTTAATTGAGAAGGTCAAAGTCTTACAAGTTTTAATTCCAGCATTCTCTGCAGTCTCTATTCCCGATTCCTAGAATCCAGAGCAAGGACAGAGGCACCATATTAACCCTCCCAGTGTCTACCTAGGAGTGTTACTGTCACCATCACTCTGATCACTCTGTCACATCCACTGTAATCTCAGGCTTCAGAGAAAACAAAAAGTTGTACTTTGTCCCCTAATAGACCAGCAGTGACATTTGAACATGAACAATGAGTGAGTCACTATCAGGTCAGCAAAACAGCACTTTATTTGTCTTTATTTCTATGGCAATTAGCCAACTGAGCTGCAGCTGAACATCTTTGCAAATTGAGCCAGCTCTGAGGCCTTAATTTTCACTCTAGGCTCCTTTCTAGGGGACATGATTTAAATGCTGAGAAAGTTTATGCACATGCCTCTTCCTTTCTCATCGAGACAATGCAGTCACCAGAGTCAGGATTCTGTTTCTAACTGGATGCTGTAGCACAAGCCTGCATTCCTAGCACTCAGGAGGCAGGGGCTACAAGATACCATGTTCCATACTGGCCTCAGCTTTGTCCTGAGTTCCTGAGGACCATAACAACACATCTACTACTTTCTAAATCTTCCATTAGAGTAGGCAAGCTGATAATATTTTGTTCCATTGTAATGTACCTAGACACAAGCCAGAAAAGGCAGTATATATACAGTATAGGCAGATGCTTTCTAATAGAAATAAGATCAGAAGTCTCAGAAACCTATATATATATATATTCCCCCCAACAATGATCCTGCAACATACCATTCATGTTATATGAATTAACGAAGAGCTGGAGGAATGATTTAGAGATTAAAAATTCACATTCTCAAATCCTGTGGATAATAGAACTGGCAGCAAATAAATGCTTTAATGTTCTCCATATTGCAGTGCCTCCCCAAGGCAGCCCCACATTCACACACCAACCTTGGTGCTCCTTACTTTTAGCATATGTATAATTTGCACACAACTTAAAATTAACCCCTATGTCACTTTATTTCAGACATCAGACACATTAACCAGTTCAAATGCAAAATTATTAGATGCTCTGAGTAAAATATTATATCTGTTTAGAAATGCAATTTTCTCGGTATTAACTATAGTTATATTTTATGCTAAATTTTGTTTCCGCTGGCATCCAGAGGTGGCCAGTTCATTCCATATGTGATTAGAGGTCAATACAGACTGCTTAATTAGCAGCAAGTTGGACTGCAGAACAGTTTCACTGATAGTTTTCACAACTGTAAATGCTTCCTTAAAAAGTTGTTTTAGAAAAATAGCTGGTAGAGCCAGATTCCACATTGCTCCCCAGTGTCCGTTCAGCTTTCCTTCTGTAATGGAGACTTCCCTGCTGGATGAGGGTTTCCATTTTATAACTCAACAGGTCCAGATTGTAGACCCCCCCCCCTTGGCCTTCATTCAAATTTCAGCACATTTTGGGGAACCACCTATCATGGCAGAACTAAAATGATTGATACAGATTTAAGTATTATCTAGACTATATTGATGTAATTCTTTCTGCATGTAGAAATTTTATATCAGGGAGAGAATAGGCTATCTCAATAGAGGTTAGTTACAACCTCTGTCACTTTGCAGGGATAAGACCATAGGAACTTCCCTCATCATTAAAACCAATAGACAAGCCCTCACCACCCTATTCGAGCACCCAGGCTTCAATCTCAACACTCTCAGCTTCTAAGTTCCTGTTTCCCCTTAAACATTCACCTGTTGATTAAACACTAGTTTCCTGAAAAAAGCACAAGCAGGAGTGCATGTGCACCAAACCCCGCCCCCTCCCCCCCCCCCCACCCCCAAATAAACAAAAAGCTAGATGACCTCATGCCAAGTCCTTGTGTGGAGTTTGGGGACATGACCTACTAATTTTCCCACTAAAATTGACAGTTCTTCACCCTGCCAGCTCTCCTAGTTTTGATCAGTTCAACTCTTGATTCTTGCAAGAGTGTCAGGCCTTCCTAGGCAGCTCATACAGATGAGGTGCTATCCATAGAAACACACGTAAGATGGCTTAACAGAAATATCCAGCAGGTTTGGGAACAACAAAAGAGGGCAGGAAAGAGGAATCAGCTAACAAGCTTCCAGGGCCCGGGCTAAAGATAAGTGATAGAAAGGAGCTAGAACTTGTCCTTTATTTTCACTTAAATTTGCCCCTTTGAACAATTTGGAATGGAATCAAGTAGAAGAAAAAAAAAAAAGTGGTGTCTCTGGAAGGTGAGCACATGGCGATTGCTAATTAAATGCCACAGGTATTTCTTAGCCTGAAATTTGGTTTCAGAAATAAAGATCAAGAACCCTCTGCAATCCAACATGTTCCACTGAGGATGTCTGGCCCTGGAGCCGGTGGGAGGCTCCGGAGGGTGTTATCTTGCTAGAAGTACTCTGGCAAGAATTTCTGTGGCAAGATCTAAGGAGCTCATAAAATTCAAAGCAAAGTGTTTGGAGCTCTATTCAGAAAAAAAAAAAAAAAATTGACAAATGCTGCAAGGCGCAGAGGCAAGACTCACAAAGGCCCTGTGTCCCTGCTCCAGCGGCTGGCCTGTGGAGCTCCTGGTGGGTTCAAAGACTGCCCGACTCAGTTCATCTTCTGGGGCACAGCGTAAGGCAAGGAAAGGACCAAAGACAGGGAGAGATCTGGGCTGAACGTGGGAAAAGAAAAATCTGTGCAGGAATTGTCTTACAGAAAAAGAATTCCCTTTTCTTCTAATCGACACCAGTGTTAAAGAAGCTGGCAGACTGTCCATTATACACCTACAAAAATAGTTCTGAATAGTTTCATTTAAGATATAGATGGATATGGTTGTCTCACATATATAAAACAGACAAGGTAGGTTTTTTTTATCATAAAAAAATGAACTACGGTAAACAGAGGAGCAGGAAAGAAACTAGAAAACCCATCATTCATGAATTTAAAAAATGTTTTCTTATGAGTTCATCACTGGTAACTCTTTTTTTTTAATTTTTATTATTAATTTATATATTCATTTTACATCTCGATTGTACCCCTCCCTCCCTCATCTCCTCCTGGTCCCTCCCTCTCACCCTCTTCCCCTATGCACCTCCCCTTCTCCTCAAAAAAGAGGAGCTCCCCCAACCCACCCTAGCGCATCAAGTCACATCAGGACCGAGCTCATCCTCATTCACCGAGGCCAGGCAAGGCAGCCCTGTTAGGGGAAAGTAAGGAATCGAAAGCAGGAAACAGAGTCCATGTCATAGACAATACCCCCTCAACTTACTAGGGGACCCAAATGAAAATCAAACTGCCCATCAGTTACATATGTGTAGGGAGCCTAGTTCCAATCCATGCATGCTCTTTGATGGTGCTTCAGTCTCTGTAAGCCCCCATGGGTCTACGTTAGTTGACTCTGTTGGTCTTCTTCCAGCATTCTTGTCCCCTCCAGGACCTTCTATCCTCCTCCACCCCCCAGTCTTGCACAAGGCTCCCTGTCCTCTGCCTACAGATTGGAAAAGGATCTTTACCAACCCTACAGCTGACAAAGGGCTTATATCCAAAATATATAAAGAACTCACGAAATCAAATAGCAACAAACCAAATAATCCAATTAAATATGGGGTACAGAGAGCTAAACAGAGAAGTCTCAACAAAGGAATCTCAAATGGCTGAGAAACACTTAAAGAAATGCTCAACAATGTATCTGAGATGCCATCTTATACTAATGACTCTTTTTCACCAGGAAGACCATTGTGAAGGATAGCAAACTCACTGTGTCTATTTAGGGGACAAGCCAGACCTGAATAACCGGAGCTGAGAAACTTCTGGCTTAAAAAGAAAATACTTGTGTGTAGACTTTGAAAAAATAAGTAAATCTCAATTTTTTTGGAATGACTGCACTATTTCTTATGTATTTAGATCTTTGATACATGCACCATTTACTCTTGTATTTCATTTTTAATATAGATACTATTTAGTGTCTCAACTTATTAAATAATCTTTTTTCCTGCAGAAATTCACAA
>OU015749.1:11008693-11033497 GCA_907169655.1 Acomys percivali
TCTCTCTCTCTCTCTCTCTCTCTCTCTCTCTCTCTCTCTCTCTCTCTCTTTCTTTCTCTCTCTTTCTCTCTCTCTCAAAGGTTAACATTTTTCTGTGATCTTTAATCTGTTTCTGATTTTTTTCCCTGTGATATTTTTCATGCTGTCCCCCTTGGGCTTATTTTGCTATTTCTTCTCTATATTTACTAGTTTGAGACTTACAACAATCACTGTTAACCTACACTTCTCAATTTTAAACTATCATTTTGAAAGTTTTTATATATGCTCTTCTGTTACTATTACTTTCAAAACATTTTCTGATTTTCAATCCGATCTGTTTCTGTAGGTCATGACTTACTGCAATGTGTATCTCCCCATTTCCAGCATGAGGCTTTTCTATCATTCTTTAGATCTCTACTTAACTTGATAGAGGTCAGAAAACATGCTCTTTCTTATTTAATTCCTTTCAAATTTGTCCAGCTTGCTTTATACCCAAGGATATGATCAAATTTAATGTGTTTTTTATATGTACTTGAAAGGAGTGTGTAGTCTGCAGCTTTGGGGCGTAGACCTCTGTATAAGATGCCAGATCAAGTTTTCGAGTTACCATGTCCAAATCTTTTTTTTCCCTCAGTTTATTCTACCAAATGTTAAGAGTCATACTGAAACGTTCATTTCTAACTATGTGTTTCTTTTTTCCTTCATATTGTAGTGTCTTCCAGTCTTTCCTTATATGTTCTTAGTATATAGATGAGGGTAAGTGCCTATTCTTTTAAAATACAGTTGTCTGGTAAACTAGATATCGTGTAGTGTCAACCAGTCAATTCTTATCTAATAAGCTTTTTGTCTGTGGAGATTTCTTGTGGAAAAAATCTGTTGTATCCTTCTCCACATCCCATTTCGGCTTCCCCACAGGGTCTTGGAGGTCCCTAGCAAGAAGCATGTGGTCAGATATCAGGTTTGGTTCTTCTGCTCTTCAGGCTGGCACAACTTTGCTCTCTGAGAGCATTCCACCTGTGCCCATGTATCAATGCCTTCGTGCTTAGTCTGCTTTGCACCTGTTTTGTCTGTCTCCCCTTTATTGCTTTTACTGATATAGATCTTTCCTTCACTCTTTTCTTCATTTTTAGGCTTTTATATGGGAACTTTTAAACTTTATTTTTAAAATATCTACTTTTTTCAGTCGATTTCCGGTTGTAGACAAGATTATAAGAATATTAACCCCATGACCTCTGCTCTCTGTATGTGGGTGGTAGACTCTAAAATATTGAAGGGGATCTGTCCTATGACTATTTCTTAAATAGCAAAAGGGAACTAATCATTAAGCCCTCGTGGGAAATAAGAATTGACAACAAAGAAAAAGATCATGAATTGAAAGTAAAAGATTAAAAGGCAGAATATGAGATGATTTCACAAAAGCATGGGAAATCAGATACTATTGGATACATATCTTCAGTGTGTGGAAAGAGCCTACATAAAACTTTATGGTAGATGAAAGTTTCTTTCAATCATGAGAAAATAATAAGAAAAAATTCTCTCAGGCAAATAAAAACCAAGTTTTTACCCACATGAAATCATTAAAAGAAATTGCTAAAGTATATTTGCTGGTCAGGAAAGATCGGTTCCGGTTGAGCAGTAAGAGATTAAAGAAGCAACAGTGAGCAAAGTAAATGGTAAATGCATGCTTTAATCTAAATGAACACCGGCAATGAAACCATGATATCTATAATGTTCTATGGCATTAAAAACAATGGAAACTTTAGACAGTTTGGTATGAAAGTAAGTGTTCATGTTGTATTATCTGGGTAAAGGAAAATATATGATTAATTTTTAAGTACGATACAATGGCCAGTAAACTTTCTGATGTAATTGCTAAGTAGGTTGGTATTTTATCCCTATTCTTAAAAACCTCACAAACTCTGGAGCTTAAAACAAAACAAATGGGTGGGTGTAGTGTCATATGACTGTAATCCCACCACTCTGAGTCAGAGGAAAGCCATCTTGGATGGATATACAAGAAGACTTCATTTCAGCTGTATATACATGCATATCTACAAATATATGTACACATACCGTGCATAATTTTAGATGTGTCCTATATTCTATATAATGCTCAGATTCACATACTTATGTATTTATATATATATCTACATATACTTCTATATGCATATATACACATATGTCCACATATACACACATGTACAAACACTTTTTAAGTTCTTTGCTAATTTTGTACATGTATATAATGCAAGTTAGTTACTGTTCTCCACCCTTAGAAATTTCCTCTTCTCTCTACCTGTCTCTTTCCCAGACTCATGGCTTTTGGTTTTGTTACATGAAGCATTTATGTTTAACCAGAGGCATTTGTGTCACTATTGTTTACTGTCTATCAGTCAGGTGGGATCAACATGGCTGTACAATTGAAGGCAATAATTGTCCTGCTCCATGGATTTATCAGTAGCAAATAGTTCAGCATTGAGAGGCAAGGCTCCCTCTACCCTTCCTCCATCCTTGTAGGTTACTGATAGGCCCATCACTTGTACATGGGGCAGAATTTAGAGTAGCTTTATGTACCATAACTGCCTATGTAATTAGAATCAACTGTATTTACGATATATGTTTTATATATGCACATATGTGTGTACACATATAAGTATATTACGTAATATACTTATGAGTATATATGTACACATATATGTGTATGCTATATAACTCTACATGTATATTTGTATATGTGTATATTATATACACATATATACTCTATAAAGGGATTAATTGCAAAATAAAAAACTAAAATCATACAAAAGTGGTAAGCAAAAATCAGCAACCCCAGTGTAAGAACAGGCAGAAGTCCAATGGGTGCCTCATGAAAACGATATCCAAGTAGTTAATGAGCTTATGGAATAGTAGACTCACATACATGGTTAGATCTACATTTTCTATCAAGTTCCCTCACAAAACTGATTCTCTGCAACTTGGCTCAGAGAAAGCTATCTTTAAGTAATTTTTAATTTTCATGTATCTTTTGTTGTACTTCCTTCTATAAACCATGGATACACTCTCTAGTAAGGTCTTAGCTGATATGGTAGAATCAACAAAGGACTACAATAATTCAGAGCCAATCAAATATCACTTGAGACTACTTTTTATTTATAAAGCTTAAATACATTAGAAAGTAATGTTTGCTGAGCTTCATACAGTAACTATATGGAGTTTTAATAGAGAATCAGTATTTTCTGGGAAAATAGTAGGAATGGCAAAACTAAATTATTGTTTTAAAAAAGAGAAAAGAAAAATGCAATACTATGCAATTCCACTCAGATGACTTTTGTCATGATCTCTTTGGATCTGAGATTTGATCTTTATTGCTAAGTCTTGGCTGAACCATTTCTCTCTGTGAGTTTACCTACTGCAGCGCTGGCCATCACTCACCGCCCAGCTGAAAATATCACCTCGCCTTTGAAATACATTCTGCTTCCCGGGTAGACACGATCCCTTCTGCTTAGGTTTCACACTGTGCTTTACAGACTGTTAGGCAGTTCCACTCCACACCACTACAGTGTTATTTATGTACGTGTGCACTCTGGGTTACAAATTCTCTAAGGAGAAAAGACAATAGACTTAACCTCTGGACAACTTAAAACATGAGCTGTATGCGATAAGCACTCAAAGAACACATGCCATGAGAATAAAATTGGATAATTATTATGGGAACAAAGAATAAAAATAACCAAACGAAATCAAGAACAAGAAGTTCAAAAGCAAAGACAACAAGTAAAGAAGGTCAGGAAGTAGAATTTACTCTCCTGGAATTTTAGTATTCTTTTATTTGGCTTCCACCTGTCATTTTACCTTTGAGTGCTGTCGTAATCCATTTTATATTGCTGTGTCAGAATGCTATGGACAATACGTTATGAAGAAAAGACTATCATGTGCCTTAAGATTGATACAGGAGACTTGAAGATCCAGTGCTTATATATTGGGAGGGGTTTCTGCTACACCCCCGATATAGCAGAAGGAGTCACATGATGAGTAACAGAGGAAGAGGCAAGCTTAGACTTTTAGCTTAGATTTTGTTTTGTTCTTCTTTTGATAAAACCAGTAATCCTGGCCTAGGGGCCCCACCTTTATTAATTCATCTCATCCTAATTGCTTCTAAAATGCCCTTTCTCCAAATTCTATCAACACGCAAACTTGTATTTCAGTTTCAACGTAAGGACATTTAGGAGTCTCTCTTTGTTGTTTTTCTAATATTATAATAAAACATTATGACCAAGGCAACTTACATAAGAAAACAGTTCATTTGAGGCTCAGACTTTCATAGGCTCAGGCTCCATGGCCATCATGGCAGGTTACATGGCACCATGCAAAGAGGCATTGTGCTTGTTAAGTAACTGCTAGCTCACATCCTGAGATGCAACCATGAAGCAAAGAGACCCACTAAGAATGGGGCAAGTCTCCCCCTACTGACCTCCTCCAATGAAGCCACACTTCTTAGCTCTGTCCCCAAAGTTCCACCAAGAATTCAAATGTGTGAGTTTATGGGGGCCATTGGCATTAAAATGGCCACAGGATCACACTCAAAGCTTATCACCTTCTCAGGTCTGCTGTCTGCATTTCTCACCACCTGGTTAAGGATAAGGCCAGAAGAGAATTCTGATCCTGGCTACAGTAGAAGGACCTGAAGCTTTCCCCTGACATCCAGTCATAATGCTCACAGTAACACCAGCTCCCGGTAACCCATACCAGTGTGTTCACACAATGATCTTTTCCCAATTCCCATTAAAGGGCTCTCCTTTTTACTCTGATAGGTAGGTAGATGAAAAGCCATTCTAGACATCATGGTACTACTGAACAAAGTAACTATGTGAAGTCAAACAGCTTGCCTCAAGCTCAGTGTCCCTGAGAAGCAAAGAAGCATCCAGAACAAATAGAGCCAAATTTCTTCTACTATCACTGTCAATTAAAACTTTTCTTTTCTGCTGGACATTTTAAATTTGAACTGCATAGGTCATTGGAAAAAGCTGCATAGATTTTTCTGGATAAAAAATGACAATAACAACAAAACCAATGTTTACAAAGCACCTTAGCAAGTATCTGAGGCAAAAAGATTTTTGTCGTTAATAATGCTGTTCAAAGCAGTGTTTGTTTCTCCTCAGTCTGGAGACAGCTGTTTCCATCACGGCAACAGCTGGACTATGGCACAGCACCCTGTGGCAGCTCAGATCACTTCCTGGATTTCACGGATACTAGGAAAGACTAGGTGGTATCACCTGCTGTGGCAGACAAAGAACGCATCAAAGGAAATACCACATCAGAGAGGGTGAGTCATTGCATGGGGCCATCTAAGTTATTTAGACCCAAGGACTCCACGATGTCATATGCAGAGAAAGTACGCACCTGATGAAAGAGGCATCTTGGTGAGCACCATAATTACTGCTATCATCAGAGCCCCGCAGTAACTGCAGTGGCATGGGCTGCTGCCAGACTCAGGGCAGAGGAAGGAATACACCGCAGGCCTCTCCCTCATACTCCAAATCTGCACTTCAGCTTGCCTCCTGTGTAGTAACCCTAGATGTTCTCACAAGAACAAACAAAGAATTTTCAGAATGACCACATGAACTTGGTTCCCTACCCGCAGAGAATCTCCACACCTCACTCCCCTCTGTGATAGCAGTTGTCCATCAAGGTAGAATTTAGGGATGAATCTGGAAGCTTTCTTATTCCACCCTCAGACTTTAAGGCCATGCTCTTATTTTACACAACTCAACATTCCATCACTGAAGAGGTGGTTCTTCAACTCCAACTGAGTTTCGATCATCATTTACTGAGTTTATTGCAGGTGCATACCTTAGCCCCCCCCCCCTTCCTGCAGTCATTTCTCAGAGGTCTTCCAAATATGAATGACGCCTGCTAGGAGCTGTGGGCAGTTAGGGTTCATTGTCACCTTGATAGACTTTAGAGTGACTTGGGCCACTGGTCACACACATGAGTATTGTCTGGAGGGTGTTAGTGGAGGCAGGAAGATCAGCTGACTGAGGTGGGACCAGCCCGTTATGAAATGGAAAGAGGAAGAACAGGCTTCATATTCCTTCTTATGATTTTTCAATGTGATCTGCATAGTAGCTTCAAGATTCTGGTGCCTTGGCATCCCCCCCAGAGTGAACTGTACTTTGAACTATGAGCTAAAAAAAAAACCTTGTTCCCCCCCATAAGTTGCTCTTATCAGGACATTTTATCATAGCAGAAAGGAAAGGAACTAAGACAGCGAACATGATCCGGTCATTGTACAATTTCCCATTGACATATGACTTAACTCCACACCTTTTAATAAAATGTACATACCCCTTAATCACCTGAGTCTAAACATTACTTCCACTCCTTTAACCTTTGTGTTCCATTAGTGGTGTTTCAGGTGCAAATCTGAGTCCAAGGATACTCACCAAGAATTCTAGGTTCTTACGTTCCAGTACACAGTTCCAGGTCCAATATGTATTAGGGATATGCAAAGTATTAAAACGAGAACAGCTGGTTGTGGAAAAGGCAATCTGGGGAATCAGTGGACTGCTAAGCTGGGGGTGAAAAGTATAGGTTCAAAAAATGTGTGCGGTCACTCTCTCGGTCCTTTGTGTGTCATTCACATGGTGCCCGCTTGTGTTCAGTTATCACTCACTTCTCTGTGCTGTTTGTTGCAAGCAGCCTAGTAATGAAGGGTTTCTAGACCTGTGAACCATTTTAAAAATATGCTCCACTTAATGCCACCCTCTCCATCCTCTCCTCTCTGCTGTCATGCTGAAGTACTAACTCCTGTGCCAGCTCTTTAAGCAACATCCTCTCTGCCTGAGACACAACTTCCCTTTGATCGCTGCACCTCTGCCTAAGGAGCTTCCTCCTTCCTCAACATGGTCCAGCTGTTTCCTCTCTAGGGAGCATAGCCTGGCACTTGGCCCCAGCCCTCTGCTGCTCTCCTGCGCTGCCATCTGTTACTCCAGAACCCCTTCTCTGGCTGCGCTGACTGTAGCACACTTGTGCAATGTGCCAGGCTTCTCATCTGGTTATAAAGTGGTTTAGTAGTAACCAGGGGCCTTGTCCTGTCTTCAGTTTATCACCAGCACCTCATACAGTCCCTGCCATGCAACAACGACTGAATAAATATTTTAAACTGAATGGGACAGTATGGAGCTGAATTACAATCGGGTTGCTCAGGGAGTGCATGCAAATAAAAAGATTCAAATGCAAAGTGCCAAATGAGAGCTGATCATTGCTCAAAAAGGAGAGCAATTACTCTAGGCTAGGGAGCGCTGGAAGAGGCAGAACATTTTATAGAATCAGTGTTATATTTCATGGGCTTTTATGTTCATTTCAATCTTCCCAGAGTTACACTAATTGTAGAAGTGGCTGATTCAAAAGTACCAGGATGGTATCAACAAGCTGCTCGTCTGATGCATAATGTGTACCTTAAAGCCCTTGGAAAGCCTAGTAACAAATGTGTCCATGTATACTTCCATGCATGGCAAGCAAGGGGAATAATTCCACCTTCACAGTGGCATAAAATGAAAAAGTCTTGACACTAGTTTTATTCTGTTGCATCATCACTCTCTAGACCCTACTGTGGAACAAACCTTTGTATGCAACAACACAATGATAACCCAGCCCAAAATACTATCTGTCTGTTTACTTCACCAGTATCCAAAGTGCCGCCGAGGAAGGGAAATATAAAGGCATCTTGCTTTGTTTGACCATGCTGGACCAAAGCAGCAGATCTCAGTCCCTAGAGTCAGCCTGCTGAGTCAGATGGTGACTTCCGTCGAGAGACAACTAAAAAATGCACCTTCTTGCCATGTTAGGGGAAACACACTCTTCCTTATCCAAGATATCAGGCTTTCGAGAGCTGTTGGCTCTGTTTCTTAACAATTAAACTTTATTGTACAACCCAACTAGCTTACACAAGAGGGAAAAAAGGTTAAAGAGAAAAAAGAGTGAACCTTCCGGTATCCGTTCCACTGGACAGGTCCCTAGGTGTCTCTGGCCTGTGCTCTGAGCTTTCCCCCAACCCCCATCCACGTGAGCTCAAGCCCAGTCTGAACCTGCTGCTCCTCTCCGCCTGACTGTCTTTCAGGTGCAAGGGGCGGTCTCCACCTCCCATTGAGGGTTGATTAGAAACACAATAGTCGAGGTGCAGTCCCTAGGTCCCCTTCCTGAATTCCAGGCCCAGGATGGCTCCACCTGGTCTATCTCAAGGTTAATCTCAGGGAGTATCTGTCGTGTGTCCAAGGGCAAAGCCAGCCAAGATTGCTTTCACCTGTGACAAAGCTTACAATCTTTCCCAAAGAGCCCCAAGTTCCAACTCCAGACTATCCTACTAAAATGTTTTCTAATAGAAAAAAAAATACGTATATTTATCATGTGTAACATGTCTTGACAGATATATATTATACAGAATGGCTCAATTGGCCTAATTAGTTATAAATAGAGGAGGGCAAGTCCACAGGATGCTGACGTGAATGGATCCTTCGGAGAGAGAGCTTTGTACTGAAAGCATTCCAAGGGCCCTGAAGGGAGAGACAGATCCTTACTGAAGGAGAATGCCTACAAAGAAGCTGTGTCTATGAAGACTGGTTGATTTACTAGAACTGCAGTGATACAGAGAGGTCAGAATGTGGCAGGTTGAGTCATGAATTACCTTATCTTGGGTTATCATTAGCCTCCTGGTTACCCATTCCTTGTCTACTTTTGTGTTGGAGCTAATATCCCCTAACTGGTAGGAAAAAAGAAAATCTTTTAGAATTTATTAACAGACCTTCAGTTCTACCAATAAAAAGCAAAAAGTGTGTCATTAGACAGCTTTCCTCCTGTTTCTGCAACCACCTCTCTGATGCAACCCCTCCCCTCCCCACCCCACCCCCACCCCTGGCCCCAGTATATGTTAAACTTTCCATGAAGTATGAACTTCTTTGTTCTGTAAAATTATAAAAGTGCTTATATCCTGGAACATGAAATTTAGGGCAACCCAAATCTGTGTTCCCAGGCCATGGCTCAATCAAATAAACTCGCGATATCTTGTATTCCCACTAAGGTGAAATCTGTGTTTTATACATTGGCACTCTCCTGCTCTAAGGAAGAACTTGATTGGGCGATGGCCAACCTGGATAGTACAAGGTTCCTGAAGGGCTAGACTGTAGTACGTTATTAATTAAGGTCACACATTGCACATTAGAGCACTTAAAGTATTTCTTTTAATTGGTGTGTGTGTGTGTGTGTGTGTGTGTGTGTGTGTGTGTGTGTGTGTGTGTGTGTGTGAATGTGCACGCATGTACTGATAGAGTGCTTAGGTTGTAAAGCAGGATTCCCATGACATTACAAATAGTCTTGCTCACTTGTTATTGGTCAGCATAGAAAGGAATGCCTTTTGAGACAGCCTGTCTCCTAAGATGGGGGTGGCGGGGGCACAAACAATTTCAGGATGGAGACATTGCAGAAGCACAGAAAGTCCCCTCTGGCTACAACAATCTCCTCACTCCCAAGCCCCTCACCTGCCCCTATAAAGGAGTCGCAGGCAGCTGGTTCTCCTGGCAGACCTCTCAATTCCCCATGAGAGAGAGGCTGCATCTCACTGTGCATACTAATAAACATAGTCGCCTGTTGAAGGTCAGACTCAGGTCTCCTTCTGCCTTTTGTCTCTTGATACTGCCTCAGAAGTATAACACCGATTGATTATAACTTCACTGATACGTATGGAGATGGTGAAATGTTATAGATCCAGAGACTCATTGTAATTTTTTAGTTGTCTTTAGCTCCCCCAAATATCCATTCCTTGCCCATTTCTGTGTCAAGCTTCATACCTCCAGCGACTAAGAGAGAAACACTTTTGGGGATGTATTAGGTTAACAAAACCTAACCTTTTACTGATCAAAAGGCTAAGGATGCTGTCAGAGAGCATCCAAGAAACACAAAAGCATCTCCTTATTTGCTATAATACCCACCTACATGCTTGAAGAGTGTCTGGGCTTATTGCTCTGTTCTACTACTATAAATGGTTTATAAAATCGGTACCTCGTTGGAACATAGAATTAGGAGAATCTGAAATCCGTGTTCCTAGGTCATTGTCACTCATATTTTGTCCTGTCCAGCAGGACCAGTAATTACGGGGTCACGAGGGGAGCCATACCTGAGAGATGGGATGAGAAAGAAAGGAGGCGAGACCAAGTAGAGTTCCTATCAAGGTCTGTTTATTGAATCAAAAGCAAAAGCTTATATGGGGTGGAGGCAGGAGCTAAGCAGTAGGGGGAGGGCCCGAGAATGCCTCCAGATGATACCAGCAGGGGAACATCCTGTGGTTCATCTCTGAACAATTCCTATCTTATCTTAGCTAACTATCTCTTGGAAATTCCCGAGCTAACCTGCTAAACGGCATTGCAGAGGCTGAAAGGAGGAAGCTCTGCAGAGGCTGAAAGGAAGAAATTTAGCTTTGGAACGGGGCATCAGTATTTTTCCATAGCCAGTAGATTCTTTTAGCCTTGAATGACCCCGGGCCAGCTCTGAACAGACCAGCCCCCACAATAAAGCACAACAGGTCTCTAACTGCTGACCTACGACAAGGTCAGCTAGTTTCTGGTGAATGGCAGACTTCTGGAGAAATAGGAACCTAGGTTCTGACAAGATGGTTGAACATTGGCCATGTGGCCCGTCCCCAACAATACTTGGCTTCAGAAACAATGGCCTCATCCCTTTTCAAGTGAGACCTGTGTTTTGGCATCTGCAATAGCCTTTGACCAGCTTCTTCCGCATCTTCATTCCCCACCCACTGGCAAGCCCTGGTCACCACTATACCCCTTCTATGAGCTCATAGTCTTTAGAGTCCACAAAAGAGCTTAGGAAGGTCTTTTAGAGTTGTGTTTATTTATGTTGGGTATGTGTTTGTGGGTGTGAACATAACACAGTCAGAGGGCACTTACAGGCATCTGTTCTCGACCTCCAAGATGTGCATCATTGGAATAGAACTCAGGATACAAGGCTTGGTGGCAAACACCTTTACCCACAGACCCATCTCATCAGCCCAGAAAGTTTTATGTTTTTGTTTGCTTGCTTGCTTGTCTGTTTGAGGCAAGCTCTTGCTATGTGATGCAGCGTGGCCTTGGCTTCAAAATCCCCCTGCCTCAGCCATCACCCATGTAGGATTATAGGTCTGTGCCACTGCCCAGAGTGAGTGCTTATCTGAAGTATTTGTTTGTTCTCTACTTGATTCACTTCTCTTCAGTCCTTATTCCAGCCTCCCCACCATGTTGTCACAGATAGCAAGATTTTTTTTTTAAGGTTAAATATCATTACACCGTATGACTATTCCACCTTTCCCTTAGCCACTGAATTGCTATGGGCATTTGAGATGGGTCCTGATCTTAACTATTGTGTATAATGTGGCAGCAAGCACTGGGAGTACAAATGTATTTTCAATAAGCTCATTTCATTTCCTTTGTGTATATACACAGTAGTAGAATTGCTGATAGCTCTATTATTGATGTTCAGAAGTCTTCATACTGTTTTCCTTGATGGCTACACTAATTTACATTGCCACCAGCATTATGTAAGAGTTCCCTTTGCTCTACGTGCTCACGTGCATGAGTTAGCATAATAGATATCCTAAAAAGTAAGGGCCATGCGTTATCCTGACTTTAATTGCATTTCCCCAATGATTAGTAATGGTGAGATTTTTTTTTTTCATGTATCTGCTCACAATTTATCTCTGTGTCATATTTTGATAATATCTATTGAAAGTCCTGCTTGCTTTTAGACCAAGTTATTTGGTTTCTTGCCTGGTGGGTACTTTCTATATTTTCCACATTAACCTATTAGCAAACATGCAGCATATCAATACTTTCTTCTGGTCTTCAGGTCGCTTCCCTGCTCAGTTGCTTGTTTCCTTTTATGTGCAGAAGCTCTTAGCTTAATGCAATCCCATTTGTCTGCTATTGGTTTTATGGCTTGTACTTTTGGAGTCATAAACAAAAACATCATTGTCCAGACAAATCTCAGGAAATGTTTCCCTCCAGTTTTGCGCTGCTCATGCATATTTTACTGCCCACCGACATGCAGTGGTGACTCACTCTGGGACTAACTCTCTTTACGTCAGGTAACCACTCGCCTAAGTGAGAATATGATAGATATCAAACATGTCAGAAAGCTGCGCACGTCCATCCGAGGAAACCAGGGCTCTAAATACCATCCAATGCGTCCCCGCATCTGGCAGCTTCCCAGCTGTATAATGGCCCCAGGACTCTGTGGTTATTGCAGTGACTATGCTTAGACATTCTTTACTTGCTGAGAGCATGGGCAGTAGTAAATCCTGCCTCTCAGAGCCAGCACACATGACAGAGAAAGGAAATAACTACCACTGTTTACCTAAATACATAGTGATGTTAAGTCTTACTCAATAAACACAAAACAAATGCAGTGGAAGGGCATGTGGTTTTCTACTAAGTTAGTCACCAGGCTCTCCTTCAATCAAAAGGTAAGAAAGCTATATAATCTTTAATAAGCAGCACAGACATTATTGATTTCCAAGCATCTCAAAAGTGCTAAATGAGTTAGCTAGTCTAAGAAAAGGCTCCATTCTTGAAATCAAAGAATATTCTTGCAGCTCTTTCCATCACTTCCAGACTCTGCTTGCTTTGCTTGGGCCTCTGCTCATAGAGTTCAAAGTTTTCTATTCTTTGTTTTCCATCTAGTTCAGCTCTACCCCAGAGAGTGTGGTCTTGATTTCTAAGGAACACAGGATCCAGTGTACCTCAGGCAAGCCAATGGAGTCGCACGTGGCCAGGATATCTCCCTTGGTAGCCTGACTTCTAGCTTCAAGACAAGCACAACAGTGCTATCTGAAGGAATTCTAATTCTTTTCTGGATTTGCCTTACTTTGAAGCAGCCACCTCATAGCTGTGAATGGCTTATTTCTTGCTATCAAGTTGGAAATATATGATCTGTTGAGATAATTTCATTCCCGATATGACCAACCTCTGTTTCTCCTCCACTCCTAATTAAAGACAAAAACATAACTTGATCAGTCTTTCATATTCATTCAGAACATGAAGAAGTTATATTGGTTTAGATGAGGAACATTTTCAGGAATGAATATATTTGGCATTGGACACGTGAGTCATAAAGCAGGTACTATTTTCTGCTGTTAAAACCCATGTAGGACTGGTAGCTTCAGCTAAGACTCCCACTTACTGTGGACTGGATGTTCCATGTGGTCATAAGCATATGGACACACCAATTTAGAAGAGCTCAGAATAGTCTCTGTAAGGCCAGAAGCATCCAGAGCATAAGTGATAGAGTCATCTTGGTCTTAGGATACCAGGACTTTTAGCAATCAGGCCATTCAAAGCATAGGTGACTATACTGCAGATCTGAGCATCATCTAATAGGATGGAATGTGCTGGACTGATTTCCTAGCTGAACTAAATACATAGCAAGAAGGCAAAAGCAAACAGTGGCTTTGAGAAGTATTGTGTAAACACCTTCCAATCTTGAAAGTATCACTGAGGATGTTGCTTATATTTTCTCCAAGATTAAAAACCAAAAGTAGTCTCCTAAAATTTATACTTATTAAACTTAGATAAAATACAGAATAGAGTGTTGCAAAAACTGACTTTGGTACCATAAGCAGTAACATAATTTTATCCACAAGTTCTATATACAAACTAGCCTCTCAACCATTCCCAATCCCAGCATGAATGAGGTAGTGGTTCCCCAGGCCCCATTCCTGTTTGAAGAGTGATTGTGGGCTGATGACTGCTGGGGGAATGAGACCATGTATCCTTTGTGAACATGGCTACAATGTGACTAAACATGTGGGCCAGAAACTATGGGCTCAACCATGTCCAGCCACCTGCCCACCTGTCCTCACTATGCCAATCAAAGAGCCAAATAAAAAGCAGAAAGCAGAAGAGGGATAGTTATTCAAAATGGCTAATTAGAAAAAGGGAAAAGGATGTCCAGGCAAATTTGAAGTCCTCCTTTAGAGTCCTGGTGTGAAATTACAGCTTAAATAGAGAGCCAAGGAGGATATGTGCATCTGCGCGGTCCATGTTATGGTATAGCCCTGACCTCCACTGACCCCCATCATCTGGGCTTTAGCCTCATTCTGATTGTGAGAACTATCTGAAATCTCCTTTCTAGAGAACCATTTCCTTCTGCCTGGAGCATTTTACTTCTCCCATCATGATGTTTTTGGGAAATTTTCCATTTGTTTGGGATTCACTGTTTCAAGTCTGATAGTCAGATTGTTAGGCATAAGCATCTCTTTAGAACAGCTTCATTTTTGCCATAACTATTACATCTGGTAGCTTGCTTATGCCCCAGTGGCTCTTCCACACCCATGTACATATGGACAGCATTAATGGACTAAAGGGATTATTAATAATATACACTTTTAAAGCTGGGCGTGGTGGCGCACGCCTTTAATCCCAGCACTCGGGAGGCAGAGGCAGGTGGATCGCTGTAAGTTCGAGGCCAGCCTGGTCTACAAAGCGAGTCCAGAACAGCTAAGAATACACAAAGAAACCCTGTCTCGAAAAACCAAAACAAAAAACAAAACAAACAAACAAACAAAAAATATATATACACTTTTAAAAGGACATGAAGTTGGCAGCAAGATAAAGTATCACTCAGGGAGGTTTGAGATATTATTGCATGGAAGTGATCAATATACATTTTATAAATACATTAAATTGTCAAAGAATGAGAAATGGTTTTTTTTTTTTAAAAACTTGAGCTGCTCTCAGGAATACTCCATGCAATTCTATACCTGATCTACTATTACATGGGTCAACCTTACATTGTATTCTAGTTATTGTCAGGGAATTTTACAAGTTACAGTTAATAATTATGAAACTATGTTATCTTAATTAATGTACAGCAAAATAATTAAATAACAGGTTAGATATAAGATTTTAAAACTATTTCCTTAGTTCTTAATTTGTCCCCTGATTTAATAGACAGTCATAGACTATTTTCATATGTAAGATCTAAATCAGTGAGGTAGAGGGCCTGAGTAAAGCGAGGCACTTGCCCTTCTTTGGAAGATTTGTAATAATGAAGCCTGGAACACTGAACATATTAACAAATGAGGCAGAAGGTCATGTGCACAGGGAAAGTTTTGCGTAAAGTGACACGAGGTTTAAAGTATGAGTCATTCATGTCAGATTAGTGAAAAGAGAGAAGACAGTGAAAGATGTCATATTTGAACCAGATAGCAAATGTCACTTGTCATATCTGAATTAGATATCAAAATGCCAACATCTGGGTCGGCGTGAAAAGGAGGCCAGTGCCAGAAAAGGTAGGGTGGCCCTGCTATATGACAGTGCACTTACCTAGACCAATTATTCCATGGAAAGCCTTCCTAGATTTCATTAAAGTCTTTAAAAAAAAATCCCAGATTCTAAGACTGTTCGGGAGCCTGTGCTGGGACTCACCTGGCAGTGATAAGCAACCACAGTTGTTCAGTACAGACGATCTCACTCCTTTCCCTTTGAAGTGAGGAAATGAGCATCTGAGGTGGGAACAGGTCTTGAACTTGTCTCTGGAGGGGGCAAGGTGAATTTCCTGAAAGCCTTCCTTGTAATATGCAAAGAGACAGTTGTTGAACTGTTTAGAACAAGGCACTTAAGAAGCGCCTGACAGTGCTGTGCTAGATCTGAAAAGGCAGAGTCTAGGACTCAAGATCACTTAGAATTTCTTGTGCCAGCTGAAAGCAGAAATAGGCTGGTCAAAATCAAGATGGTGGCAGAGGGTATGCAAAGGAGATAAGGGGCTCCCAAAGCTAAGGTGGCTACCCCAGAACTCGGAGCGGAATAGGTAAGAAGATTGAAGATAACAAATATCAGTCCTGGACTTCAACTCTTAGAAACTAGGAGGGGCATCTAGAAATACAAAGTCTGTTCTTTAGATAAGGATGACACTTGAGGGCTAGAGACATGGCTAGGTGGTTAAGAGCACTGCCTGCTCTTCCAGAGATCCTGAGTTCAACTCCCAGCAACCACATGGTGGCTCACAGCCATCTATAATGTGATTTAATGTGCACTGTATACATAATAAATACATCTTTTTTTAAAAAAAAGATGGCACTTGATTTGGATATGGATATTTTGATTAACAAAATGAAAGTGGACACTCCTTTATAAAACTTACAGCCCTAAAGTGGGTTTTCAAAGGGTATGTGCCAGTGTCATTCTCAGAGCTGACCTCTAGCCTAGAATCATCCCTCTCATGCGGACAAACTGTGAGCAAGAAAAGCGCTTATTTGAGTCAATCTGATGACCTTACAATAGAACAGAGATGCAGAGGTGGGAGCAGTTTTAAGCTGTCCACTAGTTTATAGGTATGTATCACCATAATATATGATTCCACGGCACTAACTTGGAAAGAATGTCATGGACTCCTCTGATAACTAATACAGGTACATTTGGAGGAGGCTGCAAATCATAACAAGGCATCATTGTGTACCTTAGGTAACGGGCGTTTCGTAGAGTTGTCAGACATAAGCACAGTCACTCCTTTCCCATTGACACTGCATTGTTTATTGAAGCCTTGTAAAGACACACACCTCATCTGCTAGTCTCTTAAAAATAGTTTTACTTCTTTTTTTTTTTTTTTTTTTTAAGAATTTGCAGACAGGCAAGAATCAGGTAAAAATTTCTTACAAAGAAAGAGAGGGACTATAGAGAAAGCTCAGTTATAAAATGCCTGCCTTGCAAATACAAGAACCTACCTGTGATCCCACAGCCATGTCAAAAAAAATAGTCCATGCATAACTTTTTCCATCCCAGTGTTGTAGAAACGGAGACAAGCTGACCCATACGGTATCCTGGCCAGCCGGTCTAGCCTAACTGTCTAGTCAGACACCAGTGAGAGACCCTGTCTTAAATAAGGACATGGGGGTGGACAGCCCCTAAGAAACAACACAAGAAGTTGGCCTTTAAGCCCCAGGCATATGTATTCGCCCACAGTACGCAGGCATGCACACAATAAACATGCAAGCAAAATTTAAAAAGTGCATGCAAAACCATTCCTTTAGTTTTTGAAATTGTTGTGCATGAAATTAATGGAAAGGCCAGAATACAAAGTAAATTTGGGCCTAATGAGTATAAGTTTTTAATTTGCACAGCCATCCAGTGAAGTCTTTTTAAGAACCTGATATTCCTTAGGCCTATATTTGGGCAAACATATAAGTGTTAAGGAGCAATTCCCCCTTAAACTCTGTCCCTTCTGACCTATATAAAAGGCATGCCTTATGAATGTCCTTGAATGTCTACTTCATTGCACTGCTGTTCATACAAACTTTTTCACCGTCTGATCCTGTTGGCTATAGAAACTCTACTTTTCTTTTAGTGCTTTTTAAGGTCAGGGTGAAGGTAACTGACTCAGAGTGAAATGATAAAAAAAACCACAATGTATGCTAGGCACTGTCGACATTCCTCTTCCTGGGTCTTTTGTCCTCCTTCAAGCTGCAGGTTTCTCTGAACAGGTCCCAGTCTTTGTCAGAGACCCTAGAGTGCTGGACCAGCCACTGGCACATATTATAATTACTTTGTAGTGCGCCTGCTCTGAAAGCGTGGAGAAATAATGAGATTTGCCTGAAAAAAATTATTATTAGCACATCTTAAAGATTTAGATCAGGCTTTGCATCTCCTTATTCTAAAGTGTTAAATATGCTAATGAGGTGGCCCAGGAAAAGAATAGAATGCTCACACTGAAAGTGTGAACAGCACAGTCAGAGATGGCTGGGAAGGAGGAAGATCAGACTATGAGACTATGCAAGGTGGCATTAGCATCACACAGGCGCTGGGGAGCATAGGAGTCAATCACCTGGATCACAGAAGAGGGGATGGAAGGTGTCTCAGGAGACTAACTTGCTTTCCAATGGATACAGGCATGGGTTTATGATTGAGTGTGAGCATGCCACCTCTAGAACTCTTCTGCTCTACAGCTCTAATGTGCCCAAGACAGCATAGGTAAAGCAGAGGAATGGAAAAGAAAATAGTGTGTAGGGCAAGAGGGTTTGAACTTGAGTTGACAACCACCACTCACGGTCATTTAGTATTGGCATCAACCTAACTCTTAAACCCAAGTTGTACTCTCTTCTCTATAGACTGGGAGCAACCACCTCCATTTTTGAGGAATTTGTGGTAATTCAATGTGAAAAATATACTTCTCTTTTGAGGTAGGGTCGATTGTATCTCACACCACTCTCAAACTTGCTAGGTAGCAAAAAACAAAACAAAACCCTCAAAAAATCCTTAAAATTCAGATCTCTCTGCCTCTACCATCCTAGTCCTGACATTACAGGCATGCAGTGTCATGTCAGGTTTGTGCTGTGTTGGGGATTGGACCCAGAAATTTGTGCATGTTAGGTATGATAGGCAAGTCCTCTACCAACTGAGCCAAACTACCTATGTGATGATGCACCTTAAGACACTCACAGAACACTTGGCTCTTAAACAGTCCCTAGTGATGTGGCAAGTTTTTGCTAGTGCTCAAATACCTGACAAAAGCAAGTTAAGAAGAAAATGTTTACTTTGGCTTTCTTCCATCATGGCAGAGGAAGCATGGACGAGCTGACAGTGGGAATGTGTGGCTGGAGCTTCTCATAGTTTCAGGACCAGGAAGCAGACAGGCTAGACCCAAATTGAAGGTGGGTTTCAATTCTCCAGGACCTGCCCCCAGTAGCCTGCCTTGGCCAACTCGGCCCTATGCCCCAAAGGTCCTACAACCTCCCAAATCAGCACCACAAGATGGGAGCCTAGTGCTCAAACACTTGACTCTAGGAAGGGACATTTCAGTCTAAAAACATAGCATTATTAAAAAATTTTAAAGGCCTTTCAGCCATCTTCTCGCTTAAAATCTAATCTAATAATTTATCTCAGAAAACCTTCTACGTGATGAATCTTCTTAGAGTTTGCCTAGCCCACTGAACTCTGCACTTGCTTACCCAAATTCTGCTACCATGACTGTAACAATTACCTTATGGATTATTGATTAGTTCAACCTCTACTTCTGAGAGTTGGTTATATCTACATTTTCCACATCTTTGCCATCACCTCCTTTACCAATATGTGTGCGTGTTTTCCCGTCATTAGGAATAATTCTATTCTGTCTTCCTCCTCCTATATGACGTTGAAACCAATTATGGGAATGCAACTAGACTTTTAGAAATATAGTTTAAAAAGGAAATATTTAACAAGGACAATGCATTATATTAGAGCATATTGAACTTTTATGTGTAGTGGCATCATTTTTCTTTGTAGACTCACAGAAAGGAAAAATATGCGTATTTTTATAAAATTAATTTTGGATTCTGTTAATGTGATTCATCATCCTCAAAGTTGGATCAGGGAAATTACAGTCTGTTAAGCTGCGTAGAGTGATGGATCCCATCCTAAAGTTTGTCTTGCAGGAGAAGCCATACATATGTAGATAGTATAATATAAGGTAGTAAGGATGAGAGTGTGGGATGAGTCTTGCATGATTTGCATATGCCACTGTAGTTTTAGAAGCATTTGGAGACTTCAGAAATGTAAGGTATAGAAAATTATTGGCTTTTTCCATAGTTCACTGTTAAACTTGTGTGTGTGTGTGTGTTTGTGTGTGTGTGTATGTGTGTGTGTACATCTTCATATGTGTGCAGATAAACATTAGTGGATATGCATGCACATGTGTGCCCATGTGTGTGGAGATCAAAAGTTAAACTCAGGTGTTTCTCCTCAGGAGCCACTCACCTTGATTTTTGAGACAGACGCTTCACTTGACTTGGATCTCCTCAGTTTTCAGGGATCCACTTGTCTCTAGCTCCCATGTTCGGATCGAAAGTAAATGCCACTATGCCCAACATTTTTACATGGATACTGAGGATAAAACTCTCAAGTCTCTTTGATTGCATGGCAGACACTTTACTGACTAACCTATCTCTCTCGTCTTTAACCTCCCTTGTATCATGTGATGTAATAATTATTTTATTTTCTAGTTCTACTCAAAATTTCCTAAATCAACTGATTTCATAATGAGTTGAAAGTTTTGGTTGCTTTCTTTGGTCTAGAAAAGTACCAGCAAGCATTTCCTCTGTGCTGTTTAGCACAAACGTAGCCACAGATAATATGTCTATCGTGAACATCCCTTTACTCACTAGATCTTTATTCATAAAACCAGGCTACATTTGGATGATGAATGTCACTTTGCCAATTCCTTGTATATTAGTTTCTTTTCTTTGCTGTGGTAAGATACCATAGCCAAGAGTACTTAAAAGAGAACATTTTAAATTGTTCTTATAATTTCAGGGGTTTGGAGTCCATGATGACATAGTGACAGCAGAGCAGCAGGAACAGCTGAGCGCTCACATCTTGATCCATATGTAGGAGGCAGAGAGCATACTGGGAATGCAATGAGTCTTTTGAAACCTCAAAGCCCACCCCTCAGCCCTCAGTTATACACCTCCTCCAGTAAGCCTCCTTAATCTTTCCCAAAGAGTTTTACCAACTTGGGACCAAGTATTCAAACATATGAGCCGATGGGAGCCATTCTCACTCAAACTAACAGAGCTGGTATTGTACTGTGACATTTTCCCACACTCACTGTATAACGCTATTGTTCCCTTTCCTTCATCTTGGACTAGAGACTACCTCTGCCAGGTAACCATAGCAACTAATGGAGCAGAACACTAAAGTGACAGCCAGGTCTATGGTAATCATATGGAGCTATTGATGCTCCCTAGAAAATGAAAGAGGGAAACATCTCTGGTTCTTCACCTGCTATCCCATCCATTCTTCTTTGCTACCTCCATTCCCTGGTGCAGGTAGTCTTGGGAGCCTTCTGGAGTACGTAGGAAGTGTCAGGTTAAGTGAGAGCACTCCATGATGCAGCGTCCATGAGGTGACCATCCACGATGAGGCATTTGAGGATCCTGCACACTGCTCTAAGTGACCCCTCACTCATGCTCACTCGGGAAACCCAATAAACTCATTAGTTTGTCCTATTGTCATGTGGCAGAGTCCTTCCTTAGGTCTACTGTTGGTGTCCTGTCTGCTATGAGTATAGTCTTGTTTACAACTCGCCAGGAAAAGTTAATATAACAGCTGTTTATAGTTTAACCTGGGTCAATACAAATAAAACATTTCTGCTATCTGATGTTCACATAAGTAGTATTCCACCACAGAGAGGAAGCCCCTCAGTGATGTAAACATACACCATCAAAACAAATAAAGGATCTTAGATTTTGCCCCACTTGAAAAGAAGTTAGTCTACCCTGTTTCATAGGTACTGATATAAGACATGTGACTCCTTGGCAACAGACAAAGGACCCGTCTATTACTCAGGGGAAGCAGAGTGAGTTGATAAGCATTTCTTATGCTAATTGCCTATGGTAATTCCCACAGGGCCACACAAAGGCTCAGCTAATAACTTCACACAGATCATAAAAGAGGAAAACCCAGAACCTGGAGTCTGAAAATGATTCTTCTATAACGAGCCATGGACCCGCCTGATCTTTGCCCCAGAGAGAGACACTACATCAGCCCACAGTGTGCTGGTCCTTTACTCTGAAAGGAGAACATCTCTGGCTTCCAAAGCTTTTCTTCATACAAATACCCTTGAATACAGTGAGTGGGTGTCTTCAAAATACCAGAAACCCAAAGACTTGCATTCCCATCCCAGCCCCTAAAACTACAGGCTTATACCTATAGGTCTTCAAAGTGTTGGTAGAAAGAAATATGGGGTGACATTAATGACAATTATCCAAAACAGATGCAGAAACTATGTCAGAAATAAAGAATGTACACTGTAGAACTTTAGCTTATGATGCTAGGTATTTGACAAGAAGGCTAGGCCATGCCTTATTTCACCTCCAGTCCACCTCTCATTGCTGGGATCACATCCATTTACTCTGTTACATTAGAGTCAAACTATTTCAATTCTGCTTATTAAAAATACAACTATTTAAATAGTATGAATGTATTTGTACACATTTCACATATGTGTATATACATGGAAATTCCTCCTTGTATACCTGCTAGAGGTTACAAGGGAAAGAAAGGGGCTAAAAACGTTCCTGACTTGAAAAAAATCAGTTGAGACCCTTTACACTGTAAATCAGCAAGTCAACTTGAGAAAAATCTCAGAAGATTTTTAAAAGGTTCACTTTCGGGAGCTTTGTTTTTACATTCAGGGTTTGCAGAATTTGGTCATCTGTAATCACGGTTATAGGGTTCCCTGTCTGCAACCCTGGCCAATAAGGGCAGATATGCACAAAGCGATCAGCATGGACAGACCAAAGACACAATCCTAACTTTAAGTAGTGTCTTCTAATCAGAAGATCTCAGACATATATTACGGAACTAACCTGCTGGAAGAGCAGCCTAAAAACAAAGAAAAAGAAAAGGGTCATTATTTTTCCATTAAAAGCTGTTCAACTGGCCAGATAATGACCTTTCCAGTTTAATATGGTCAGGCACTCACAACTTCACTGTAGCTTTAGTGCAAGCTATCTCCCATGTTATTCCTTACACAGCTGCCTTCTTGCTCCGTCCTCATGGCTCTTCTGGAGTTGTACTTCATTCTCTCTGCAGCTTTTGTCTGAGGCCACTAGGGAAATGAAGGGCATCCGCTTCTTGTCCAAGAATCACTTGGTCCAAAGAATCTAGTGAGAAGACCTGGTGAGGATGAAGGCCAGCTTCACAAATCTCAATGCGAGGGTGACAGACATCCTTTTTGATTGACAACTACAACTTCTGTAAGTGGATAGGCCAAGACACTGAAATGAAATAAGTCAGCTTTCTTTTCTAGTCCCTGGTTTGACTTTCCTGCATCAGGAAGGTCTGTATTCTATTTCTGCGGAAGACACATAACGCAGGATCATTGTTGATCTTGTGGGATGCTGTCCCGGCATCATGACACACATGCTCACCTATATAAGACGAGTGTGCCAATGGAAGAGAAACCTAATGTGTAGATGTAGAAAGGTAATGGCCGAGAGCAAATAGGAAGGGTAGTCTGTAGGACTTGGCTTCTAAGAACATATTTACACCTGATACCATCAAGTTCCTGAAAATGAGAAATGGGTGCACACATGGCATATGCGTATCACAGTACATGTGTGTATGCGCATGTGTGTGTGCACATGTGTGTGCGGGTGTGCATGTGTGTGTGTCTGTGTGTGTGTGTGCATGTGTGTGTGCTTATGCGTTTGTGTGTGTGTGTGCGTGTGTGTGTGCATCTGTGGGGGGGCATGTGCGTGTGCTTGTGCGTGTGTGTGTGTGTGTGTGTGTGTGTGTGTGTGTGTGTGTGTTTTCTCCCATTTTAACCACACAAATCTTTTTTCATCACAAGCTCTTAAGAACTACATCATTCTGGTCATTTCTACCTGAGGCATTTTGTGATGAAAGATGGCCAGTTCCTTTGGCAGAGAGCTGATTTTGTCCACTCCCTCATGTAGACATATTTCCAGGGTGACCCAGCATATGCATACTGACAGGAAGATGCATGGAAGATAACACAGAAGTGTCTCTCTCGTGCCTCATGGAAATGCTAACAACGCTGGCAGCGGGAACATAACCCAGTGACGGCACCAGCTTTTCCGTTTTCTTTTCTCCCCCATGCTTGTACTTTGTTCCTCTTTTAGAAGCAGCGTGATGTCAGTCACATTTAAATCAGATGAAAACCTGAATTTTTCATATTAATTAAAGTTCAGTGGATTCCTTATAAAGAATACATGAAAAGATCAGCAGTGGGGGGGGGGGACAGTCACATGGCTGGATAGTTTGCAGATTAACTGTGGTGGGGTTTAACTGCCTCTTGGGTTTTCTGGGCTGGGTCCAAATTTAGAAAGCAATTGACAAACAATGTTACTTTATCCTGCTGATTTTTTTCTCCTTAAGAAGAGCGTAAATGCAGAGTAAGAATAAATGTTTCCAGTGACTAGGGATGCAGAAACATTGTGTATGTACATGTTTGTATATATGTACATGCATGTGCATGTGTGCACGCGCGCTTACTATGATGTCAATGAAACAACACAAATTTGCCTTGTGTGGGCACACATACATAAATGGGGACTGGAGAGGTGGCTCAATGTTTAAATGTTCTTGCCACTTTAGGAGAGGACCTGGGTTCTGTACTGTGCATGCGCATCCTGCAGCTCCAGAGGCTCCTGTCCTCTGTGAGGACCTGAGCTCGTGTGATACACAGACTTACATCAAACTATTTGCACCTATATATGAAGTAATACAAAACATATCTTTAAAAATTATCTAGCAAAGCTGCTCTACCTCTGGCAGCATAAGACAGGAGAAACCTTAAGGCTTGAGCCGAAGAAGCACCTATTCCAGATGTGACAGGTCCTTGTAACTGGCAGCTTGACGCTGGGTCAAAGCCTTTCGGCCCAGGTCCTTAGATCTCACCAAGTAATCCATCATTGCCAGAATTTTCTCCTTGGGGTGGTGGGGGGAGGCGGCAGGAGTGGGATGTAGGCATAGTGGTAGCTTTTCTGATAAGGTCAGAAGGACAAACCACTGTTGTTTCCTCCACCCATCACCATGGAGAACCAATGAATTTATTAGGCTTATTTGCAGTTTTGGAGTGGCGTGAGGGTGACCCTAAAGCAGCCCCCATGAAAACTCTTCCATCAGCATGGATGATGACCTCCTAGCCACCTCATGGGCAGACTGTCTCAACCTCCTAAGGACGATATACTTTAACCCTAGTCTAAGACTTACCAGGCCACATAAAATTAGGGTATCATCACACACACACACACACACACACACACACACACACACACACACACAC
>OU015749.1:11033507-11075289 GCA_907169655.1 Acomys percivali
CACACACACACACACACACACACACACACACACACACACACACACACACGTCTGGGTGGAGTGTCTGGGAACTCAGGTAAGGATACAGTGAGGCTCCCCACCCCCTCGCTCGAGGAGGCAATGCCAGCAGTCCAGAGGCATCACGATTATACTCCTGCAAGTACGCTCAGATGACCTCCCGGAAGTGAAGGCAGGATGCAGAAGAGTGTAGAACACCATTCCATTCAGACTTTCTGAGCTCAAAGACTGAACTGAGTTCAAGTTAAACTTGCCAAGAGAGGTTTTTAAAGTATGATTTGGCCAATAAAGAAATGAAATCTGCTAGGGGGAAGTGATTTGAAGGTAGAAACACTTGCCGTCATGTCTAAGGACCTGAATTAGCTCTCCAGGACTCAGTGTGGTAGACAGAGAGAAACAGGTCCTTTAGGTTGTCCTCTGACCCTCCAGTCATGTGCTATGGCATGTGTGTCCCCACATAATATACACACATATATGTGCATGCATATGCACATTTAATAAATGTAATGTTCTAGTATCACTCTGTTGTTGTGATAAAATACTCTGGCCCAAATCAACTGAGGAGAGGGACAGGGCCATTGTACATAACAGGTAAAAGGACATTATCAAGGGAAGACAGGAACTGATGCTAAACCATGGAGGATGTCTGTTTACCAGCTGGCTATCAAGCTCTTGCTCAGTTAGCTTTGGAAAACAGTTTTAGATTGATTTATTTGCATTTGTCTTTTGTCTGCATGCATGTGTGTGTACCACATGAATGCCTGGTATCTCTGGAAGTCAGAATTAAGCATTGGATTGCCTAGAACTTGAATTATAGATGGTTATGAGCCACCATGTGGATGCTGGGAACTAGACCTAGGACCTCTGAAAGAACACGTGCTCTTAACTACTGAGCCATCTCTCCAGCCCTGTTAACTTTTTTTATCAGCCCTGGACTGCCCACATGGAGTAGCCCCTCCCACATCAATAGATCAAGATTATGCCCCACAGATATGCCCAGATGTCAATTCCTAATTGAGATTCCCGCTTCTTGGGTGAATCTACTTTGTGTTATGTTGAGAAAGACAAATTAGGGCATGTAATAAAAAACATTTTTAAAAATCAACATTATGGATACCACATGTATGTTACTAAAAAGTAAATGTGGATTCAAAGGAAAGTCATAGGTGCAAATCCTGAAGGTCTGAAGTGTCTAGCTCTTGGGGGATATTACATTGACATGATATGCAGATCAATGGGGGGAGTTGACAGGAGCTCTTGGTAGCCAGCCATCCTACTGTCACTATGGGGAGATGCAGGCCTGTTAGCACCCAAGGAAATGTCCCTGCAGATGAAGAAAGCAGCCACCACCTGTTCCAAGCCCAATCTCAGCCTCTACCAGTTTGCTGGGATCCTCCTTTTGAGTCACGTGGTTTCCCAGTGGACATGGGCGCCTGTACTACTGAGTGGTATGGAAGCCTCTCTCACCCTCTACCCACAAGGTAGAGGCTAAGAGCCTTAGTTGTTAAGCCCAACGTATCAAGCATGAGTTGTTGAACTAGGTAAGATAGAAAGTTGATGTTATCGCTGTTGAGGCATGCACAGAAAGCAAGCAAATGCTAGTGTCCTATGAAACTCAGCCTTCACATCTATAAACTTCTTGGATGCCTGCAAAAGAGTACCACAACACTGGGCCTGGTATTTAAACCATATGATTACACACATTAGTTGCAGTTATAGAATCTAGTTAGTTTTCAAGATATGAGATCTGACTTAAGGCTACTGGTTAAAGGGATGGTACATCAGCAACAAGTCATGTGCCTGGCACGCATATGGCCCTTGGTTCATCTCACGACATTGCCAAAAAAAAAATCAGATTCTTAAAATGATTAAAACTGTAAATATTAGTGGTCAGATAGTGGTGGCACACACCTTTACTTCCAGCACTCAGGAGACAGAAGCAGGTATATTTCTGTGAGTTCGAGGCCAGTCTGGTCTACAAACCAAGTCTGGGGGCAGCAATGGCTACCCAGAGAAATCTTGTATCAAAACCCCCCCCCCCAAAAAAAAGTAAAAGTGTAAATATTTGTAATGTTTTATATATGGTCAACTGTACAAGCTAATTCCTAATTCGCACTTATGGTTACATGGACCTTATAAACCAATGTCCTAGCTAAAAATTATTGAAACAGATAAGAAAATAATTACATTTTTACTGGTGATCAATTCTTCAGAGGTTGTGTTTTCAAATACAAAAGGCAAAATCGGTATATATTACATGCAACAAAATGTAGTTCAAAAGCTGTGGACTGCTTACGAGGTACCTATCATGGTGTCACTTATCGGGTGCACTGTACCTAAGCAAAATGGAAGCTGACTGCCAAGAAACCAGTGACGCTCACACACACACAGACTTCCAAGACCACAGTTGCATGCTAGTATTGATTTATGTAATAAGAACTAGGAAACTAGGAAATTTGTATTCAAAATTGTTTTTGAATGTTCAAAGATAAATTTGAATAAACCCAGCCATCATGAATCTGCTAAATTCACTATGAATCACAACAAATGGGACACCAGTGCCCTCCTTTACTTTAATAGTGAAAGACATGACTCAAATGGTTTATTTGATAATAATTGAAAACCTTGATATCAGGCAAATTTATTTTCTGTCTGGAGACATTTTCCCAGAACAAACGTAATATATTTTCAAACCCATCATCCAGAGGTGATTTTTGTTCATCAATGTAGAATGTATTTTTTTCTCCTTAACATTGCTTTCCTTTGGTAAGGAAAAAATGAGGATGGGAAAGGCTTCAGTTCCGTACTTTCTGGGCTTCGTGATGAAGTGAAAACATGGTATTTTATGTGACTTATTATTGAAGAGGAAAAGCTTCTCTCTCATGCTCCCTTGTTAAGGTCTATGTAGCAACAGAAAGTCACATGCAAACCAGAAATTGAAGATTCCTCCAATGGGCAAAGGAAGTGGTTTAGTAAAAGGAAACCAGTTGTTTGGTCAATTTTCAGCCAGGAGAAACTGGAGGGGTTTTTTGTTTTGTTTTGTTTTGTTTTGTTTGGGGGGGGTAAATTGTCTGGAAAGTGAGAGCTTTAAGCAAAGTTTCCTTTGTTTACACCTCTTCCCTTTGCACCAAAGGAGCAGAGCTCTGAGACACAAAAAAAAAAATGCACTAAGAAAAATGATTTATGGAAACTTTTGTGGGGGCCAAATGGAATCCTAGAAACTAAAGAATGCAGTTGTAACTGTTCGTGACCCCCTACAGCTATGATTCAGGCCTTTGTCTTTTATTCAGCAACCACCTCACAAGTCAAGTCTTATTTATTATATGACTAGAGATGAGCAGCATAAGATTCATACAGGGTAAGTCATAAGCCTTAGCGTAAGCAATTCAGGATTTCTAAAGCCAAGTTTCCAAAGCAGAGTTCTAGATCAAAGGATAACGCCATTTCATCACATTGCAACCTCAGTGAGAAAGAACCTCGGTTTAACTTGCCAGGAAAAGGCCGTGTTCCAGTAAAGGGCTTGGTAGTATAAAGCAAGGCACACTTATTTCATTTCAGTGGAAACAAAACAGAGTATGTAATATTAATGGGTTTCCTAAATTTGCTACATGTAAATTGCTGATGGTTTAAAAATCAGTATCAAGTTTTAATCAGATAATATTGCACAAGCTGTACTTTGATCTATTTTGAATTTAACTTTTCCTATATCCTAATATCAAGATGCTTGTGATATATCGTAAAGTAAGCTTAATGCATACATACATATGTATGTGTGTATATGTGTATGCATATATATATATGATATATATGCATGTATATACAGAAAGGGTAAGAATATGAGCAAATGAGAGAAACAAGAGAGACAGCTTTAAAATGTTCCATCATGGGTACAGTAGTTCTTGATGACAGAAATCAGCAGGTTTCCTACCTCTTTGGCTGTCATGTTTTTACCACAGTCTGGACAAACTGAATAAGGCACTGAAACTCATGAAGTTTTACTTTAAGCTCATTTCTGAATCTATCCTCTGTGCTCCGTGCTATGGTATAAAGGATTTTTCTCTCACATAAACGGGAAGTGCAATAAGCAGAAGAGCTTTAAAGGATGTTCAGTGTTGAGCTACAATCATTTGTTTTTTTTATTTTTTTTTATTTTTTTTATTTTTTATTTTTTTTAATTAATTAATTCTTGTTACATTTCTATGGTTATCCCATCCCTTGTATCCTCCCATTCTCCCCTCCCTCCCATTTTCCCCTTATTCCCCTCCCCTATGACTGTTCCTCAGAGGGATTACCTCCCTCTGTATATGCTCATAGGGTATCAAGTCTCTTCTCAGTGACCTGCTGTCCTTCCTCTGAGTGCCACTAGGTCTCCCCCGCCAGGGGACATAGTCAGATGTGAGGCACCAGAGTACTTGAGAAAGTCAAATCCCTCTCTCCACTCAAGTGTGGAGACTGTCTTGTCCATGGGCTAGATCAGGGTAGGGGTTTAAATTTTTCTGCCTGTATTGTCCTTGGCTAGGGCCTTAGTTTGAGCGGGACCCCATGACCCAAATCTGCCTATCATAATGTTCTACTTGTAGGTTTCTAGAACCCACTGGATCCTTCTACATTGCTATTCACCCATTGTTCTCTCATCTAGAGTCCCAATAGGATGTCCTTCCCTCGGTCCCAGTTTCCTGGTAAGGGAAGGCTTTCATGGGACATGTCCATTGGGCTAGTATGCAGCTATAAGTGAGTATATACCATTTGAGTCTTTCTGCTTCTGGGTTAACTCACTCATTATGATCATCTCTAGCTCAGCCGTTAAAAGGCTAGGCTCACAACCAAAAATACAATCATTTGTTTGCTGTGTCAGTGTTTTCTGTCAGATGACGAAAGTCCAGTTTAGAGATGTAAATGTTTTCTGTGGTGAACTGGACAACTGTACCGACTATAGAAGTGCTGTCATAATCACACCAGCTGTAGAAACCACCATCATTTGAACAATTGACCCTACACTGAGAACAACCCTGGAAGCAATTCCAATTTGATATTTTCATTAGCTTCTTTTGACAATCATAGAAGTCAAGCCTCATCTTGATTGGAAAGATACTGTGTTTGTTTCCCCCTGTGTGCATAATTAATATTAATTCACAACTGTATCACTTACTTATACAAAGAAGGAAGAATTGCTTTTGAAATTATTTTGGGAATCACTTAGAATATAATAAATATGATTGGGCTGAGAAAAAAAGAAAACAGGTGCACAAGTGACGTCAGAATTCTATTTCCAAGTCAATATTCTAAGTGTCATCACCCTCTCCTTCCCCTTCCCTCCCTCCCCTTCTCTCTCAACATTACTTGCTACTTCTCCCATGACCTACTCTATATGGCTCATCTCTAGGTAACTCTTTCTCTTATTACTTCAGTGACTTCAGAGCCATCACACTGTTAACATCTTAAATTCAGTCTTGTCCTACAAGACCTGAGTTTCAACCATCCTAAGTCAACTGTTCAACTGTTTATAGACATGTACCAGACCCCATGTGTAAGATGGATAACCGTTACGTAGGTAGAAACTGACTTCTCACATTGATGCCTACCTATAGGCGGAAGGATCCCATTTATTTCAGTTTTGCCGGGTAATCTGTTGGGAATAGATGATGAGTTACCTTGATTTACACCGCCTGACTCTTCCCCTTAACATGAGCCTGCAGTCTGGCTTACCCCAAGCCTGCAAGCGGTTTATAGTGATCAGTTCGGTTGTTTTTCTAAGTGCAGATTTATGAAGTATCCCAACTGTACTTGGCACAAGTTCTTGAATATGCTTAGGGAGGCTGCCAAGACGTGAACAGTGTCTTTGGCAAAAGGGGGGAAAACCAGATGGTCCAATCGAACAGATCACATTCAAGGATGTTAAATTAGATTTGAAAAGAAGAGAAATGCCTACCAGGGATGGTATGCTGTAGCAGTTAAATAGTTCTGTTATCACAAGCTAGTACTTGACAACCTTAAGAACCTGATTATGTTTGGAATATATTGGACACGTTCAATATATTAAAAGATTGGCAGGAGAAGGTACTCCAACAGGAGACATATAATCAGAAATTCTATAGCAGAGCTCCTAGGAACAAGACAGAAAAAACAAATTGACAGACTACATGTACAAAAGTCCACATGAGCAGAGCTTACATGGATATAAACATCACTGTGTGTATTAGTTACTTTTCTGTTGCTGCGAGAAAAAATACCTTATCAAAAGCAACTTGTAAAGGAAATGCTTATTTTAGTCCACAGTTTGAGATTATAGTCTATCACTTTGGAGAAGTCACAGTGATGGGAACCTGAGGAAACTAGTCACAGTTACATCAGCAGTTAAGAAACAGAGAGTAATAAAAGCTTGGACTCAGCTCACTTTATCCTTTTGTACAACTGAGCATCCCAGCCTAGGGAATGTTGCTACATAGTAGCAAGTAGACAAGTCTTCCTGATTTGAGTAATCTAGTCAAGGTAATCCCCACAGCCATGCTAAGGAGCTCTCCTCCTCCTAGGTGATACTAGATCTCATTAGGCTGACCATGGCTGAGTACACAATGACAAAACAAGAGTAGAACCTCAAGGGGTCAGATAAGGAAACAATAGTTTAGGTTTCTGTAGAAAATAAAGACCATCCAGTCTCAACTCATCATTTTTCAGAGATAGAAACTGTAGTTCAAAACTCTTACTATTCAGTATCAGAGCTCCAAAGGGTCTTCTTTGCATCATTAAACAGGAACTCTGAGTTAATAATCACAACTAGAAGCAATCTGCTGGGAAAAGAGACCTTCATATCAATCCATCCAAGACTGCCTAGTTTAATAATGCGTTTTTCAGCATTCCTTTCCATTTTAGTAATGAATAAAAAGAGTGCCATACATGCCAAAAATGGAGAAAATTTTATTGTTAATCTTCACAGAAGACTCATCAAAGAACTGAATTTCTCCTTTAATAAAGTCGGTGAAAACCCATGTGCAAGAATCTAATTTACAACAGTGACCTTAGCATTAAATAGCATTTCTAGCATGTATCTCCTAATGCCTAGAGCAATACATCAAGAGATATGCAGACAGAAAGGAATGTATGTAGATGATTGACAGATTAGATACACGATAGACAGACAGACAGATAAATAGATAGATAGATAGATAGATAGATAGATAGATAGATAGATGCTAAAGTGTTAGCTAATTTTGTTCATCAAAGTAATTGGATTAAGAGATGTCCAGGATATTAACAAACCTCACTGGGTTTCTCTGATGGTGCTTCCAGAGAAAATTTGCTCAAGGGTCTCTGGCCGAATGAATGAATATATCCCTTGATGGACAGTTAGGAATGAATTCTATAATAACACTATTGGGAGTTAAAAGTAGGAAGTGAAACCGTTAGAACAAGTCCATCACAGAGGAGAGAGGAAGTCTCATCCTTAGGGCTGCATCTAGCCTCTGCCCTTTCCTGCATTCTCTTTTTCTTTGTTTCTGAGATGCCTGTGAGGCGCAGAGCTCTCCTCCATCACACACTCTTGCCACTACTGTACTCTGTCCAAGTACATGGGAACACATAGTGCAAGACCTACCTTGGAAACAATGAGCCAAAATAAAACTTTGCAATTTTTTTCCAGTTGCTTATTTGGGCATTCTTTTAGACTGACAAAAGTAGATTATACAGATAGAATGCATAGATACTGGGCTTTGGGAGTCAATGCTTTCCTCTCCCATGATAAAGCTCATCTTGGGAAGGGTTTGTCTGAGAGCCAGGATTGTGTTTCTCAGCTAGCCCTGCATAGTGACCACAGTAACAGCCGCCTGATGACCATACCCCTTGCAGCCCAAGTGGATTAGCAGTGTGCTGCTGGCTCCTGCTTCCCCACCTGTCCCTATTGTCTCAGAGAAGAACAGTCCGTGGCCCTGAGGCATCCTCAGAAGCTGCCCCTGAAAATGGCATAGGCCCCTGAACCATAGTTTACAGCAAAGTTTTACTTTATAATTTTATTTTAGATATTTTGAGAATTTCCTACATGAGTACTATAGTTACATCATTTCTACTCCCACTTTCCCCCTCTAATTCTTCCTGGGCCCCACCCCAATTCACTGTCAAATTCATGACCTCTTTAAGAAGTATTGTTGCATATATATTAATATATGAGTACAACCTACTGAGTCCAATTTAGAAACATTTAATAGTTCAGAAATGTCCATATCACCATTATTTGAGCAAGAAATAAACCTTAGTAAGTAAGATGAAAGTATTGAGTGTTTGGGGTTATTTATTAAAACAGCTAAAATCACCCCAATTTAATGCACTAAAAAGTTCTCCTGTATAAATGCCATGTTTGATATGTCTAAAATATATGATAATAGACCATGTTCCTAAAGGGATATGTTTGAGTAAAGTGGGTCAATTAGAAATTCATAATGCACAGAAATTAAAGGCCTGCACATCTTCTTACTTACACCAGTATTTCTTCAGAGTGCAACAGTTGATGATCTGTCTCTTTGCATATCAGAAGATACAGCTTTACACTAAAATAATGACTTATTCTTTGATTCAAGCCATGGGATCAAATTATATTATTAGAGTAAGATCTCCAAAGAACTGTTGGGAGTTAAATGAGCCTCTATTTCTAATGGGCTTCTCTAAAGCAGCTCCTTAAGGGCCAATGGAGTCTAGTTTGTTTATGCCAACAAGAAAATGTCAAAGATGACAAAACTTCTGAAATACCTCAGCAAGTGGAGCACAGGTGCTAGGGGGTAGTAATATAACTAAAGGGGGGGGCAGAGAACATGAGCCCAGAAGGCCCCTAATAGTAATGGAACCGTGGACCAGGCCTTTTATTTTATATGAAGAAAACTGGCTTTCTTTTTTTTCTTTTTAACATGTCACCCATGACTTAAAAATTCTGAAACCCCTGTCTCTGAACACTGGAGTATTTTTCACTGAGAAATTCTGTGCCCAATTTGAGTCCCAGGTGACCAGGCTTTCTTTTAGGCATGGATGCTTTATGTTCTATCATGTCAGTACGCTAGCACAGTGAAACGGCTTCCAGCCTTAGAAAAGAGAATCCTGTCACAAAGTTAGAGGGGAGCCTGGAAGACTTGCCCCTGGTGAAAGGGAGACAGAGAATTTTGCAGTTGCAAGGAAGAGGAAGAAGGAAGAACGGGGGCAATGCAGCTCATACTGACACATTAAATCTAGAGACCTAAAGGGCAGCAGGAGAACTTGAGTTAATATTGGATTATGTACTTTAAACTTATAGAAAATATAGGTTTATGTCCAAAAACAATTATTGTGATAGAGATACTGTTTGATTATAGTAATCCTTTCACTGTGGAAATAAATATCAAAATAGTATGCAAACTTTAAATATATACAACAGGATAACTTGAAAATAATGCTGTAGAGGTGAGACAGCAAGATGAGAGAACAATTTAAACATGTTAAACATTGTATATGCAAAGCCATCTTGGACTACATGGAATCCTGTATCAAAAAAGTTAAATAATAGCCCAAGGGGCATGTCCCATGAAAGCCTTCACTCACCAGGAAACTGGGACAGAGGGGAGGACATCCTATTGGGACTCTAGATGAGAGAACCATGTGAGAATAGCAATGTAGAAGGATCCAGTGGGTCCTAGAAACCTACAAGTAGAACATTATGATAGGCAGATTTGGGCCAAGAGGTCCCGCCCAAACTAAGGCACCAGCCAAGGACAATACAGGTGGTAAAATTTAAACCCCTACCCAAATCTAGCCAATGGTCAGAACAGTTTCCACACTTGAGTGGAGAGTGGCACATGACTTTCTCACGTACTCTAGTGCCTCACATTTGACTATGTCCCCTGGAGGGGGATACCTGGTGGCACTCAGAGGAAGGACAGCAGGTCACCGAGAAGAGACTTGATACCCTATGAGCATATACAGGGGGAGGTAATCCCTCTCAGGAACAGTCATAGGGGAGGGGAATAAGGGGAAAATGGGAGGGAGGGAAGAATGGGAGGCTACAAGGGATGGGATAACCATTGAGATGTAACAAGAATAAATTAATAAAAATTTTTTAAAAAGTTAAATAAATAAATGAATGAGTAAATGAACATAAATTTTAAATCCTTTTTAACATAAATCAAAACTATCCTAAAGCATTAGAGGCACTGATAATTTTATATGTTCTGACAGTAAAACTTTATGAGGTTTAGTCTGAAATTAATAAAACTCATTTAAAACAGTATTATTTGACTTTTGAAATGGAAAAATATATTAAAATATACACATATTTGTATTTAAGTATTAGTAATAAAATACTTAGTATTTATTATATTTTAATTATTATTATTTGTTAAATAAATTACTTAAGATTATTTTATTATGTTGTATAATAACTACTTAATTGTTATAAGTAATAAAATATTTAATTAGTAATAAAATAATAAAAATTAGAAACAACTGATTACTCCCAACCACTGCTGAGATAGAATGCAACATGGCTTCCTAGTACTTTGACTTAGTGTTACAACCCATCGTGACTAGCACAAATTTTCATTAAAGCTTTCCTGCCTCGGGCAAGTTAAAGTGGTTTTTAATCTCAAAACAATGCCAAAAATATAATCTTTTTATATGCATAAATTGAGACTAGATCAAGACTATTCACAAATAGTGTCAGGACAAACTCTAGCTGTTGTTGCACCTGCCCAACGTGGTAAAATGTGATGCTGACTTCACAACTTATCTCTGTGCATCTAACACGTAGATATTACAGAAATCAAGATCTTGGCTATAGGACTCTTGAAATAAAGAAAGTCAGTGTAAATGGTGAAGTGTTTCAGTATTCCTGAGATTAAAGACCTCAGAGGTATTTTTACATAGTGACAATAAAACTACATAATCATTCTCCCTAATTCTTGTCAACACTTTCATGTGTCCCCCTCCACAGGCTTTGATCGTCATACCCTGCAAAGCTTCATACTTTATTATTATATTAATTATAACACATTCAAGGGCTCTGGTGCTCCAGATGCTCTGGTAAGGTACTTGACATTCCAGAGGGGACACGTGTGCCTATAGAATTCGCCTGCCACTTTCCTAATGTTTCTAAGGTTCTATTAATCTGGGTCATACTGAGATAGCTCATCGGAAGAAGCAGGGCCAGTTGCTGAACTACACATGCTTGATCGCCCAGAGGGAAACACCGCTGCCAACGTCTTTGTATTTTTGAGGCAGCATATGCTGTATCTATGCATAGCATTCTATCCTCTCATTGAGGTAGTAGGAAGGCTGCCAGGTTTTCTGCAGGTAGAGCAACAGAGAACTTTCTGACAGGTCCTGATTGCATGACTTGTCAGATGCAATGACACTCATGGTGCCTATAATAGATAAAGTGTTGTGTAAAGCCCCCAGTAACCTTTAATAGACGAGTCACTCCACAGAACACTGGAGTAATAAACAAGGTACTGCCTAGTGTTTATGAAGCTTCTGTTAGCATGTTACCTCATCCTAATAGACAGTGAGTGCCTAGACATGGCACATACGTAATAGACTTGGTCAAGTCACATTTACCTAGTTATAGAGTTTAACAGGTATAGTCACAAGCAATCATACAATGAAAATTATACTTTTAGAATTTGTCCTAAGAGGGTTCAAATGACTTCTGCAATTATACAAAGAAATATCTGAGATGCCCATACCACCAACATTCATTGCTTTCACAGATAGCCCCCAGTACTAAACTAAGGCCTCTTGAAAGAATGATGGAAAGGAAAAGAGGAAGGAAAGACTAAGTCTTAGACTACAAAATAGCTTAGCTTGGTATGTTGGTGAAAAGAGAGAATGGTCTGATGCTGTATGACATCACTGTCTCAGTGATAACCTGAGGAGCTTCACTGAATAAACACATTCTTCATATGATTCTAAGCAGAAGTCTTGTGTATCCCTTTTAGACAGAAGATAAAGAAACCCGAGGGAAGGAAATACATTGGTCAGAAGCAATAACTTGATTGTTAAGATCCTAGAAACCATTGAAAACCTTACAGATGAAAGGGGATGTACAGAAGAAAGATGAAAAGGGATATATTATGGACTCCAATAAATCAGTAACCAACAGTTAGCATATATAGCAATGAGTAGGGAGGAGAAATAAGCTGAGAGTGTGGTGAGTGCTAAGCAGGTGCTGACTGTTGGCTTTGCTTCTCTTCCATGGTGGAGTAGTTGTATGATGGAGGTAGAGGCAGCTAGGCATAAGTTTACTAATGCTGGGTTTCTTGAGCCAGTGTTCTGCTTTCCATGCAGTCAGCAATAGAGACCTGAGTTGCTAATATGATACTCTAATGCAGAGAGATGAGCCAGCCACTTGGTGGAAACCCTGTTACACCAAACCTGTCAAATGCCACAGGTTCGTACAGAGCACAACTGTGAATTCAATGACCCATTTTATGACAAACTTGATGAGACAATGGATACCAAATTTCACATATGGATGAGCCTGTTTTTAAACTCTTTATTTAGTTTCACCAACTTCTTTATCTCTGGACCTATTTATTGCTTAATAAGACTTGATCGCTGCATTACCCAAACACATATGCACCTCACAGTTCTTACTAAAATAATGTTTACAGATTTCTGTCTTTGAGTGTTGTACATAAATTTAAGAACAATAAAGATTTTCATTACGTTCTTAGAGAACTTAGAAGCAAGTGTCACTTAACTTATGGATCCATTTGAAGAATTAAATATTTATACTGATGACCCTTCTGTTGCAAGAACATGAATTATCTCTTTAGAAATTTGGATTTTTTTCACTACACTCTAAATTATTTTCTCCATTCTTGTTCTACGCAAATCATGGCAAATCTTGCATATGAGATTGACAGGTTTGTTATTTTGTCTCATGTTTGGTCACGTATGGAAATGATAATTTTATATGAATGTCATGACCACCTTCATCTCCAATCATCTTTATTTTCCTTTTTCACATGCTTTCCAGGCAAGCACAGCTTCTAGGAATAAGACTGATGCCCAGTTCTTCTAATTCAGCATCTTCTTTCTTTTCAATGTTTGAAGTCTAAGGACTTACTGCAAATTGGAAATGGTACACTCATAGAGTTACATTAAGCATTTGTTAAGAATATTTTCTATAGTTTCATCATTAAAGGTCTTTACAAGGTACCTTTAATTAGGTAGCGGTGACATGTTTTCTTTTTTAAACACAAAAAGATGCTGGAATGAATTCATTTTATATTAAGATAATTATATGGATTTATTTTCAAATCAATTAATGTGGTGACTACATTCTTCATGTAGACATGATGTAGTTATTTTATTCAATGTTGGACTTGACTGTTTGGACCTCAACTGATGACTGATATGGGTTGCAGGACATATTGGAAAGTATTTTTCAAAATATTTGTCATTTTATAAAATAGAATAAAATGAGAATCACTCTCTCCTTCAAAGTTTTATGGAATTCAGTAGCAAAAAGATTTAGGGTGTATGAATTTCTTTTGTGAAAGTTTCTTTAATACTAATTTTATTTCCATGGTCATTATAAAACTATTTTGGCTTGGCATTCATTGTTAGCATGCTGTATCAGCCATTTGCCTTTAAAACTTTGAAGATTTGGTCCAGGATTTCTAATTAATTAGCATCAAATTGTTCATACTTTCTCTCAATGTATTTAAAATCTTTCCCTTATTCTAATTATACTCTACTTATTGCTTGTATTGTTCCCATATGGGAAAATTATGTTTTTATTATTCATCTTTAAATATGTATGTTATAATTTTTCTACTTGAATGGTTTCTAATCTTTTATTTATTGTCTTTTCTACTTTTTGTTGCTTGCTAATCTTCTAACATAAATGCTTGTGACTACTATAAAATTTCTTCTCAATTTATAATACTACATTCAACATGTTTTGATTTATTTCACTTAATCAATACCCATTTTATTTCAATTACTTCTAATTATTCTTATGTTTAATTATTTTTCATTTAGACACAATTTATTGAGAAATAAATTTAACTGAAAAGTATAGAAATTATGTGAAAATCATTACATAATTTCACAATGGTAAAACATATTCTTAACATTATGAAGAGAAACTTAGGTTACTTTAAAGTTTGACATTTTATAATAACAAGAAGAAACTTTTTTGTAGTTAATATTTAAGTGATTAGAAAACTCAGAATAACTTCCACACAACACAGGCTATTGACAAAACTATTAGTTCCTCTCCACACACTGACAGCAAGACTCCATTGCTAAAGACAACACCTACACAACTCATTGAACATGGAGAAGTTGATCTCGTGTCTACATCGAGGCTTCACCCCTATGTTCTAGCATCTTTGGTCCAGGAGAGTACTCTGCATGCTACAAAAGGAGAAACATGAACACCAATCTAACCACAAACCATTGATCTACAATGGTGTCCTGCTTGCAAGATACGTTATTCAAAGTTTGTGGGGTTAACAGGCCAGTATCTGGTTTGACTTAAGGCTCACTCCACAAAATGGAACTCATACCTGACATTGTTTCAGTGATTAAGAACTTTAAACTAAATAGCCCATGGACCTAGGGTAGAAGCAAATACTATTGGTTTTTTAGAAAAATATAATAAAATGAATAAAGTGACTCCAAATAACTTTCTGCAGTACTCATAGATCAGTGTCTTACCCAACCATCATCAGTGATACTCCTGTAGAAGATGGGAGAAAATACAGATATCTGTATCCAGACATTATGCAGAGAGTGAGAGACCTTGGGACACTCTTCCCTAAATGGAATGTTTCCATAAAATCCTTCTCCTGAGGGCACAGAGACTCCTGTGTAATGAGTATAAAATCCAGAGGGGATGGAGGACACCAAGAAAACAAAGCCCTACAAGTCAATCTGAACTTTCAGAGATGGAGGCAGCATGGACACGGCCTACACAGGTCTGCACCAGTTAGAGTACTAGAGCTGGAAGTGAGAATGGACATATGACCCATCACTAACCCAGAAACTATCTCCAATTAGTGTCCACTTTCAGCATACATTTTAGTTTTCTCCAAGGGAGTCTCAGTGGGACAGCAAACTACCCTTAAGGGTAGGCTGCGTGCCCAGAACTACGTAGGCAACAGAAAACTAACTCAATGGCATCTTTGGTGGTTTTTCTTCTTTTAATGTTGTATCAGGGCTTTACTTTTTTCACTTTCATTTTATTTATGCAGTTTTCTTCCCTTTTATATTTTACTATATAGGCCCTTTGGATATGTATTATGACTTTCAGTATAGTGTTTTTGTGGGGTTTCTGAATGTGTGAACAAGTGGCTCTTGGTATCTGTGCCTTTTCTTGGGCTCTTTTCCTTCTGTTTGCTTTGCTCAATTCAGATGTTAGTCTTGGCTTTATTCTATTATATTAATAGAATTAATTATTGTATTAATTTTATTTATATTATTTATATTTGAATTTAATTATATAATAATTAAAGTGATAAATTATTATATTATTTATTATGTAATTAAAAATTATTATATTAATTTTATTGTATTATATCATATTATTATACTATCATCCCTTAGAAGCCTGTATGTTTTCTAATGAGAGGCAGAAAGGCAACCAACTCAGGAGGGAGGGTAGTGGGGAGAAACTAGGAAGAGTGGAGGGAGGAAAAACTATAATCACACTGTACTATATAAGTGAAAAAACTGTTTACTTTTATTTTTTATTTTTTAATTTTTTATTAAATATTTACATATACATTTATATTATTACACATATATACAATAAACTACCTACAACAAGAAGAACCATGACACAATCAAGAATTATATAAATGCTATATTCTTAGTGTTTTGGCTATTTGTATTTGGCAGCCTTGAAGAAAACATCTTTCCTATCTTGGTGCATCTAAAATTCTGAAAGTAAATCAATAGCTATCATATCTCGACATTATCAACTTAAAACATCTATGTATACCTAAACACATCTTAATCCCTAAACAACTAAGCATCACTGTAAAACTAAACTATCTGGTCTTCAACCCCATCAGACACTTAAGAAGGGATAAATTTGATTACCAGAGTATACTGGGAGAGCAGGTTAGTAGCTTTCCAAATGAGAAGATGATAGAAACAGTTTGCTACCTAACTAGTCACCCAAAACTCTCTATAATGTTGGAACATCATCTTCAGCCTTCTGGCCCAATATATGTAACAGACATGTTTGTGAGGCATGAACTATTGAGGACTTGCTTACCTTGTCTTGGCAGAGTTTGACCATTGATTCTGCCTGCATCCAAGTTTGCCATTTTTTAGGTAGAATTCTGTCTGTGGTAGAAGCTAGGACATTTTGTCCAGTGGTTTGTTTGCCACATTTGAAGCCATCTCCACAAGGAGGTTCTTTGATGCTCATAATTCTCTTTGAGATAGGCTGGGTTGTCAGGAGTTAACCTGTCTCATTGTCCGTGATCTTTAAAATAATAGAAACATGTTTAAATGCCAAATTCTGTATGTCTCTGAGGTTTTTGAAGACCTTATCTAACTATTTTACCTTATCTTTCTATAGAATCATATCTATTTTTTGCACCTAAGATGCATATTATTGTGATAAAAATAGATTAGTTATTGATATGACCATGATTTGATCAACTAACAATTAATTTGTATAGCTTATTTTAAACTATTTTCAATAAAATGAAGAAAAGAGAAACTCAGAAAAATATTTATAAAACATAAGTTTATATTCAGCAATATAAAGAAAGCTCTGGCAATCCGGAAAGCCAAATGATTATTCTAATAGAAATTTGAACAAGATGATGAAATAATTTCCTAAAATGATGGATAAATGGCAGGAATTAAAGAGAATATTTTTAGCAGTGTTTGAATCAAAATGCTATGTAGTTGATTTAACCTCAGCTAGTAATATTCTAAAATGAAAATATGTAAGTAAAAGTACTCTCACATATCCTATGGTATTATTACAAATACCCTCATAAAATTAAGTATCGTGTTCCCTATTCTGAAGGCAGTTTGTAAAAATAGATACACTCTTATTAGGCATCAGATATTTTCATACATAAACTTTTCATTGCAGAAGCAACATTACTTGAAGTCTACTTTTTTTTTTATTAGTTTGTAGCTTGTTGTGGTGATTCTTATCTGGAATTCTCAGTACTTAGGGGCACATGGGCTATGTAAAGAAACCTTGTTGCTACACATGGTTTCAAACCTTGTTCGTACACACGGCTACACACATGCAAATAAACAGCTTGCAGGCTCTCCATTTCTTCTGTTGTCACTTTTGTAAAACTTAGTTTCTCAAGAAACTTGTCAATTTTTATCCAGCTTGTCATAGCCTTTGAGTTGTAAATAAGGTTTTACTCTTATGAGATCTAAAAGGTATGTATTATTTTTGACATAAGATTTTTCTTATCAGTCTTGAGATGTATTAATAATTGGTTATTATAACCCAGTATATAATATATCTGTGACCATTTCATAAACTCATCAGAAGAAAGGAAATTACTATGATTAATATTCTGAAGTCAGATTTACTATGCCTACATTAATTTCTTCTTTTTATTCAGTCTATTTCTGAGAGAGCATTCAAAATTGGCAACTCTAATTCTGAATTTTCCTCTTTATCTCTGTCAGTTTTAGACATATTTTCAAGGCACTTTTATTAGACAAATATACATGTAGGATTGTTTCACTGTGGCATTAAGATTATACTTTCAGCAACACAAAATCTTGCCTTTATTTCTGTTGGTGTTCTTTACCTTGAAACACACATTAATTAAAATTAATTATTCCATTGTTTGCAGGTTCCCTCTAGCATCCTACTTAAATTGGATGATCTTGTTACATTTTTCAGTAAATCTCTCATTCATTTCACTTTGTTGGATCTTACTTTTCTTTTTTTTTCTTTCTTTCTTTTTCTTTTCCTTTTCTTTTTTTGTTTGTTTGTTTTGTTTTGTTTTGTTTTTCAATACTAGGTTTCTCTCTGTAACCTTGGCTTTCCTGGAATCACTTTGTAAACCAGGCTGGTCTTGAACTGACAGAGATCCACCTGCCTCTCTGCCTCTCAAGGGCTGGGATTAAAGCACTTGGATCTTACTTTTTCATACAGTCTGATAATATCTGCATTTTACTTGGCATGACTGTGTGAGGGCTAATCTTGGTTGTCACCTTCACATATTTAGGAAGAGAGAACCATAATAGACTTATTGCCTCCATCCCATTGGCCTGCGAGCATGACTTTGGGTCATTTTCTTGATGACTAATTGTAGGAGGGCCTAGCCCACTGTGGGTAGTAAGCCTGGGCTATGTAAAAATGAGCTTGGAAAGAAGCTGGTAAGCAGCATTTCCTAGTGATCATTGCTTCAGTTCCTGCCTTCAGGTACCTGTCTTCCTTGATGATGGACTGTGACTTATAACTTAAAATAAATCCTGTCCTCCCCAAGTCACATTTAGTCATAGTGTTTTATCATAGTAAAGCCAACTAGGATAGTTCAACATATATATATATATACATATATATATAGATATAGATATAGATATAGATATAGATATAGATATAGATATAGATAGATAGATAGATAGATAGATAGATAGATAGATAGATAGATATATGTTTGGGTACTTGGGTACTTTTACTTGTTTTCTAGCTGCCTAGTCTTTTGTCAGCCTCTGATTTCTCTTTCATTACTTTCATTTTGATTAAATGGATTTATATTTTCTTGTCTATCCTTGTGTGTAAACTAGCATAAAGAATGCTGGTTATTGTGAATCATCTGCTGCAATAAGGAAACCCGGATCAGTAAATTTTATTTTGTTGAGCTTTGATTCAATGGGATGACATTCCCTAGCATGGCTTCCAAACTTAGTTCAAGCTTAGTTTGCGGTGTTTATAAAAGATGACTAATTTATCACTTGTGGCTTTTAATCCTAACCTAACAGTTTACTGATTTGTCACCCCAGTGTCTGGCGTATTAACAAGGGCCTTCTAATCTTAGACTAGAATATCAGTGTTTTCCAGCACAGTGCACTTTTAGCTCTTCTCTTAAGTGGTGCCAAGTACAATGGGCTGATAGGTACAAATTTAAACAATTCTGCAGAATTAACCATCCCAGCTTTAAACAAGCCATAGGGAAGAACCCATCCACCACCTGAGGAGTTTCCTCTCTGTGGCCTCCTGCTTTCTAACAAACCTCATTTACAAGTTTCCGTCTTTGTGGACTCTGAAACTCTCTGGCTTCATGCTATGGAGATTGTGAGGCTCTCCTTGAGCTAGTTTACGTCGCCATGTCGGATTTGAGGCTCTGCCCTTGGAGCTGAGGTGCTCTGTGAGACATGTCTTCTCAATTTTCCTGCTTCCCAGGAGACAGTCCCTAGCTTTGTGCTTGTGATGGATTTTTTTTTTTTTTCACATTTGCCTCAGGTTAGGCTCCACGACTGGGAGGGAAATGCTGTGCTTGGTCTCAGAATCATGTCCAGAGATTTAAGTGTTTGCCCCAATTAAAGTAGCTTCTCCTTTCATCTTCATTACATCCTGCTATAGCATTTATTCATTTTCTTCATTTTCTTTGAGACATGCTATGCTTCCTGAAGCAGTAATTTCATATTATTAGGGAATAGCTAGAATTTTTTCACATATTTCCTCAAACATATTCTATATTAATGAGAGTCAGAGTACACCTCAAGCAACATATTGTGCATTTGGATTTTTTGAGTTCTAGGATATCAGATTGGGGGGCGGCTCCTCTTTTCTGAGGTGTAGGGGAGGGGTGATATAATGAAATAGAGGGAGGGTGGAACCAGGGAGAAAGAGTGAGGGGGCTACAGTTGTGATATAAAATGAATAAATAATTTAGAAATTTAAAAGATATCAGATTATTATTGAAGTTACTTTTATTAAATAATATGAATATAAAATATAAAATTACAGTTACAAAATAATTTAAGTTAACTCTATAAAACATTATATAACATTTATATACTATGTTAATGTATTTAATATCATTTAGATATTATTCTAAAGTCTTACATATCTCATTAAAGGTATTACTCAAGACAACAAAGCATATTCCTTTCAATTACATGGTAACATCTGAGCTATAAGACAACTCTTGACCCTTATATATTTCTTTTCCATGAGTTAATTTGGCTTTTCTATCAACCAAAACTGCTCATATGTAGAGTCTCTTAACTGTCATACTTAGATAAATATATTATCTGCAAAGAGAGGACAAGTTGTAGATATTCTCTTCTTATAGAAACTACAGATTGTCTGTTTATTTTTACCTCCCTCACAAAGATAATCAAAGCCACCCTTGGTTTATTTCTGACCTAGTAGGAATGCTTGAGTTTCTATATTTAATATGATGTCTATCATAAACTTTAGGCAAATGACCTTCTCTGCATTAAAGTGAGTTTCAATTTGTGGGTAATAATGAAGAAATTATTTTTTGCCTAGGAATTGCTTTGAAATTTGCTTCGATTGGCATCTTACAGGCATGAGAGATAGATGAGTCATGGGAGCAAAGCTGTTCACTTTTACCCCTCAGGTGTTATTGTTGGTCCTTTTGGAGGACCACTTCTTCACTTAGGCAGCATCTCCCCTGTCTTCAAGTTGTCAAGGAGCTGTTGTTTACACTTGGTAACCATCTTGCTTTCTCATGTGTCAGTGAGAACATGATTCACTTTCACATATTAGTCTCCACTTTCCTCACCCCAACACTCATTGCTTACGATCGTTGCTATGTGTAAACAGATAGCCTTGCTCCACCAGTGTGAAAGAGACAGTGTCTTCTCTCCAGCTGTGTCCCCTATGAGAAGGACAGCATTGAACAAGTTGGGTGCATAATATCATTTAACCAAGAACTAATCACTTACTACACTTGATATTTAGTTTTAAGGCTAAGGTGAAAAATTCCATTATTTGTTCTCAGGCTAAAGTTATAATTCTACTTCAAGCCTAATCTAAGAAAATGAATGTATTTATGATAGATAACCAGGCCTGCTACATGTAGAATATAAATGTTTGTGTTGGGAAAGTTATTAAATACTTCTCTCTGTGAGGACTTACGACATTATCCTCCAGTTTCTCATCCTAAAGGGCTGTACCTGTCATACACAAAATTTCAGGTTTCATCTTGTAAGCAGCAGGACACATGTACCTGGCCATATCCTGCCCTTTGCTGCTCTTTGGGAAGCCGAGATCCATTGCCTTTACTTATATCAAGTTTGTATGCATTGCTTTAGAGTCACTGGGGATATTAATTGTTTCCTTGTTTACTTTTTGACTCTTCTTCTTTTTTTTATTTCTGCCTCTTCTCTTAATTATAAAGTTTCGTTTTCTACTTTCTGGTTTTGGTTTCTTGTAAAGCATCCTAAGGTGTTTTCAACCAAACAAAGTAAAGTTTCCCTAGGTTGATGTGTTGTTATTAACATAGTCTTTACCAAGTCAACCTCTTTGAAATGTTGCTGACAGATTTTTGCCCCAGTAACACATAACTAATTCACCTATGTCACTAGCTCTTCCTTGCTTCTTTGGTAACTAATAGAACAAATAAATAAATAAGTAAATAAACCAAAAATCCCACCAATGTCTCAGAACATTGCATGTGGCATCTTCCCTCAGTTCTTTATTGACATGTTCATATAAGCCCAGCATGCCTACATAAATAATTTTCTGTAAAACAAGTTAGTCTATTTTCACCACAGTAGCCAGGAAATAGTCGGTTTAGTTTGTTCTTGGTTTTTTCCCCTACAGAGAGATATAGTGAACTTTGTTGCAAAGGAATGGAAATTCTAGAACATTTGTGTCAGTGTTGTAATTAGCAAAATATAAGAGAAGTGCTAAAGACAGAATTATTGACTATGAAACTTTTGTTTTAACGGTCAAATCTTTAGCCTTCTTTGTATTCTGAACAAAGCACTATGAAAGCTACTAACCAGACAAGGAAGATAGGTAAGGATCAATGGAAGCTATACCTGATGGGCCCATTTGTTGAGATGGCTTTAAGTTAAAAAAAAAAAAAGTACCAAATTACTTCAAAAAAGGGAACACTTTCAAGACTCAAAAATAATCTTTCCCACCCATTATTCCCTCTGATTTTCTGGATTGGTTTAAAAGAAAGTAAACAAAAGAATTTTAAGGCGCCTAGAGGACACTGAAACCAGAGAGGATGCTGAATCTTAAAGGATAACCACGTTTTTATACACACATCCCTGCCATACAGTTTAATTTATAAATGGAGCACAGAAAGAGGTTAATCATACCTAATAATAAGATAAAACAATTATAATAATAACTATAGCAAAGGCTATTTTAGCCATATGAATTGTTAATTTCTGGAATTTTTAAGTTTAATATCTTTAGACCACTGTTGACTGTGACTTACTGAAATCCCTCAAATCAAAACTATGCATAAGGAGACTAGGACGTGTCAGCTCTGGTAAGTGTAGACAATCACGGCTTAGGAGAAATCACTGTGCCCTGAAAAGCAATTTCTTACCAACAGCTTGAAAAGAAATTCTGAGTTTTGGAATGAAGTGCTATATTCCTTTGCTAAAGTTCCAAAATAGCACATCTTTAGATTCAGCCTTACTAACAATATCAGGAGGCAGAAGCTCTGTCGAGCCCAAGCACACTGGCGACCATCTGCTGGATGGGGAGGGCTAACCTTCCTTTTCAATCAGTGGATTAAGATTCTACTTTGAGAAAATTCATAGCCAACAACTAGGAGTCAAGTCCTGAAATTAGGACAGAATATGGCCCGCTGAGACCAGTGTTGGTGACTGACTAGCCCTCCGTCTGAGGCAGTATGAGTGCTCAAAATGCATATTGGGAGCATACCCCATTTTGAGTTATTTAGGTACCCAAGAAGCAATTCTTCCACCATGCAAGAGTCAATAAAATGTCTCCTTTAAAATGATACAGACAACCCCTGTCATATTGGTCAGCATACATTGATCAAAGATAGTTACATGTCATTCCATGTATACTTAGAATCTTCTCTGCCATGTGAATTTGCTTTTGTCCAATACTCGGAGTGAAATTCCAGTAGCCAGTTTTACCATAAGCTATGGTACTTTTCCATAAGCTATTTTGTTCTTTGTTTCCTACCACTTACAGTGTTCTCTCCTTGTGTCTTGTATATATAGATATTAATAAAATGCTTCACCATATATCCAACACCCGGAGTTCGGGGACACAAAGCTCAGCATTTGGTCCATACTCACATGGGGGTGTCTTTTACTGCACAATTGGGTTTAACCTGAAAGCAGTTTACTTTCAGCCTGTTTTCCTCTCTATGAGAATACGGCTGTAGGTGGAAATGACCTATGGAAGTTTCTATCAGCCTTAGTATCTCTGCTCTATTCTAGACCAAATATCAGTTTTCTTTTTTATTTCGTTATAGCCTAAATCCCTCAGAATGAAATTGTCTACAATTCTCTTTCCCCCTATTCTAAAAAAAAAAAAAAAAAGTCAGCTTGTAAACACCTTAGAATTAGGAGTTTGGTGTTTATATGTGTCTACTTGTGTTCAAACATCTTATATTTGTTTAAGAAATCAATGAAATTATTTTATGACAATGAAGACGATGAAAATGTGGTTTAAAAGAAAAAAACCCTGTGAGTCCAAATAATAGACTATTTTGATGTCAAGACTGAGGTGAATATATCCGTGTTGTGTTGTTTATAATGTTTAATTATGATAGCTTAGTGGTACCGAGAAGTGAATAATTTCTCTGAGCTCTATTGAAAGAAAAATGTCTTCGTGACTGCCATTATTAAGATGCAGCATCAGGTATTTATTAGGCAGTATCCCACTGTCCAAAATGCCAAACCATAAACTGTTGTTCTTGCCTTCCATATTGATGCTGAATTTCCTTGGGAATGAAAATTCAAATAATTTTTAACATTACAGGAGTTCAACTAAAATTTGTTTTCAAAACAGGTTCTCACTGTGTAGCCCTTTTGCCTTGAACTCATGCTCTTCCTGTCTGGGTCTATAGGCATCCATCACCATGCCCATGCCCAGCTTTAAAGAATTTTCCTTAAACTACATCTAGGCCACATGTAGTGGCACAAGCCTGTAATCCCAGCACTTGGGAGGCATAAGTAGGAGAATCATATTCCACTATTTGACCAGTTCAAGACCAGTCTAGGCTATATTAGACCTCCATTTTTCCTTTCCAGACAGGGTTTCTCTGTGTAGCCTTGGCTTTCCTGGACTTGCTTTGTAGACCAGGCTGGCCTTGAACTCACAGAGATCTACATGCCTCTGCCTCCCTGAATGCTGGGAATACAGATGTGTGCCACCATGCTAGACCTCCATATCTTAAAAGCAAGCCAACAAATAAAATCTGTCCAAAAGTTAGATATACCTTTACTCCAAACACTTGAAACGCTGAAGTGTGACTGTCATCAGTTGGAGGCAGTTTGGGCCACACTGTCATCCTTTCTCAAAGAGCCAAGAAGGGTATGAAAGCATAATGCGTTTCCAACAAACTTCTTTGAGACACATTCCCCTGACTTGGTAGCCACATTGATGTCTTTCACCAACCACAATTCCCTAATTCAGTAGAAATTTATTGTTGAAGTTGGTAGGTTTCCACAGGGCTACATGAAATGCAGTATATTTTTAAGTCTCCACCCCTACAGTGTCTAGGACTGCTTCAGAAGTGATAGGATAAATACCGACTAGAATCATGTTTTATAATTTTTCCAAAAACTAGATGATCTTAATTTTAAAAATGTTTCTTTTTTAAAGTTCAATGTCAGAATTCTTAAAGATGATTATACAAGTATTTAATATACAAATCATTGAACTTACTAATATTGCTTATATAAGCATTATTTATTAAAACAAAAACATTCAGGATATATATCCATGTGTACTATAGTATATATGGTATTTGTGTACATATGCACACATACTACATAACATGTTCTAACTATATAATTTTTCACATTTATACAAAGTAATTAATCTTAGAACAATAGTCATAAATAGGACACAAATATCTAAATACTTTTTTTAAAACACCAATTTTTAAAATTCTTGTTTAATTTTTCACTTCTACCTATGTTTATTTTCCTTTCTAAAAGAAAAATTTTTAATGAAGGAATTGAAAGAAAACTACTGCAAATTATAGACTGCTTCAAGGAAATAAAAATCTTGCCACAATAAACTTTTTTTTTTTTTTTTTTTTTTTTAAAGAAAATCTATACCTAACACTTCCAAGCCAAGGTATGGCTTAGTTTTACTACAAAATCCCACAATTAGCACATTGGTTTAATTTGCCACTGTTTCATTACAGCTGGTTGCCTAACTCCCTGGGAAGTAAGCATGGCTTCTGGTGTACATGGCCTGTCCTATTGCTCTCTGGGGTGGAGCGAGTGGGCACTGAGCAAAGGCATTCGTTATAAGCAATATTAGAAGAAATCATCCTGAGCAAGTTCATAAAACTCTGCTTAAATGTGGTTCTGCTCTCTGCCTCCATTTTTAATTGAACTTTCTTTCATTACGGACCTTGAGTGGCAGAATAATTTTATCAATTTGGGAAGCTAAATAATTTTATTTACTTTACACCATTAATAATTTCTCTTTTGAAAAGTGAAGTGTATGAAAGTTGCCCATATTTGACCTAAAAAAATCTAGAAATACTGCAATCCACTTAAATGGATAAGAAGATATGTAAGGATAAGAAGAAAAAAATAAGTGCAAAAATTATCAAGCAAAATTAGATTAAACACTGTTCTTTCATTAGGAGTAACTTTCTTCTATGTCTTCAGCTAACGGCAAAAAGGATATGCAATTACATCTGTGTGTGTCTGAGTGTGTGCAGGCACACACTCAAGGGTATGTGCATGCATATGGAAGCCAGGAAACAGCCTTGAATAGCCTACTTTTTTTTCTCAGTCTGCTACTTATTTTTTTTATTAATTTATTCATATTACATCTCAGTTGTTAGCCCATCCCTTGTATCCTCCCATTCCTCCCTCATTCCCGCTTCCCCCCCTACTCCCCTCCCCTATGTCTGTGACTGAGGGGGACCTCCTCTCCCTGTATATGAATAGCCCACTTTTTGTTTAAAAAAAAAATCTCTTGCTGCCCTAGAACTGGTCAAGTGAATTTTTCTGGATGTCAGTGAGCTTTAGAGGTCCTCCTTCCTCTGACTCCCCAGCAATTGAGATTGCAAGCATGTACCACCATGCTCAGCTTATGGCTTATTTTTACATGGGTGCTGGAGGCCACACTCTGGTCCTCAACCTGCAAAAGAAATACTTTGCTGCCTGGGCTGTCCCCTGTGCTCTCATTGCATCTTTTATTTCTTAACTGTGATGTGCCTATGTGGCTTGACAGGGATCCTCATGGTAGACTTACATTGGGATAGACAGCTTGACACTTTGGGAGGAGAAACAGTGCTGTGTTATAGTGTAAAGGAAAGCTGGAGAAGAAAACGCACCTATAGAAGACTCAGAACACATGCAGGCTATCATAATGTCAATCATAAAATAGTTTTACACTCTCCCCCACCCCCATCAGAAAGTTAACAATAGGAAGTCTGTTACAAAGTCCATGTAGGTAATACAGTTTCTGGTGGAAGAAGGGTGTCTTGTTTGTTTTTTTTTGGGGGGGGGGGGGTTGTTTGTTTTTTGTTTTTGTGAGGTTGTTTGTTTGTTTGCTTGGTTTGGTTTGGTTTTTGAGAAACAAGGTTTCCTCTGTGTCACTGCTCTGGCTATCCTAGAACTCACTCTGTAGAACAGGCTGGCCTCAAACTCACAGAGATCCACCTGCCTCTGTCTCCCAAGTGCTGGGATTAAAGGCATCCGCAGCCACCGCCTGGCCTGAAGAATGGTGTCTTTTCTTGTACCTTTTTGGTGCTCCAAACTAGAAAGAAACATGCTGTGTCCTAAGTATCAGGGTTTTGCTACAGTTGCTAAAGTTCTAAAGGTTTCCACATTGCAGGTTAAGGTTTCAGTATGCATCAAGATTTGCACTGTGGTCTTTAGTTATTTACTCACATCATAAATATTAAGATAAGCATTTTGAATTTGATTAGGGAGACTTTTTTCCATATTTCATCCTTCTTAGTTTCTGGTGCTTCTATAAACTTGGTCCTGGGAATGCTTTCACACAAATTATTCTCAACATTGCAGGCTCAAAAAGAAAGAAAGAAAGAAAGAAAAAAAAGTCAAACAAAAAGTCCAAAGAGAAATGAAAGCTCTGATAATTTTGATATGTCTTCTGTTATGTTCATAGATACTTCCATGTTTGTGACGTAAGGAAAAAAACAGGAGAGAATGTGTTTTGGAACAGGGGAGAGGGCACAGTGAGGAATACAAAAGATGGCATGAGATAAATAATATCAGTAAAAATATAGTTACATAAATAATGATATAAAGGTGGAGTAAAAAAAAAAAACAACAACAACAACAACCAAACTGTAAACAAACCCCCAGCTGGGTGTGACCAGCTCCCATGGTTGGAAGTGACATGTGAGTGCCCGAAAAGGAGCTGCAGAACACCTTCCTGGTGCTGATGCTTAGTTGGCAGGACAAGTGAGACCCAAACAGCAGACAGAATGGTCCCAGCATGCTGGCTGCCTTTTTGTGTTTGAACAGTGGCAGTCAGTCCCAGCTTTGCAGGTAGTGGAACCCAGCGGGAAGAAGGGGCGGGGCCCAGCGGTGCAGCCTGAACTGAGAGCAAATTTAAATTACTGAGTTTTTTTTTTTTCTTCTTCTTCTTTTTCTTTTTCCTTTTTCTACTCTCTGCGACAAACTGAAAAGATTCCAGCACGCTAATTTAACCATCCTGCTTCTTCTCTGCCCCCCCCCTCCCTGTCTCCCCGCATCCAGGAGAACCTGCAAAGGCAACATTGCCGTGAGCGAGTTGGTGCTGCAACGTGCTGGTAAGAAAATGAATTTAATTTTTAATCTTTTTTTTTTTTTTTTGGCTTTTTTTTTTAAGAGCTGAAGGCTTTGTCTCTCTAATGCTGTCATAAGCGTGGCACCCCTGCTGTGAAGGGTTAGCCTGTACTGAAAAGGTATAATTGCCTGATATATGACCTCCGCGTCATACTTATCACAAGGGAATAACCGCATCCCTCTCCTCCCCGATGATGTTTCTCTCTGCAAACTGACTATGCCATGCCCGGCTGCAACAGGGCTGAGATTGCTACGCTGTGTCGAGGAGCTTGTTTGGTTGTTTGGGGTTGGAGTTTCAGTGTCCTGTGAGAAAGAAGTCTTGACTTCCTCAAAGTTGTTGCCTGACAGGTGGTATTATTATTTATCCCGATAAGACCCGTACCCGTCATAACGTTATAATGCTTACTTCTTAAACAGGAAGTGCAAGGATTAAACTTCTTTTGTTTTGTGGAACAGTGTAATTATCACAGACTTCTGTAGTCCAGATAATGAAAGACTAAAGCAAGTGCTGCGTGGAGTGGCTTTAATCCCCTTTATCTGTAACTAGTCAGGGGTTCATTAGACAGCTGTGGCGGAGAGCCTTATATCGTTTGAAGACCTTGAACTTGAGATGCCAACTTGATTCTTTGAAAGGACAATTTTTAATTCAACCCAATTAAACTCAACAAGTATTTCTCCACACTCTGACTGGATAGGCTATGGAGAAAGCTGATACCTGTTACTCTGTGGCAGGCAGCGGTGTGGGGGGGGGGGCAGGGGGGGTTTTCAAACTACACCTTGTGAATTTCCAGAGAGGAGGTTCTCTCCCTGCCTTTAGAACTGACCTCTTGAACAGTGTTCCCAACTGTATGACTGTTAGGGGTAGATGAAGATTAGCGGTTAGCTCTCTGCAGACCAAAGGACTTCCCTTCTTTGGTGCATATGCATTTCGCTTCTGTTAGTTGGTACCTGTCGCCTATACACTTTAGACTGTAGTTTAATGCTATGAAGAAGAAAAGGATGGAGATATTACCACCATTGTCATTATTACCAAACATGATGCATGTCATTTACAAGTATATTTCTATGTACTAAGTTTTGATCTTATACAGATTTGAGTGTCAGAAATAGGAAGACTCGTGGAAAGGGCTAGACTATCTGCGTCTGGCTTAGATCTGGGTCAAGAAACTTAGATGTGAGGATTTTACATTTTGCTTTTAAAGTACATTTTAAAAAAAAATCAGAGAATATAATTTGCCATCCTCCACTGTGCACTTTAAGTTTAGTTTTAAAAAGAAAACGGATAAGATGAAATAGAATGAAAGGCACTCAGAAGCAGTAGTTAGCAACTCCTACCAAAGTATTGCATAAAGAAGATGTCTCCTATGGATTTCTGAAGGTTGTGAGCCTTTGCGTTTTAGAGAGAATGGAGGCGTGCTTACACTGGTCCCTGGAGCTGCTCTGTCTGACTGTGTCATCCCTACATTTAACAGCTCTGAACCTTGCCGCCCTTGGGTTTTCGCTGATGCCCTTAGACCACTTGAAATGTCTAAAAAGACCTCAGAACATTAGGAAATGTCAACTGCTAAAATAATTCCTGCCTCTTTACAACAAGAGAAAATGCTGTGGATTTAATAGTTCATTAAAAAAAAAAAAAAATCTGTTCTTCACCAGTAGCTGTCTGTTAGCCATGTTTCAGTAATAATTGGAATAAACTGTTGCCCAGTAACAAGTAACTAACTCCATAGTGACTTTGCATAGGATCAATGATTTGAAGGAGCTACACAGAGCCACATGCAAGTCAAACAACAGCGTTTATATTTCTTAATTCTGAAAAAAAATAGATTTCTTTATAAATTTACCCTTCTCTTTAGATTGTCAATATTGGAAGTCAGGGTCTTCTTTTCACAAATTTCTAAGTGAACGAACAGGTGACAAATAAAGGTCAATAGGTCCTCCAAAATTGTATTTGTGGAACAAAATAAGAATAGGATAGGATAAGCCCGACCTCTCTAGATTCTCATGCTCACCAGATTTGGAGCTAGCAATTCCGTTCTGTGTGAAAGCTGCCGAGCCCTCTTACCGAACATTGTGTAAAACCAGGGGTTTCACTGCGGGGCTCTGTCACTTACACTAGTAATCAACTCATGATTCTGTAGATTTCTGTCTCTGAAGTGATGTTTTTCCCATTAACAAAACATTGAACAACACTGAGGTCACATTCACCCTACCCATTTCCCCACTAGATAGAGAAGTTCTGATCACTAAACACAGATGATGTCACCATGTCCTTTATTCTTCCCCTGCTGAAGGGCTGTGACATGACAATATCCAAGTTGAAACTCTTTCATAATAATTCTGCATTTATCATTAGCTCTTGGGGCATGTGAGGCTAGTTTGCACCTTATAATTGCACAGGTGCTGAGGTAGAAAATATCTGATGAAGGGAGTGCACATCATGACTTTTCACACCAACATCCAGATGAAATCATCAGTGATACCAGACTGAAAACATAAAGGCAGTATGAAAGCATAAGAATTGTGTCTTGCCGGGCAGTGGTGGCGCACGCCTTTAATCCCAGCACTCGGGAGGCAGAGGCAGGTGGATCACTGTGAGTTCGAGGCCAGCCTAGTCTACAAAGGGAGTCCAGGACAGCCAAGGCTACACAGAGAAACCTTGTTTTGAAAAACCAAAAAAAAAAAAAAAAAAAAAAAAAGAATTGTGTCTTGCAGATATGATGGGGTATTTGCTGCATTTATTCTTAAAGGTGGGCTAAGTTTCAACAAAACAAGCATGTCCAAATCTGGGGCGGGGCATGCAAAAAATGAAAAAGTGGCACCTTGATCATCAAAATAATTCTAATGTAGTGAAAGTATACCTAGGAAACTAGTAAAGGTAATTTGATTAATTAGTCTTGATAAACTTAGCGTTATGTCAGGTGATAAAAAAAATTAGTGTTTTCACTTCCCATATTTTCTTGGGTCATTTTTTCTACATCCATGTATTCTCTCTCTCTCTCTCTCTCTCTCTCTCTCTCTCTCTCTCTCTCTCTCTCTCTCTCTCTCTCTCACACACACACACACACACACACATACACGCACACACATACACACACACAGGCATACATGTGTGTATGTGTTTAAATTGCTGGTATAGATTGTCTTAAAACCTGTGTTTACAGGGTATAAAAGAAAAGAAACAAGATATACGAGTTAAATATAAGGAAATATGAAACTTCATCTCTACTCCACCCACTGCTTTTATTGTTTCATATTCTGAGGCTCTGTCTCCTTGTCTTTTGAAATGAGGGGAATGGCCTCATTCAAGTACTATAATTGATGTATTTTATCTGTGATGCAAATGTGTAACTCCAATAAAAAGAAAGAAGCAGTTGTGGTAGACCTTGTATGTCAGTGGTCCTAAAAGGAATTATCATTGCGTCAGTTACAGACAATGGTAGCTGCATCTGCACTGAGTTAATGCAGGCTGATGCCCATCTCTTGGTTTTAGACTCTTCGCTGCCATCACTGACATTGGCGTATCCCACAGGACCACAAAGAAATACTGCAGCTGAGCTCTGAGTGTAACCCTAGCAGTCCTGTACTCTGCTGGGATGGCCCAGGAGGAGGCCAGAGACTTAAATTTTCCATATACTTTACAAATGTACTTGAAATTTTTGGTAAGATCTCACTGATACACAGAACTGTGAAAACACCGCAAACAAGAGGTGGAAAATGTACATTCAAACAAAAGTTTCCTGTTATCCCTGTGCTTCCACGCCGAGCCTTGGCTTTCTCTCACTAGATTAATTTGCCTTCTATATCATATTAGAAGACTGGAATCATACACTCCATGCTTTATTCTGTCCTACTTTTTTCACTTAACATAATACCTTTGAGAGTTATACATGGTCGTTCCCATTGCTGCAAAATAGCATTTCACACTGTAAGGGTAAGTCATATGCCGCTTCATCTAGTCACCTGTCGGTGGATATTTTGATAGTTTCAACACAGAAACTTTTAAGAGTCAAATCATAGAAGCATTCCTGCTGAAGTTTTTATGTGGCTATGGATACCCATTTCCCTCATGGAAATACCTAGAATTAAAAATACGAGGTTATGTAGTAAGTGTGTATACCTATATAAATAAGAAAACTAGCTGTTTCCCCAGTTATTTGTAGAACTGTATGTTTCTACCAGCAGTGTGGGAGAGCACCAGGTGTGGAGTGTCTGCCAACAGGTGTCGTTAAAAGGCACCATTCAAGAGCATGTGTAGCAGAGTCTCACTGTGCTTTTTATCAGCAGTGCCATGGGAACTGGTGCTGTGTCTCTTTACATGAGTCCATTGAAGGACTGGGAAGTGTCTGTTCAAGTCTTCCACCTACTTTTTAAAAAATCATATTATGTGCATTCTCTTAATATTTTGCTGCAGGCATGATTTCTATATCCTGAATGGAAGCTTCTTCTCAGCTATCTACATAGAAAATACTTATTCCCCAGCATATGAGTTTTCCTGTTTCTTTAATGATATATCTAAATGATCATTCTATTTTGATTAATACCATTTTCCCATTATTCCATTGTTCCTCTGAGTGCCACCAGGCCTCCCCACCAAAGGGAAGAGGTCAAATATGGGGCACTGGAGTTCATGTCAGAGTCAGTCCCCGCTCTCCACACAACTATGGAAAATGTCCTGTCCATTGGCTAGATCTGAATAGGGGTTCAATGTTTACTGCATTTATTGTTCTTGGTTGGTGCATTAGTTTGAGCAGACCTCCCTGGGTCCAGATCTGCTCATCATGATGTTATTCTTGTAGGTTTCTAGGACCCTCTGGATCCTTCTTTTTCCCCATTCTCCCATACTTCTCTCACCTAGAGTCCCAGTAGGGAGTCCCCACATCTATCCCAATCTCCTGCTAAGTGAAGATTTTCATGGTACATCTCTGTTGTGCTAGTGTCCAGTTATAAGTGAGTATGTGCCCTGTGAGTCTTTCTGGGTTGGGTTAACTCACTCAGTATTATCACTAGTTCCATCCATTTGCCCACAGATTTCAGGATTTCCTTGTTATTAATAGCTGAGTAGTAGTCCATAGTGTAAATGTACCACAGTTTCTTTATCCATTCTTTCACTGAGGGACATTTAGGTTGTTTCTAGGTTCTGGCTATTGTGAATAAGGCTGCTATGAGCATAGTTGAGCATGTGTCCTTGTTTTGTGGTGGAGCATCTTCTGGGTATATTCCAAGGAGTGGAATAGCTGGGTCTTGAGGAAGCCCTATTCCCAATTTTTCTGAGAAAGTGCCAGATTGATTTCCAAAGTGGTTGTACAAGTTTGCACTCCCACCAGCAAGGAAGGAGTGTTCCCCTTTCTCCACATCCTTGCCAGCATTGTCATTTCATTTCTAACTATAGATCTGCAATGTGTTATGAGTCACTATATTGAGGTTCATACTTTTCCCATATAGATGGCTATCAGCTGATGTGTCTCCCTTTAATTCCATTTTGTGTTAATTGCCCTAGAATTGTGGTAGAAATTTAAAAACAGATAATCCAAATGATCAATATTTGCTCTTCTTTTTAAACACTGTTTTGGCTTTTATAAATTGTTCTCATTTCTCTATAACTTTCAGAATTATCTAGTAAATTTCTGCCCACATAAAAAGGCTCTGGAGACTCTTAGAGCATCATATAAGATCTGTAGTTCAGTTGTAGAGCTGATGCCTGCACTGGCTTAAGCTGCCGTCTACAGTTACTTCGTTATTCTCCGTCATTTTGTCATTCTTTAAATTCTTTCCAACAATGGATCATGGCTTGAGTATAATTATTTCTCCAATTTGTTACATGTATCCATAAATATAACTGCCTTATTTTATTTTCTGAATATTTGTGTCTGTTGCATTAAAAGTATGGATTTCTGTATAATAACCTCTTATACTCTGATACTGATGGATTCAATTATTATTTCTAGTGAGAACATTTAAGAAGATATTTCCTAGAACTTTCTAGCTATACCATTATCTGTGGTCTAGAAAATAATCCATCATTTCTGCTATTTATCTTAACTGATTGAAATATCTAGAATTTGCAGTAATTAATAAATAGAAATTATGAAAGTTGAGGATTTTTTATTTAGTTTTAGATAAAAGACTAAATCTCTTACCACAGAGTAGGAAGGGGCCATGACCTTCATCAGGAAAAAGCCTTCTCGGCTTTCTTATGAGTTAAAGAGTTTTTCCAGTGAAGGATGCTGCCCCTTTGCATGCTGAGGATCTGATTTGCTAATACCCTATAAGAGAGAGAAGCTAGCTGGCATCTGTCTTCTGGTGTGTTTGGTGTAGTAGCAATGAGTCTAAAAATACTCTCAAAGCAGAGTTGGAAATATTGCTTTCTCTTCTGTTTCACAAACCATTTTGTGTCAAATTAAAATTCTGTTCTTTCTCTGACTATTTGATGAAATTTACCCATAAGGTCTCTGGTCCTATAGTTTTCTTTGTGGGAAAACATGATTATAAATCCAGTTTTATCTCCAGGTCTCTTTGGTAATTTATGCTCTTTAGAGAACTTTTATGTTACTTGAGTTATCACAATATGGTCATAGAATCATCATCATATTCTTGTTCTTTGTATAAGATGTAGAGTTACATCAGTTCTCTCATTAACAGTACATGATCTAGTTTAATCTCTCTCTCTTTAAAAAAAAATAACTAGTTCACTACAGCTTCTGTTTCTGCCCTAACAAATTTTTGAGAACTCAGGGCCTTAAATAATACAATCTTATTATTTTATGAAGTTTGAATGTATGTGTTTGTATTTGTGGTATACATATGTATGTAGGTAAGGAAACGTGTATGTGCACATGAATGTGAAATTCAGATCTCAATGTCAGATAGATTCCTCAATCATTTTCAACCTAGGAGTGGTGTGTGTGTGTGTGTGTGTGTGTGTGTGTGTGTGTGTGTGTGTATGTGTGTGTGTGTGTGTGTGTGTGTGTGTGTGTATGTGTGTGTGTGTGTTTGTGTGTGTGTGTGTGTGTGTGTGTGTGTGTGTTTGCACATGTCTGTAGGTACACATGCACCACATGTGTGGAGATCAGAGATCAGCTTAGGGGCTGCTTATTAGTCACTGCCTACCTTAGCTTTTGAGACATGGTTATCCACTGAGTCTAGAACTCACCAATTCAGCTAGCTTGGCTGAGCAGTGAGCTACGGGGATTCTTTTATCTCTGCTTCCTCAGGAATGAGATCACAGGCACACACAACAATGCCCAGACTTCGACGTGGGTGCTGGAGAATCCGAACTCAGTCTCTCATTGTAATGTGTCCAAAACCATCTCCTCGGCCTTGGTTTACAGTTCTGTAGGTCAGAAGTATGACACAAGCGTCACCAGTCAAGGTTTCCACAGCTCTGCTTTTCCTTCAAGGACATCTAGGGAAAGTCATTTCCCTGCAGTTCTAAAGCTCATACCTGCCAGTTGTCTTATGACAGTCACACATGCTTTGCTGTAGCCTCCAACCCATTCCCAGTCTTCAAAGCTAGCTGTGGCGAGTCACCTTTTTCTCATGTATCAGATCTCTCTTTCTGCCATTTTCTATCTCATATCTCATGAGAAAGACCTCCATCTTTGAAGGCCCATGTTACTGTGTGTACCCATCAAGATGTCCCATAACATTCTATCTGTCAAAACATCAGTGAGGATTTGCCATATGAAATCACATATTTGAAGATTTTGGGGGGGACTAGAGGACCCATTTTTCCTGTTTATGATCGTAGCTGATGTAATTAGTTTTAGCTCTCTCTTCCCTTCATCGTATGTACCAATAAGGCTATGGATTTGCCCCCAAATTCCTCTTATAAAACAAAATCTCACAAGTTTACATTTACTTAGCTAAAAATATTTTCTAATTCCTTTTTGTCTATTTCTTTTCTCCCATTGAATTTAGAGAAGTATATTTTTGTCTCTCCAGATACAGGATGGTTTTCTAAATGTCTTTTTATTACTGGTTTCTGATGTAATTTCACTCTTGGCAGAGATTAGCAAGGTCTTTGATACTTTTCCCAACACATTGCCTATCTTGGAGAAACTCTTAGTCTGTAATGAGAACATGTGCTTCAGAGTTATACTGCATAGATTCAATGGTTGCTACTTATATTGGTGGTCCCCTTATGTTCTATTTTCTTACTGATTTTTTTGCCCCATGTCCTTCTCAGGTTCAGAGACTGTAATAGAGTTTTCTATTCATTTCTGTTTATAGACTTGTCTTTTCCTCCCCTGGATTGTCTCAATTTTTATCTCATGTGTTCCTATATGTATGTATGTATGTTTTCACATGTATGCACATATGTGTAGAAGAACTCATGCATGTGTGTATGTGCATTGCAGGCCAGAGGACAACCACAGGTTGTTTCACTTGTGCACCATCCACCCTGGTTTTTAGACAAGATCCCTTACTAGCCTAGAATTCACCAAGTAGGCTGTGCTGGCAGACAGAACTTGATCTACCTCCATTGCTGCAGCACTGGGATTCCAATGCATGTCACCATATTGGCCTTGCTTGATTAAAGCAGATGCTGGGAATACAGCTCAGATCTGCATGCTTATTTTGTATAGGCCTGTTTGATGTTTTGAAGATATATTATTGGGCATCTGTAAACTTATCTGTTGCTGTTATGTTAACCTTCATTCATTATGAAGCCTTCCTCTTTTTTCTAGTAGAATACCATTTTGCTTAGATCTTATTATTTTATTTTATTATAATTTATTCACATTACATGCTAATGTAGCCCCCTCACTCTTATCTTCCTGTCCCCACTCTCCCTTCTTTTTCAACCCTATTCCCCTCCCCTAACCTCTGACTGGTGGGGTCCTCCTCCCCTACTACCTAACCAATCTTTTAAAAATTCTACTTCAATTTTTTTGTTTGTTTTTCTACTTTTGTCTTTGCATTGTTTTTCTGTGATTACTTTAGGATTAAAATATACATTTAAACCTACCATAATCCATTCATCAGTATATTTCTATTGATCACCAGTCTTTTAAATTATTTATTATGTACATATGTATACACATATGTGTATAAATACAACATTCATATACATTATAAGCTCATCAATAACTTATTTACTATTTACTTTCAGTTCTGTTATTTTTTTTTCAGAATTTAAGAGAAACATATGTTAATGTAACCTGAACTCACATTATTTTTCATACTTGGAATATAACTCTACTAGTAACAAATTTACGCTTTGTTTACCTGAAAGCATTTTAATTTCACTTGGGATTGAAAGGATGGCTTCACTAACTGCAGATTTCATCATTGGCTACCTTCTTCTATTGGTGCTTTTACATACAATGTCAACTGAATTCTGTTAATTCTTAGCAGTCAAGAATCAAGCCAAGCACCTCACTGCAAATTCTTGTGTGTGGCTTCTCTGAGCTCAAGATCTTAAGTTTGCATTTCAGGAGTTAAAACTGCAGTGTGTTTAGGAATGACTTTCTTTGTTTCAACCCCACATACAGCTGACTAATGTCTCTGGATCTGAATTTAATGTCTGGAGACACCAATCTGGGGAGAAATGATGCCACATTGTAGACTGTTTTCATCATTTTTATCTTTTCTTTACAGCATATCTTAAGACTTGACTACTCTCCCGTAAGTTCCTAAGGTTCCCGTTTATTTCCACCCTGTTTCTACTATCTTCCAAACTAGGTAATCTGTGTAGACAGATCTTTCAGGCTATTGACTCTATCATTTCCAAACTGTTCGTTTGCCCTGATGAAGTGTTGGCTTATCGAAGGTTTCAGTTAGGGTGTTTTCCCTTATTTGTTTAGATCCCCTAAGTCTTCAGTTAGGAAAGCATACATCCTTTAGTTATGTGAGCATGAGCCTTGCAGCTGGGATAAAAGCCTTGTCAGCTAACCCTAGCCCCTGGAACCATTGGAGGTCAGTTTCTACATCCTGGCTCCTCTCTGTGTGTTAAACTTTTATGTTTATGCTCATGTCTGTTTAGTTTTTGTTATAAACTTGTTATTATATATTATATACATAATATATATTATCTACTCCTGTGGCAATGGGCCCCGTGCTGTTCTAAGAGTCCTTGCATTTTTAGTCCACTCTTCATTTTGCATGGACATGACTAAGCAATTTATTTTCCATGTGATGCACAGTCACTGATATTTCTGCTCGCTTACCAACTTCTCAGCGTGGCTTCCCTTTCCTCAGCTTTGTGTGCTCTTGGTTTCTTGTATCGTTTTTCTAAGTCAGATCCTTTCATTATATCCCCTGGATCTTGCTTTTGATACTTCCAAGCCACATGGCTAGTTCTCTGCTGCCTATGCGTTGCACAATTAGAAAGTGTTTTTAGCTTAAAGGGAATAAAGATTACATGTCTTGTGTCCTGAATCTTCTCAGAAATATGTTCATCTCTGGTCTCTTCCTTCCTTGTTGATGAACTCTAAAATCTCTACACCAAACGTATATAGCTCCTCCATCCTCCGAGCTCGCTCTGTGGCTTTGGGTTGTGTTCCTCTGAAGTTATCCTGATCTTTAAAGTTTTACCTTCCCACATGGCAGCCTCATGTCTAATTTATGTAAATATTTACTGATGAGGATTGGTTTTTTTCACTGCCACAGTCATGGGTATTGGGAAATAGCATTAGTGTATGAACTCACACTTCTTACCCCATGTAATTATCTTTCTTAAGGAACTTAGAATATTTTGTCTACACTTAGACATATCCCACTCTTCCTAAACTACTATGACCTTTTTGTATATTATCCAGTCTTTATCTTTGCAGAAGGTTTATACAGTTTGTGACTCCATTGACCTAACTCTTGTAAATATATTGATATGCAACTGATATCAATGTGTCACGTCAATGGTTTAAATGTATGTTACTTCAAGCCAAATATTTATATCTTTTTTCAAGTACATCAATCTCAAAGTTTCCCTCTAGTTATTCTTAATTATTAAGTGGATGATATATTCCCATCACACAGATGCATTTTTATATCTAGACATGTTGAAATGCTATGATGACAACTATTACTTTGTGCAATTAATAATATATACAAATAGAAAATAATTGAGAGCATTGAATTTTATAAAAGGATATTTGGGTGACCTGTCTTTCCTGAGAATGCTTACTCTATGAGGATTTGGAATTGCATTCCCTCAAACTGTCAGTCAAAAAGGTTATTGATCCACTGTCAGGTATTGTTAACCGTGGTGAGTAAATCAACTAATAGGATGAGCTTTGTTCTGCTATGGAACAAACTGATGAGTGTCTAGCTTAGTCATCTAATGATTCCAACCACTGCATTGATGACTGACTGGGGCCACGGTTGGTGGTCATAAGTATATTGATCTCCTATACAAGATAGGTGCTTATATCAGTTGCTCATTTCTACCCTTCAAACAGTGGCTTATTGAAAAATATAAATGTCATTGATGGAAATTTTCACTTATCAAATAAATACTTATTTACAATAGCAAATAACAAGTACATGTGTAAGAATCTTCATGGGCATAAGTAAGAAAGAAATGCACTTTGTGTTCATGAAAATGAATTGTAGAGAAGAAATCCTGTTCTTACAGCTTTGGACCCTATAATGGATTAAAGTGTGAACTCAACCCCTAGGAAAAGAAAATGTTGGTGGATTATCTTCACTATCTCACAATGTGGATGAATTTGGAAAAGAGCCATTGCAGCAGGAATCGGTTAAGATTATATTGAAGTAAGATTGGCCCTTAATCCAATCTGCTATTCTGTAGATAGCCACATCAAGACAGAACACAGAAGAATTTGACTTGGGTGCCCTAAGATATTGAGGCAGAGGCCACACTTGTGCCTCTGCACACTAAGAAAAGCGCAGTAAATCATCAGGAACAAGAAAGACATTCCCTACAGGTTTCAGAGGGAGAATTACAATTTTATTTTGAACTTCTAACCTCTGAAATTGTGATACATTAGATTTCTGTTGTTTTAAGTCACCTAGTTTGTGATAATATTTTATAACAGGCCATATATTAGAATCATGGCCAAATAGACATATAGCTAGATTTAGAGGGAAAAAACTTCCAAAGATTTATTTTGCAACTTATGAGGAGAAAAAATTGAAACCTTGGTGAGGAATGGTCTATACCATAATATGCTGCAGCAATGTTTGGCTACTTTTTAGTTTAGTTTTGCTTTGTTTTGTTTTGTTTTGTTTTGTTTTGTTTTGCATCATTGTTGTAGTTTTAGTTGATCATATTTGTGAAACAAACTAAGAGGAATAATCATTAACTTATTGAAAGAAAAACTGAGACAAGCCTTAGAAATGCTGGCTAAGAGAGGAAATGGCTGATGCCTTTCTCTTTTTTAAATTTATTTTCAAGGGTTTCTCTGTGTAGCCTTAGCTATCCTGGACTAGCTTTGCAGCCAGACTGGCCTCAAACTCACAGAGATCCACCAATCTTTGCCTCCCAAGTGCTTGCATTAAAGGCATGCACCATCATGCCTGGACTGTCTTCATTCTTAATTTGTCCTCTACATAAATTGCAGCCTTTAAATATCAAATATTTGACCTAAAATACTAGTTATTGAGGGACTAGAGATACATTAGTGGTTAAGAGCATTGGATGCTCTTGCAGCAAACCTGGGTTTGACTCCCAACACCTACAGGCCAGCTCACAACTGTCTGTAACTGGAATCCCAGAGGTCAGATACCTTCTGGTCTTTGTGGCCAATGCTTTCATGTGGCACATAGGACATACTCACATTCAGGTGCAATACCCATACCCATACACATAAAAAGAAATAAAAGAGTAAAACATAAAACATTAACTCTATTTTAATTTTATCTATTTATTCACTTTACATCCTGGGCATAGCCCTTTGCTTCCTCTGCTCTCAGCCCCACTCCCTTCCATGCTCTTCCCCCATGTTCATCCCCTTTTTCTCAGAAAAGGGGAGCCCCATTATCTATCCACCCTGCCTCATCAATTGCATCAGGACTGAGTGTGTCCTCTTCTCCTGTGGCCTAGAAAGTTAGTCCTACCAGGGGGAAGTGATAAAAAAGCAGACAACAGAGTCCATTTCAGAGACAGCTCCCCCAACCCAACTCCCCTTACTAGAGAACCCCTGCTGGCTGGAGCCTTTCAGAAAACAACTGTGCTAGGCTCCTATCTGCAAGCATAACATAGTACTGATAATAGTGTCAGGGGTTGGCTCTTTTCCGTGACGTGGGTCTTGGGTTGGGCCAAACATTGGTTGGACATTCCCTCTACTTCTGCTCTATCTGCTCTATCTTTATCCCGGCAAGTCTTGTACGATGGGTAAATATTGGGTCTAAGTTTTGTTTTCCTCCCTCCACTAGGGTTCTCTTAACAATTATCTTAACATCTGAAAGAGAAAGCTTTTGAATTAGGTAAACCAGGCATTGTATCTTAAAAGGAGATTTCTTGTTTCCAATTCTCATTTTAGTAGCTGTGCTATGTTCTATAAGGTGACCAAGGAAGGTCTCCCTGGGAAAGCAACAATTAGGTTATAGCATGATCTAGGATAAAAGCCATGAGATATTCTGAGAAATAGTACCCATGGATAAAAGAAATCAGTATGTAAATAGCAGAAGCTTACAGAGTAACAAATTTACCATGGTTACAGTATACCAATGTGTAGAATGGTAAAAAAGAAAGAAACGTCATACCATATGGGCATGAGAACACACAGACAACATTTTCTGTAATCAGTCAGAGAATAAGCATTTCAAGGTTTCCAGGCCTTAACATCTGTGGAAGCACAGTTTTGTGCCACAGTGTGAAGGAAAGCTGTGTGTGTGTGTGTGTGTGTGTGTGTGTGTGTGTGTGTGTGTGTGT
>OU015749.1:11078571-11135644 GCA_907169655.1 Acomys percivali
AGAGAGAGAGAGAGAGAGAGAGAGAGAGAGAGAGAGAGAGAGAGAGAAAGGATTTTCTGCCATTTGATTAATGCTTACTGAGATTTAAACATTTCCCAGAAAATAAATACCAAAAGACTGTAACCAAATAAAGTCACACACAAAAACTGTGGAGTCCATTATATGTTAGTCATAATCCTGAACATGTAGGCTGCCCTAGAGTGGTTGATAACCCAGTCTCACTTGATTGGTGAAAACTGATTTTCCGTCTCCTAGCAGATATAAATGATAGCTTCATTGTTAACCTTTACCCTAGTGGTAGGTGTCCATTCTTTTCTTTTCTTTTTAAATAAAACAAAACAAAGCAAAACCAAGGTTAGACAAGACAAATCAACAGATAGAAAAAGAACTCTAAAGAAGGCACAAGAATGAGACTTACTCATTCAGACACTCAGGAATCCCATACAGACACTAAAGTGGAAGCCATAATATAAGCACAGAGGAACTACCTCAGACTTGCACAGCTGCTATGCATCCTGCTTCAGTCTCTGTGAGTTATATGAATTTTGTACATTCTAATTTTGATGACCTGATGACCTTATTTTCTTGGTTTGCTTTATCTCTTCTGGCTCTTAGCTCTTTCTGCCTCCTGTTCTACAGGGTTCCCCAACCTGAAGAGAGGGAATTGATAGGGAAATCCCAGTTAGTGCTGAGTGTTCCAAAGGTGTCTGTCTGTCTGTCTGTCTGTCTGTCTGTCTGTCTGTCTGTCTGTCTCTCTCTCTCTCTCTCTCCCTCCCTCCCCCTCCCCCTCCCCCTCCCCCTCTTTCTCTCTCTCTTTTTTTAGACCAGTATTTGGTTTCACCCTAGCTCCCTGGGCTATGTAGTCTCAGGTTCTGGGTTACCGTAAGTTGAATCAGTTATTGCTTGGTGATTCCTGTAAGCTTTGTGCTACCCTTGACCTAGCATATCTTTCAGGTAGCTCATTATAGTGGATAAAGAAGTTGTGGCTGGCTTAGTGTTTTGGGATTTTGTTGTTTGTTTGTTTTGATAGCATGCAGAGTACCTTCATGAACCCAAGATGCTGAAACATAGAAGTGAAGGAAATATTGTGTAGGTTGTTGTCTTCAACTTCAAAGGAAATAATGGCCATTGTGTTAGAAAAACAGGCAGCAATACAGCCACTCCTAAAGGCCCAGATGACCATGGGAAAACAAGTAACACCAAAGCCACCCTGGAAGCATGTCATCAAAACCACATAACCAACAGCAGACAGGATTCAGGTCCCCCAAGACACATGTGCACCCTCTGCGCGTGTGTACACACCTCCCGCACATTGACCTATAAAGGAAATCCCTCCCATCCCTTCGCCTTTTCTTCCTGTCTTTCCTTGTATGTCTCCAGAGACTGTCTTTGCATTTCATTCCCTTAATAAACCTCTGAAGCGCATCTGCCACATAGCATGATTTCTATTCACTGTACAGCCTTGATGCATACATCCTTATATATTGGCTTGTCTGTCTTTTGTCTGATAATAGAATATGGTTGCTTCTATCAGCATGCAGGCTAGGTCATGGATGAGAAACACTGCAGGTACCAATGCTTTGGGGTTTTCAGTTACAAGTTTCCACTCACTAAAAGCTGGCATATGGCCGGCCAATGATACATTGCTTTTGTTTACTGATATTTATAACCCATTGTACTTTCCAAATATATTTACTCATTTCTTTTATTTGTATTTTGCCTGCACACACACACACACACACACACACACACACACACACACACACTCTCCATATGTGCCTGGTGCCAGAGATGGTCAGAAAAGACATTGGATCCCCTGGAACTGGAATTACAAATGGTGGTAAAATCACACCATGTAGGATCCTCTAGAAGAGCAACAAGTTTCTCATCATTGTCTTAGTTTGGGCTTCATTGCTGAGAAGAGACACCGTGGCTGAGGAAACTCTTATAAAGGACAACATTTGACTGGGGCTGGCTCACAGGCTCAGAGCTTTAGTTCATTATCATCATGGTGGGAAGCGTGGCAGCGTGCAGGCACACATGGTGCTGGAGGAGTCAAGAATTCTACATCTTGATACAAAGGCAGCCAGGAGGAGATGCTCATTCCACACTGGGTAGAGTGTGAGCATAGGAAACTTCAGCCCCACCCCACCCACACACACAGTGGTACACTTCCTTTAACAAGGCCACACCTTCTGGTAGTGCTGCTCCCTTGGGACAAGCATTCAAACTCAAGTCTACAGGGGCCAAACCTCTTCAAACCAGTATGTATAATCATAAACCATGCTAAGCATTTCCCCCCATTTGCTTTTTGCCTACCAAGATGCAAACATTCACCAGCCAATTTGTAGTTCAGAAGGGAGAGACATAATACCCACATGTCTTTTTCTAGGGGCATGGCTTCTAGACCTAACTTTAGGTTGAACAACAACAAGAAATCAATTATAAGAGATAAGATCCTTTCTAAATTTGCCAAAAATGTAAAATCATGCCCTTACGCTTATCATAGGAAATATATATCTTTTTTTAAAAAAACCTCATGAATATAGTGAAGAAAAATTAAAAAATTAATCAGAATTACAGGGATGAAACCCATTCAGAGACAGTAGCCATGACTCATTGGTAATGCCTGGACATGGTTGAAGAGAATTCTCTTTGACCCTAGACACTTCTGGAAGCCAATATACATCAACAGTTCTGGCTGGACAGCTTCACTTTTGAAAGCATTCCCAGTGAACTGTAAATGAGGCGGTAAGTGTTTTTTCTGGCTAGGGAGTATGAGAAGGGTAAAAGAACACGAAGGCTTTGGTTCTCTTTGGTGATGCCTGGCTAAATTAGAAAGGTTCCTTAGTCATTTTTAATTGTTTAACTGAAGAGTGTGTGTGTGTGTGTGTGTGTAGGTCAGAGGACAACTCTTGGCAAGCCTCTCTGTCCTGTCCTTACCAGAAGGATACAACACAGGTCATCAGGCCTGTGTGTAAGTATCTGCCAGCTGGGCCATTTTGGTATCCCTGGACCCTATAGCCTTTTTGTAATCCACTCACATTCTCATCCCCACCTTTACCCTTGATCATCAGAGCATCCCAATCTCAGGTACAGAAGGTTCCCCCAGCACCTTCCCATGCTGGTGCTGATTCTCCCAGAAATGTGTAACTGCGTCAGCAGAACCGCAAAGGAAAGACAAACAATAGCATTTCCTTGTTTTGAAATCTTCAGCTCTTGTGCGGTGACTCTCATCTCCTTTGATTGCGAATAGTTGGCTCCGCGTTATGTATTCTGAGGGAAATCACTCAAATGTTAGGGTTCCTTCTCCTTCAGTAACTTCAAGTGATTATTCTCTAACAGAGACATAGGCACATAGGTACATGAAATGATCCGGAGTCAGGTCTTGTTGGTTTTGTGGAGGGTCATATTTAGGCAAACATTATTTCTGGCAACACATGATTCTTAATCACCTAAGGCATGTTTGAGAGATTAGGAACCGTTTGCTTGTCATTTTAATCACATACAAGAGCTGGCACTATAAAAACCAATGTAAGTAGACCGATGGTCCCTTTGGAATGTGAACTGGAAGATTGTAAGAACGAACTACAAAAGGTTTGCATGGTGAGCACCTTTGGAGAGGATTTCACTTGGAAATTGTTGGTTATCTATTTGTACTTTTGACTTCATTAGAAAACATTCAGTTAGGAGAGTTGCCCATAAAATACACCAGAGCATGTTTTTCTTTTGTTGCATCATTATGAATTATCCCTTAGGCATCAAGTATGTAAAACATATACTATGTTTCATTTCTAATGACATCTTTAATTTTATTCAATTTAAAATAAAAAAAAATGGTTAAGGAAAAAGATTTAGCAAATTAGGTTCATAGCATGAGTGTTCTTTTGATATTCATAGATATTGACCGTAAATAGTAAATCAGCGTAAGGATTATAGAGCAGACAATATTTTAAAAGTTTGGTAGGGCATGGTGGCATACACCTTTATTCCCAGCACTTGGGAGGCAGAAGCAAGTAGATCTCTGTGAGTTTGAACCTACCTGGTTTACATGATCAGTTCCAGGCCAATCAGGATGCTATGGACCCTGTCTCAAAGAGCAACAGCAAAAAGAGGTCTCTGTCATAACACTTGAGGCGACCTGGGTTATGCGAAAGAGCATGGTAGTGTTCAAGCCAAATATAACACTTGCTATACTCACACAACAAAACACAACAAGATAATTTTCAAACAAAACCACATTGTTTTAATTATGAGCTTTTAGTTTTCTATATTTTTGATGTTTTGGGTATTAAAAAAGTTTCTGATGATCCTGGAGACTGCTCTTCCCAAAGCTAGTTCCTAAGAAGGTAATAAAAAATGTCTTTGATATGAGACGTGCACAACAGAACTCATGGCAACAGATGAGAGCCTGGCATAAGTATGTATGCATTTAGAGATATAAATGGAGAAAAGTGCACCCTCAAACTTGGGGATAGCTTATATCAGCCAGTTATCATCTTCAAGAATAAAGATGCCATATGTCTTCGCCTCTTAATAAAATTAACTATGCTAAGGCAGTTATCCTCTGTTTTTCTCCGACCTAATTAATAATTTAACAAAAATGGAGGTTAGCTCTCTTTATGAACCAGCTTTACTCTTTATACTTCTACCTACCAGGCTTGTTGTCAGACTTGTGTTTGTCAATGAGACACTAAAAAGAATTCTCTAGAAATAAAGCACATTAAAGCAATTAAAAATATTCCATAAAGAAAGCGAGTTTCCTCCTGAGTCCTACTGTATTCCTCCTAAATAGTTTTGCAACAAACGTTCTGCGACCCCAAGGTGGGTTGGAAATACAAGCATTTCCCAGGTCTAAGGCTTGTCCGTGTCGGTACCAAAAATCCTCCAGCGTAAAGAATTGCAAAAGATTGAATATAGCAAATACAAGTCTTAAGTCAGACAATGCCATTCTCAAATTGCACCCATAGTAATTAGGCAGGCAGCATTTCTGACTCCCTTCACATGGACTTCATTTGCTTTTACATTGCTGAATAGTCCTGAGGAAGAAGGTATTTGCAGACGCACTTATCTCTTTTGTTGAAATCCTCTTTGCAGGTAGATGCTCCACTGTGATTTAGGAGAAGCCCGGGTCTCACACCTCTTTATGTACTCTCTCTAATGCTACCCGGCATTGCCCTCTAGGGATGCTCTGACATTTCGCTGGGGCAATATATTTTATGTGGGGTGCCAGGAGGACTGCCCTTTCACAAGAGTCAACTCTTTATTCAGTCATTGGTAACGGATTAAATTACCCAGCCTACCGTTATTAGTAAGTCTTATTTTAAGATGCATCTCATGTTGTTATTGTGTTGTCTTTACTAAAGCGATTGAAGCAGTGATGAGGCACACCAAGGCTCTGTGTGGAAAGGTCCAGCTATGCAGAGGTACTAAGTTGCTGGTTTTGCTGTTCAATAGACATTCTTTTCTGACAGATCTCTACATCCCTACTTCTGATGTACACATTTGGCTTTCCCATTAGGCTTACAGTGGGAGTACCTGTCCACTTAAATTATGCGTGGTGATCAGATAAATATGGACAGGCTGGCATTCAGAGAGAAATCTGATGGATAATTCCTCTTAAGAAATATGAGGGGGGAATGTTACCATTCTTCACACAGTGAGAAAATCTGCTGTGTTCTATTTGGGGCTGTCAGAGCTTTATATTAGCAGTGTTCACAGAATACCCACCCCGTGAGACGTTAGGAAGATGAACACAAAACCATTTTTGCAGAATTCTTTGTGTTTATGTAGCATCTCTTCCCAGAATACTCCCAGGAGTGTTGTGATTTTCACTGGAGTTAAATGCCTCGGTACTATTCATTTCTAAAATAGGCCTAAGAGGGCAAGGCTGTGCCCCACAACCTCATCATAACAAGATGAAAAGGGTTTCTTGCATCCAGAAACATAAAGTCTGACGATTCCAATGTGGAAAGATAGAAACAAGCAAGTGAAATCAACCTCTCAGTGACATTCATGATCAGGAACTTTCCAGTTCTGTACTTGGCATAGGTAAGACAGAAGGCAGCATTCTAAGATGAGTTCATTGTTTATGTGAGAGAGCAGGGTGAGACTTGACTCACAGAGGCATAGAACAACTGCATTTGGTATTGGAGCTTTTTGTCTTTTGTTTTTATAACTTTTCCAGTATTATGATCTTGGCTCTACTGGAAAGGCCAGAGATTCTAGAAAAAACAAAACAAAACAAAACAAAAACAAACAAAAAACAAAAACGTGTATAGAAGAGAAATCAGGGAAGTAGGGGGTTCTAATCTTCTTGCCACTAAATTTGCTCTGGGTGAAAAGCTAACAACAATAGTGATCAGATAACAAAAACACAAAAGTAAAGAACTGAGAGCTCTTTCTTTCCTTGTTAGTTTTTTAGCGACAAAGAATGCACACCGGGTGGCGGGAGGGGGAAGGTGGGTGGTGGCTGGTAGGGAGGCTTAGATTCTATTCCCTGTGATGAATTTTATGTTCCATGATTTAATTATATGTGATCTAGGCCTAAAAATTGTTCAATATCAGAACCTCCCCTTGGAAATTATATCTTGTGTCTTCAAATTCAAGAGTTATGCGCACACTTCAAGCTGTTGCTTACTGTTTCTGGACTGTTCGTTGGTTGCTGCTTTTAAGTTTCTAGAATGCACTATAAATAAACAAGCTTGTGCTTGGTGCCCTGGAGTTTGTATCTTCATTTGGGAATCTGTTGACAGGAGGTTAGAAGCAGAAGGACTCAGCAAGCAGGGGAAGAGTCTGTCAGCTAAAGGTCAGGGGACCGAAAAAAAAAGCAGATAGGAATAAGGAAAGATCACGGCAACAGGTTGGTGTATGTTGAATGTATTGTCCTGTCTCATCCTGTCCTCATTCCCCTAATGTGAAATTAAACTTCCTTTGGCATGCTACCTTTCCATGGAAGTATTTTACTGGACTAAGGAATGCAGGGGCAATTTAAAATGAAAAGTAACAGGGCTCAGCCATTAAGAGCACTTGCCAGTGTTCCAGAGGACCCAGGTTCAATTCCCAGCACCCACTTGGCACGTTATACATGCCTGTAACTCCAGTTCCATGGGATCTGATGCCCGCATACAATAATCTATGCAAGCAGAACACCAATAATGCACATGAAAAAATTATCATCCAGTGCTTTCTGTGCTCACATTCTTGTCATTGCTTGGCATGGGATATCACCACTTTGCTCACCGCACAGTAAGTGACCTGTCACAAAGCAGAACAGAATAAACTAGGTGTGGTTATTTACAGTGGAAACCTGCTTTCCCTTGTTGTATCTTGTCCATGTAGAAGATTAGGCCTTGGGGCATTCTATTTTGGTTTTTCATGGTTTGGATTGGTTCTGAAAGTTTTCACATTGACATTAAAAAGTTTCAAATCACACATACTGGGTGCACCTGCTCTTGTTGCTAACTGCTGGCTTTAGAGTGGCTTTCCATGAGCCTAATCTGCCCAACCACTGGATGCCATGCTGCCCTAGCTCCTTTCCTGAAAAAAAATTTTTTTAAATTGCTTTTTTCCCAAACTTAATTTCAGATGTTTCATAAATAAAAACACTATACTTCAGTGCATACTTAAGAAGATGTTGAAATAATAACAGACTTTAACTTAAAATTATAATAGAATTCATTAAAAATAATATACTTTATTCACATTTATACCAAAATAATGCATCATGACTAAAGGTCTTGTAATGAATGCCACATGAAATAATGATGGTCTCTATGCATAATGCTTTAAACTATACAGGAATGTACATTGTTTAATATAAAAGGGAGAAACTTCAATTAAGGATGTCATACTTATAATATAAAGACAGGAAAATTCTGATTATTTGGAGACCCTATCTTAATAATTTTTCAATTAATGGCTTATGTAGCACTAAAAGTCAGAATATTGTTAATTGAATAAGGAAACCCTCCAACTAAAAATATATTAGGTGTGTTTTATTAGGTGTGTACTTAATAATGTAATATAATCAATGTAAGTTGTTTATTTTCATATGTTACTGAATGTATATTCAATGTATTTAGTATATTGACTGTCAGTGCACCATAATAGAATTAGGAATAATAAAAATCGGTAACAATACACTAGATTAAATGAGAGAAATGGTTGAAAGTAGGCTTTGAGTCAGAGAGGGCAGTTTCAAATTCTAGAAGAGTTACTTATTCTTTTGCTGAAGAAGTAAGATTCTTAAATTCCCAGTTCATTAATTTCTTCCTTTGCAAGAACAGAACAACAGTTGTTTCATGGATTTGGGTTTCCTGATCAGATGAGATGATTTGTGAACAATACTTAGTATGGCCGGTACCTAAATACACGGAATCATTGTGTCCTGGCCAGGCACAGTAAACTACGCATCCTTCATATGTATGTTTCCACTTATTATAGTCACTAAGATCACCTGATTCTCTAGAGCAGTGGTTTTCAATTCTCTAGAAGCAGTGGTCTTCCTAATGCTATGACCCTTTAATTCAGTTCCTCATGTTGTGGTGACCCCCAAGCACAAAATTATTTTCATTGCTACTTCATAACTGTAATTTTGCTACTGGTACAAATTATAATGTAAATATCTGTGCTTTCTGATGGTCTTAGGTGACCCCTGTGAAAGGGTCATTTGACACCTAAAAGGATCGTGACACGGGCTAAGAGCTATTGCTCCAGATGAAAAGCTGAGCTCTAACTGATTAGTAAATAACTGGAAGGCAGTGTGTTTGTTCTTTCTGTACTTTAACACTTGACTTTTCCACCATCAGCGAACATTGATACTCAAATATTTCTGTGGAAATACAATATAAAGGAACCCAGTGACTATATAATTAGAAATATATAATGGTAGGTTAGGCCTAGAGTACCACCAAAGGGGGCAGAAAGAGGGGGGAGAGGGAGGAAGAAAGGAAAAAGAGAGAGAGGACAGGAGGGAGAGAGTAAGAGATAGAGAGAGAGACAGAGAGACAGAAACAGAGACAGAGACACAGAGTGATTATTATTTTTGAGGTGCCAAATTAATATTAAGCTAAGTATTATTTTCACTAGCAAATATTTCTACTCTAATTTATAGAAATGAAAACAATACAGAGACAAAGTGCTTCAGATGAAAATCTTGAATTCAAAACTCCTCAACTGAGACCCATAGACCTCACATGGCAGTGCCCTCTGCTCTATAAAATATGACAATGTTGGCAAGCAAATGCTGGTCATAGTACCCAATTTGGCTTATTCCAAGTAAGGCTGTAGAAAATCTTCTATCAAGTCTCAACTTAATCATCATCAGAGAACACAGAGGTAAAATGCCTCCCACACACCCAGACTTGTACAGTGCTTCTGTAAAGCCTGATGCCTTGCGTTTAAAGTCCTTGTGATTCACATGATATGAGAGAACCAGACTTCTGAAAGATGTCCTCTTATCTCTAGCCTGCCATGAACTGCATGGTACATGTATGCATACACACACACACACTGATACACACACAGAGACTCACTCTCTTTCTTAACTAGAATTCAATTATTGAAGGATGCTTAACCAGTAAGAATGACACCTCAATTCTTAAAAGAAAAAAAAAAGGTTTATCTTTTGTTAAGATTTATTTAATTTTGTATTTGTATGTATATATCTGTGTCATCTGGGTGTGACTATGTCTGTGTTTGTGTCTGTATCTGTATATGTGTTTATGTCTGTATATGTGTCTGTGTCTGTATCTGTGTTTGTGTGTGTCTGTCTGCATGTATGTGTCTGTGTTCTATGTGAATATCTGTATCTGTGTGTCTGTGTCTCTGTGTGTGTGTGTGTGTCTCTATTTGTGTCTGTGTCAGTGTCTGTGTCTGTGTTGGAATATGTGAACATACGACAGGTACCTGCAGAGGTCAGAAGAGGGCACCATAACTGCTGGCATTGGGCTATTGTTTGCTGATAGCCGTAGGCCGTAAGTTCTGGGAACCAAATGCTGGTCTTCTGGAAGAGTAACAAGTACTTTTAAGTGCTGTGCTGTCTTTCCAAAGTCCAAATATATTAGTTTTGTCATCTGCTTCATCCAAATGACAAATAGGCCTAGGGATTCTGGATTTTATTTAGAACATGTAGCTATGGACAATCCCCATCAGTGTTTATTTAAAAATTAGCAATTTTCAATGCAAATTTTATCTAGTCTTTACTGTTTTGATGGTATCCAACCATAATGTCTTTCATATTTCTCTGCTCATTTGCAAATTTTATTTTCTCAATCACTTTAGGTAGCTTCATTATCATTCATACAATTCAGTGAATATGTAGTATATGTTAGACATATTCTGTGTTCCTTATATTTTGATTGTCATGCACCAGTAAAATAAACTGTAACTAATGAGTAAACCTGCACAGGGGAGATTTTTTTTTTTCAAGATTTAGCAATACTTGGGATTCAGTAACACTGTGCTGAGGAACTCTTGTCACCAGGTAGCCCATGAATTATTTGAGAGTGAGTTGTGCTAATACATCCTCTGTCAGTTGTCTTAGAAAACAAAATGTGAGACAACTCAGCAAAGCAGTGAGATGCCAGGCAAAGCTGACAGCTTCAATTAACCTCATGAGAACTTGAGAATTTCAGAAAAATCACTTTTTAAAAAAAATTTCTTCTTCTAAATTAAAAACAAAACAAAACGTCCTACTTCCAAAGAACACCCAAGACTGGTGAGGGAGAGTGTGGCTACATTTATTTATACTGAGTGTTTTCTATTATTTACAAAGAGCACTTGATTTTGTAACTATTTCATACAGGGATTTGGATGTCAAGGAGAAAAACAGAGAGTGTTTTTGTGGCAGAATTAACATCTCATAAATCTTTAATACTTACCTGAAAATTCACTTTTGAATGTTCTTCCAATAAGAATCCCATGTTAGGAGGAGGAGAATGCAGCTCAGTCAGGAAAGTGCTTACAGGCAAGCAGAAGAGCGTGAGTTCAATTCCCTAGCCCCCATGAGCAAAAGCCAGGCATGATGTGCATACCTGTAACCTAGGAACTGGAAGGAAGATGGGATCCCAGTTGCTCACTGGCCTTTCAGTATATCTGAATATGTGAGCTCCAGGTTCAATGAGAGACCTTTATAAGTAATAATTGCTGCTGCTGCTGCTAATGCTGCTGCTGCTGCTGATGATGATGATGAAAGGGATTGAAGAAGACACCTAGCTTTGACCTTTGACCTTTAGCCACACACATGCATGCCTATACATGCACAAACACACAGAACTCTTGGACTACTCAGGGAGGGATTCACTCCTACAATATTGGGCAAGAACAGAAATTATTAAGGTGCTGTAAATTGTTTAACTCATTTCTTATCCATCTACTGATATGTAAATATTGGTAGCAGATGTTTTTAGGCAGGTGTGTGCCTAATCAGAGTAGATCTCCATTGCCTACACTGGACACAATCATATCATTAAAAGATATGGAGAATGTAAAGTGCCCAAACTTTTTATTAAAAAAATGTAAAAAGTTACTATAATGTAAAAAATGAGTAGAAGTCACTCTGACTGTCACATTCCATCTGTCATTTACCACCTCTGACATGTTGTTGTTGTTGTTGTTGTTGTTGTTGTTGTTGAAAAATACCCTTGTGACAGAAAATCTTACACGGTAATGTTTCTGAATTTCATTCAGCCAAATGTAATAACTGGCATTCAGACAAGATCAGGTGCATTATGGGTGCTAAGGCCATAAATGTAACTAATGTTCAATATGGAGTCAAAGCTGTCCATGATTATTTGAGAGAAATAAGGGAATTTTTAAATATATGAAACTTCTCTGCCATCCCAGAAGTTTTAATTTATCTTGTCATAGAGGGAACATAAATACAGTTTGCTACCCAGATTTCTATCCCTAAGACAAAGTACCAGAGGGAAACATGGAGGAGAAAGGTCCATTTTGGTTCATTGTTTCAGAGGTTTCGACCATGATTGACTGGCCCCGTTACTTTAGGACCTATGTCAAGATTGGGGTTTGGTGGAGTGAAGTGCTTACCTCAGAGTGGCCAAGAAGCAAGACAGAAAAGAAGTGAGGTCCAACTACATCCTTCCAGGGCTCAGCCACAGTGATGTTACTTCATTCTACGAGGCCTCACCTGCTAAAGCTTCTACAACCTTCCAGTGGCACCATAAACTAGGAACCAGACTTTAGAAGATGACCTTTTAGGGGGCAGTCAAAGTCAAATTCACACCATTTCATGACTTGGAAATTATTTAGTCGGCACACTACACCCCACAGACAGACAGATAGACAGACAGACAGACAGACAGATAGACACACACACACCATAGAATTAAGAGGATAGATTTCCAAGGCTCTATATGGATATCTTACAAATTAGTGTAAGCAGGGTCCTTTCCTTCCATGCCTGTGCCCTGAGGCACAAAGAACTTTCACTAGGTAAATTTGGAGTTATAGACAGTTGACCTAACTTCCCATAGAATTAATAAAGATAGGCTTCTTGGGAGAGAAGATAACTTTTGATACAAACAGAAGAGTTTTAGAATGAGAAATACCTCATCTCAAAAAAAAAAAAAAAAAAAAAAAAAACCTTATGAACTGTAAATGCTAAGATCCTATAACAACATGGCAGGAGGTAGATGGTAGATAGATGATATGAAACTTTGAAAATGCAGTCACTGTTTGTCCTCCATGGACTACTGCAAGGAAGGGAATATTATTTAAATGTCTGTAGGGGACCAAAAATGGAAATTTGATCACAGCTTAGAGAGCCACTGATTGTGCCTTCTGAGTCTCAGCTTAGAGGCCCTCAAGGTCAAGGTTACAGGAACTTTGCTGGCACTGAGAGTTCTCCAACAGAGCAAATGAATGAGTCAGGGTACTTTAGTCCAGATCTTTTCAGTAACATTAAGATCTATTCAATGTATCACATTCAGAGTGTTTCAAAAACTCCATCCAGACACATTCAATAGATGGAGGATTGTCTCACACAGAAATTATCCTTGTTTGCATAGCACATCCATTCTAAAAGATGGCTAGATGAGGTTTCCTGCAGCGTCTGCACTAGAAAACGGTTTCTACCATTTGTGCTAATTTATACCACTGAGAAGACAGTCTTCATTCTCACTGGTCTTAGCAGCATAATCTGATGTCCTTGTGTCCCCTGAATATGGGTGCTACTGGCTGCATGTCTAACCTTAGGGCTTTCACAGATAAGCTGTACAAAGCCCACTGCCCCAAACGGTTTGTGCTGATGTTCTTACTTTCACACTGGCGTATTTATGAATTGTTTTAGATTCTGGATTCCTATGCCTGAAACAAAATCTTACCTTAAGTTCACAAACCAAGGCAGTGGGATCTTTTCATTCTGTGAAAGGGGCAATTCAGTTAAAACAGTGTGATTAATGCAGTGAAAGTAGCTGGGCCCACACCAGTAAACACTTCATGCCTGTTTGAGAAACATTGATGTCTCTTTTGTCCCTGCTGTTCCCGACTCTGTCCCAAGGACATGTTAGGACCGTTTTCAAATGTGTTGCATGCAAGCAGTCATGCCCACATTTTCATGAGCTTCTGCACCGACACAACCTCACCACCTTTCTGCCTCACTTTCTCATTGCTCTTCCGTCTCTCCCCTCTTCCTTTTTCTTCTTCCCCGCCCCCCCGCCCCAGCTATTCTAATGGTATGTACCCTCTAACAACTCGGTTAGTAACCTGGGAGTTGTTTTTTTATCTGTCATGGCCGCAACTGGTTGCTGGGATGCCATGGTCACATCACTTCATAAAACACTTGTCTCAAAATTTAGGCAAGCATGCTATTGCTGTCATCCACAAGGGAAGGCCGTTGACACCATCTTCACCTCCAGCCTAGCCGCTCAGCTTCCTAACTTCACCCCTGCTCTTTGTACTTGTTACTTTGGTTCTCACCGTGGCAAAATACGTTGACAGAAACCGCTGTAGGTGGGAAAGGTTTCCTTCGGATCCTGATTTTAGTCCCTCATAATGGAACTACAGCAGAAGAAGCACGTGCCAGGGGTGCCTTCGCATGGAGGCATGAAGGAAAACGAAAAAGCCGGTGTGGTGTGAACCTTCTATTATTAATGTTGAATAATATCCCACTGTATGTCTAAACCATACTCTATCTCTTTGCCCTAAATAGGCATGTGGGTTCCTCTTGCCTTTTTGCTATTATGAATAACATCTCTATGAAGTTAGCCGAACAGCCATCTCTTCTGGTCCCTGCTGCCATTCGTCCCTCTGCATGCATGGCCAGGGTCAACATTGTGGGTCATTGTGTTCTGGGGTACGTTTGTTTTAGAGAAATTGCCATAGTATTTCATTTACTCTTGCCATCCTCCTTTATATCCTAGAGGAGGTTTGGTTTTCAGAGGTTTAAACAGCAAGAAACTAATATTTGGTTTACCAAACTCACTGAGTCGTCTTTAGAAAGCAGATGAGAGCATGTGCATGCTGGCTGGTCTGAATTTTTGTTTCCAAGGATGGAGGTTTTTGGAGGTATGGCCCAGATGATAGAAGTAAGTCACTAGTTGTGTGACTTTCAGTGTTATAACCCCCCCCACACACACACACACATACCTGTTATGGTTAAAATGGTCGGTTTAATGTAGTGTTTATCACCTAAAACAAACAAAACTTCAATGCTGTCAGCCTGAAGCCCAAATTCCTTAACAAGCTACAAGCTTGCAACACCCCCATTTCTCCATGCCTTGGTTGTGACAACCTCTACTTAGAAAGTGTCACTTGGCCAAGCCACTTTTAACATTTCCCTGACAATCTGAAGCAGGAAATATGGCTGGCTCCAAGAGGACCCGCTGGCTCTTTATTCTCATGAGCTGATGTCAGCTGGTAAAATCTTTGAGAAATGTACACTAATATCTTCTCAGGGAGAGCAGCCCTCTCCTGACACCAAGCTGACACCTCATCAACACTGACTTAATTAAGACCTTTAGCAGGTACCGTTATACAGATAATGCTGCAAGAGCCATTACCTCTTCATTTTACTACTCTCTCTAAATAACTAAACCTCAAAATAATTGTTTTCAAATAATAGCATTCTAAAAGTTTTCACACAGAGCTAAATTCAACATCACAGGAGCATTATACTTTAGTAAAGTTTGTTATTGACTGATAGAAAAATAGGAGTGAGGAACCTGGTATCTTTGACTCTTCCCACCCAGGCAGACACAGGGTCTTAAGGGTTCATAGCAGATGTCCTCTGAATACTGGACTTTATCACTTTCTAACAGATTTTGTCTTCTAAATGGAAATATCACAGGGAAATTCTGGAGGGGGGGTTGAAAAGGCTAACATAAATGGAAAGCAATGGCTTTGGCTGGGAGATGATCTAATAGAGCTTTTTTTTACATCAATTTTGTCAAACATGCACAACATGATATTCTAGAGTGAAGCTCTTCTCCTAACCACATAGCCAGAGTGGATTTGCTGTGTACCTGTTATGTGTTAAAAACTCGGATTCCGAAAGGTCACAATTAGTGTCCCAGGTGTGAGAGTTGGTTTAAATTGTTGTCTTGCCACAATCCACAGTTACCTTGGAGAGAGTATCAAAGACAGATTGCCTGTATCATGCTTGCCTGGTGAGTTGACATGGAGGTCGCCTTGGTTGGCTTAAGTGAGATAAGAAGACTCGGTCATTGTCCCATCCTCTGGATTTGGGTTCCAGACTACTTAAGTTAGAGAGAGGGTGCAGCACAGATAAACATACATGCATTTGTTTTCTTTCTTCTCCTCCTGACTTGCATCTGAGCAGCTACCTCAAGCTCCTATCTTGATTTTTCTGAAATGGTAGGCTATTAATTTGAGTTGTGAGTTAGGTAGAAATTTTAACCCTTAGTTAACTGGGTATTTTATCTCCACAACAGAAATGAAGCTAGGTACCAGATACACATGAATATGAGTCTATATGTATAACTAAAGATACAAATAGAAGATGTTTACTGAAGATACAAAGTAGAATGAATTACAGTATTACTCTCTTGCTTTGTTTTAATATCAGTCTACAGATACTCAAGGACGTGAGTGAGTCACAGTCAATCTTTCCCTATTAAAGTAAGTATTTCTTTGTGTATAAGAAAATAAAAATCGAAGTTTGCATTGATATGAGACAGTGGACAGTCACAAGCCATGCACTTAATTTGTTCTATGTTGAAATGGTAGCTCTTTTAATGTTATATCTTAAAGTAGCCCCTTTTCTGAAATATACTACAGGAATTAGGGTTACTCAAGAAGACACTCAATGAAAAGAGCCTCAAAGGCACCTTAAAAGCATCCACACTTTAACACAAGTTCCCCACACTAGCAGGCAGCAAGGTCCACAGACACACAGCATTGATCCACTGAACACCTATACTTTCTCTCCTTCTTTACAGAAAACTAAGAAATTTTGGCAGGGAAAATTGTTACCTGGTACCATCTGACAGTACAATAATTAAAATGACTCTAAGTGACCTTTCTACCCAATGTTCAATGCAGCATGGACTGCTCCTGAGTAAGAGAGACACACAGGCAGAGAGTTGTGTCTATCTATTTCCTAGATTCTGTAATGAGTCCTTCTATTCCTACATAGTAACTTCACTGGCTGTCACACCAAATCTCTTCTTTGTAGGCATTTTTCTCCCTATATCTATATGTGCCAGAGGCAGTAAGTATAATTTAGCTGAAATGGAAATTTCCATTTGTCTATGCTTAATTGATTGGTATGCCAACTTGTTGGATGTATCCATTTGTTACTCATTATACTGTAGCATTTGACATTGCTTATAGTGTAAATTTTTTTTTTTTATTAAGGACTTAGTATGTACCTGATTGTATGTACTCATTTGATATGGACTATCTCATTTCATCCTTGAAAAAGATCCTATGAAATGATATTTTCCCATATTTCTACTTTTAGTTAAGAGTATAAGTCTGGGAAAAACTAAATAAATTGGCTCAGACTTTCAGCTGAAGAGTCTAGGAGAAGTCACACTCAGATCTGTAACAACTTCAAACCTTGAATTTGTAATAAGTCACTTCTTCCTCAAGTTAAAAGAAATCCAGTTGCTTCATACATTCACCCACTAAATGCTAATGTACATTAAATATATTTAATACGTTCTATTCTTTGTAAGCCTTCTGTTAAGTATCTGAATTATTTGCATTTGTTTGTGCATACATATGGTGCTGACAATTGAACCCAGGGCATTGTAAATGAGAGGCGATCTCTGTAACCACCGAGCAGCATTCAGCCCCTTTGTCTTGTCAGAATCTATTTAACCAATCATATTACTCCCTTTTTAAGAAACTCATTTCATTTCTTTCTATAACTACCCAAGAATTCTCCTCATTGGTCTTTTTGAACCTGCATCTATATTTATAACTGGAATCATTGAACATCTTCTGGTTGCTTTAGTATCATCTCTATTTCCACACTGCCTTCATATACTCAGAGCCCATGTATGGAATCTGGCACATAGTGAGAGCAATAGTTAATGTTAATTGCCAACCATACCGAATCCAGAATCCCCTGGGGGATGGATCTACAAGTATGTCTGTGGGGGAAGGTCTTCATTGTGTTAACTGAGATGAAAATACCCACCCACTGTGCTTGGCATTGTTCCTTTGACTGACTTCTGGACTGTGGAGACAGGGTTAACAGGCATTCATTGATCCCTACTTCCTGATTGTAGATGTGATATGACCAGCTGCTTCAAGCTCCTACTGCCTTGACTTCCCCACCATGACATGCTGTGCCCTTGTACTGTGAGCCAGAATAAATCCTTTCTCCCTTAAGTTGCTCCTCTCTGGGTATTTTATCATGCCGATGAGAAAAAAAAAAAAAAACTAAGACAAATATTTTCAGTAAAATCGTATAGGAATGGCTAGATGAAAGGAAGAATGGATAAACACAAGCCTGAACCATATATAATTATTGTTCCTAAAATGTTATTAAACAAAAGGAAGGAAGACATAGAGATGTATTTGTATAATATGTGGCAAAATTAAAGGTCTATTGTAATATTGAACAGTAATATTGAAATTCCATCTGTGCAAATGAAATCTATGCTCTTGTCCTACACAACACCCTGCTTATCACCAGAGTCTATGATAAAGTCAAAAATGAAAGAAACCATTACACAGGGAAGATGAGTGTAAGAGCAAAGGAATGAGAAAAGGAATAGGATTAAGAAGAAGATGGCGGCACTTAGGGAAAGCTTTAGGAAGATCCCCACATTAATGAAACAAAGAAAGGTAAAAGGAAAGCTAAAGAGGACGAGGACGTGAGAAAAATGGAGAGACAAGAGAGCAAAGAAAGGAATCATCATCAGTTCTGTTCATAGAAAGACACCTGTTGTGTATTGAATCCATGCTAAGCTGTGGCCCAGGTTCTAAAATCATAGCAACAGTGATGTTTTGAATGAAAAACATTCCTATAGTCTTGGGTGTTTAAACACTTGGTCCTCAGCCGGTGGTACCCCTTGGGAATTGTTACACAAAGTATTTAACAGAAGGCAGGCTCGCAGAGTTTAAAGATGCACGCAATTCCCAGTTCATTCTCTCTGTGTTGTGTGTGGTTCAAAGAATAATCCTTCAGCTTCCTGCTTTTTCCACAATGTTTTGTTTGTTTGTTTGTTTGTTTTATTTTTTTCCCTCCACCTGTTTTGGCTCTATCCTGTGGAACTGTAAGCCCTAATAAACTCTTCTTTAAGTTACTTTGGTCTTGGTGTTATTGCAGCAATAAAAAGCAACTAATACAGCAACAAAAGAAGAAAGGAACAAGGGTTGGATAATTTGTAGTCACAAGTGAAAAAGAACTGGAGGGAGGGCAAGCATCAAAACTACAGGGAAATGGGAAGCTGGAGAAATGGTGGCTAAGAGTGCTTGCTGCTCTTGCAGAGGACTAAATTCCGTCTCTAGCACCCAACTACTAGTAATCCCAGTTCTAGAGGATCCAACTCTTCAATGGCCCCTGTGTGCACTAGCATACATAGGGCAAACATGCATACACATGAATAAAAATAGAAACAAAAGTTTAAAATATATATTATAGGACAAGAGGTTTCATAAATAATGAAGGAATAAATAGGCCAAACACTTCAGACTACAATTGCAGTAGTGGTTAATGCTGGCAAGTTTCTTGGACCCCACTGAGACAGAACAGTCTGGGCTTGACTAGCCATGGAGAAGACTGTAAGAGGTGACCAAACAAACACACAAACAAAGCAGCCTAAGAAGGCTGCAGTTTGATGTTAGATGCAAGAGGTTGTATAGTTTTTAAGACATCCCATCCACCGTGTAAGTTCAGTTGAAAATCCTTTTCAGTGGGTATTAGTTTGCAGGGTAGAGTTAAGCCCCACCTTCCTCTTCCCCCTTTCCCATCACAGAACTAAATAAGGACTGCTGAAAACTCCAAGTAACAAAAGCCAAGCAAAGGAGTACATTAAAGCCATGAAAAATTAGGAGGTAGAAATTTGCAGCTAAAATTTGATTAATTCACTCCATTACAAAAGGACATTTACATACCAAATAATGTAGTACAATTAATGGTCTCATTAAAATCTTTACTCACAAATTAGATAAGGGCTACAGGGAGGTAGGGGAGAGCTGGAAACAAGACGAAGGGGAGGCCATTTTTCAAAGCATATTTTCCTCTCCTTTCCAGATGGCAAATGGCAGTGAGAAAAGGTCTGTCCTTCTCACCCACCCCTGTTATATTTAAGGACTGTGACCCTCTCTCCTGTTTGAACAACTGGGTCTTTTCTAAGTGTTTCGCCCATGAGAGACTGGCTTATGATTTTTTTTTAATTCTTATTTTTTTACACTTTACAAGGATGTAAAAGTAATATGTGCTTAGCATAAATTTTACCCTACATTTGAATCTAGATTTTCTTAAACAAGTGGCCTGAGATAGGATACTCTTTTGTGATGCTAACAGCCAGCAAAGTAAGCTCTCAGCCAGCAAACAGATAATGAGGGTTCTCAGATCATAGCCTCATAAAATTGGCTATCTTGGGTGTCTCCAATGCATTGCTGTGTTGAATAGTTTTAACTAGCTATTAGGCAAGGCTCAAAGCCCATCACAAGTTCGGGAAAAGTTGTGGTTACATTTGACTTACACTTTAATACAAGACATCCCGGAGGCTAGGCAAGTGGCTTGATGGAAAAGCACTTCATAAATGTATCCCTAGCACCTCGTCAATGCTGAATACGCATGGTGTCCCACCTATAATTCCCACACTTAGAAAGTGGAGACAGGAGATTCCTCAGTGTAAACTAGTTAGCTACAAAAGCCTTTAGTGGCAAGCTCTGAGTTCTAGTGAGACCCTGCCTCATTGGAAAAGGTGGAGAGTAATCTAGGAAGACTCTTGATACCAACCTTAGGCGCGCACGCACACGCACACACTTGCTGGGTGCTTCCCTAGATATTCTTGAAGGTTGTAGGACACATCCTTTGCACATTACTTTTTATTGCTGAGTACTACTCCACAATATGGATATACCACAGTTTGTTTAACCACCTACTCTCTAATGTCCATCTGAGTTGTGTCTAGTTTGTGATGAATATAAAGACTCTATCAATATTCTGGTTTGGATTTTTATATAATTATTACAGTCTTTATTATTCAGAAAGAAATATTGAGCAGTGCAATTTCTGAGTAGTGTCTTTGTACAGCCTATTATTTTTGAGGATAGCTTTATCATTTCATATCCATGGCAATGGACAAACAATTGGCTTTCTTTAGATCCTTGCCAGTATTTGATTTCTCACTGGTATTTTCCTTGAGTCATCCTGACAAATGTATAGTTATACTTGCATTTTTCTATGGGTTAGTGATATACAGCAAACACTCATGTTCATGTGACATTTGTATGCCCTCCTGGTGATTTTTGTTTGCTTGTGGGGACTGATTGGTTTGGGTTAGACTGGTTTTACTGTTGGGTTTTAAAAGTTCTAGACATATATTCTACATGGATTTGTGGTTTGTAAAGGTTATCTTCCACTCCAAAATTTATCTTCTCATTCCTCTTGGTCAAGTCTTCTCCGGAACAGAAATCTTCAATTTCTGGAAAGTGCAGTTTGTTGAGTCTTCCTTCTAAGCATTCTTATTTTGATACCATGTCTGTGAGTTCTTTGCCGTGCCTTCCTCTGGGTGTTTAAAAGTCACTGAAATTTTACCCACAAGACTTAAGCCAGTCATTTATTTTGAATTGTTTTGTATGAAGTATAGGACTTGTGTTAGCTGGACAACATTCTTCCCTCTCTTCCTTTTTTTCTAGTTGCCTATAAGCATGCAATTGTTCTCATATAGATTTTTTGAAAAAGACAATGTTATTATTTTAGTGTCTTTTAATTTTTATTATATTTATTTACTTTGTGTGTGTGGTGTGAGTGTGTATGTGTGCCTGTGGTCCGGGGCGGGGGGCGGGGAGCAGAGAGCAGAGGGAAACAGAGAAAGTAACAACATATACGTGGAGGCCAGAAGACTACTTAGGGAAGTCTATTGTCTACTGCTGCCATGTCGCTCTTGGGGTGTTGTCTTAAGTCCTCAGGCTTGGCGGCATGGGCCTTAACCTGCTGGGCCATTTTGTCAGTCTTGCCAATCCTATTATTTTAGTTTCTTGAGATGGGGTCCTTCTATAGACCAGGACATGAAGATGTAAAGTGTCTGGTTAACATTCAGAGGATTGGATAGAAACCAATCATTTCTTCATGATAGCTATTCCATTGTCAAATTGCAAATGCCTCACTATGACACTGAAACAAGCCTTTTTCTCTCATTTTTTTCAACAGCCTAGCCATTGTCACTTCCTGCTTCTATAGCACTTGAAGTTTAAAAGCATGAAGGAGGTGTTGAGGTAGATCTCACATCACCATCCAGAAATCCTTCAGGGAAAAATAATTTTTGAGAAACAAGCTACCCGCTAGATTCTCCCTGATAGTCCTTCCGTTTCACAGAACTATCCTTTCCCTTTCAAGCAGCATTGCTCTTGGAAGAAGAGCCCCTTCCTCCAACCACACATTCCTCTCATTCCCATTCCCGTACAGATGCCATAAACAGTAACCATTTGACAAAATACACTGGCTGGACCTGGTGTGTTTGCAGGGTCTACCTCCTCACTGCTGAGATGAAAGAGAATAGGCAGTCGTTTCATCTCCTTGGATCAATCCCTGTCTCTGTCGTGATGCTGTTTTAGAATACATCATAAGAAACCCAGTGGCCTCTACTCATCATCTTTGAGGAAATTTAAACTCATGAGTATAAATGACATAAGGTGAATGAAACAAGACATGGAAAGCCAATGAACTCCAGCCCAGACTCATTTATACCTCCTGGAAAAAGGATTCTCAGAATCTCAAGAGTCCAAGTAAGTAGGTACAGAAAATAATGCGGACACCAGAGAGTTGAAGGCTGTATCACAGATGACATGGTGTGCTACTTCACACATAGCAAGAAAGACACTATGAAATCATCAAACATGTGTAATCCAAAATGGCCCTAGAAACTGATGGGTTATTAGGGTGGAAAATGAAGTCTTGGAAAGGAAGAAGTGAAGTATGCACATAGAACTCTTCTGAATGTCTTTGAAAGCAAACTTCTTCTGTTCAAGAGAAGGCTGGTGTTATAAAGATAGGTATTGGGGAGAAAGATAGAATGGAGAGTCATACACTAATTGGCACATTCTAAGAATCTTTGATATTGAGAATTCCCCAATTTAGCAGAAGTTTGAAAGGGTCGCACCCTGTTCCGGGCATTGTATCTAATGAACTCTACAGATTCGGAATCCATACCACACAGATGATGCTGTAAAGTGAACGCATCCACTTTCCACAATATTTACTTTTGGTTTTGTGCACAAAGGACAAGAGAAAGAGCATTTATGAGACAAAAAAAAAAAAAAAAAAAGCCCAGACTAACCTGGGAATAATATCTAAGTCTTGAACTGGTCCAAACTGGAACTCCTGGGAGGTGTCTGAGCTGTCTCCCACAGCCAAATCAAAAATGCACGTGCCTTGCAATCGGCAGCCAAATTGTGCATCCTGCCTCCGGCAGATAAGCCTTCACAGTTGTGCAATGCTGTCTAGCAGGTAAAAGGAAAACCACTGACCCCGCTGAGCAACCTGCAATTCGACTTGGACATGAAAATACCAGATGGATTGAAAGTGACAGACCTAATAAGCAACTTCCAGAATCTGCATGAACCTAATTGCCCACAATCCTTAGTGCAGCTGCTTCTATTTGCTTCCTCAAATCCTTAAGCCAAACAAGCTAGATCAGAGAGTCTCAGCATGTTCTTGAGCCACCAAAGCCATCTTTAAATGGACTGTCAGCTTTATCTGAACCAAGACTCCAATTAGGAATTATTAAGGAAACCTTCCAATACTCTGTAGCAGGGAGGAATGTCAATGCAAAGTATCGGAGGCATCTGTGCCTCGTAGCTTATATTCTCGATAATTTTCTCAGGTAGATTTCTTAAAACACACACACACACACACACACACACACACACACACACTTCAGTTAATGTAACAGTAATAATAAAATGTCTTGGATCCCAAGGTGGCCATATGGTTGGGAAACCTAGACCATATTCCTACTTTTACTGGGCAGCATGTATTTGTTCATAATAAGCCACACTCAAGGGCTTGAGAGTCTATTTAATTTGATTCTCCACTGTTTTTCCTGTATGCTTGATTTCTCTTTCACAAATAATGTCACGTACTGGAAGAATCAGGAGGTGGCTATAATGAGATGGAAGGGACTGGATAGTATTCTTTCTTCTTGAGTAAACTGTCCTCATTCTGTCAAGCTTCTTTGTGACATTTGCGATAGAATGCTTGAGTGTCCCCCCAAACAGATGTGGAAATCCTAAAATCCCAATCCCTAGACTAATGGTTTTAGGAGGGGGAGCTTTGGGGAGATGATTAGCACAAGAGAGTAATAATCCTCATGAGTGGAATTTTGGTTCTTATAAAAAGACCCCGGACAGTTCATCTGCCCCTCTATGGAGATAGGATATAGTAAGAAAACAGCCATCTAAAACCAAGAACCAGCTCTTCCTCCAGACACTGAGTCTGCCAGCATGAGTCCGGGTTATGGAGACTTCAGAGGTGTTAAGTGTCCCTTGGGTGTAAGGCCTCCAGCCTGTTGTATCTCTGTTGTGGCAGTCCACGTGAACTCGGATAATATAAAATGGCCAACAACTCATAGGCAGCTCTGAGAAAAACCTTCACCCTAGAGAAGAGCCAGAGGCTTACTTGCCATTCTTTGTCATGGGGACTTTTGCTGTCAGCCACATCCTATGAAGCTGTGAGTGGATCTTCATCTCAATCTTGCAAACCTGGCCCTAATGAAGATTAAAACAAACTAATAAAAGCAAAACAGCTCCAGAGTGGCTTTGGAATTACCCTAGGAGTCGAAGAATGGGGTGATATGTTGAACCTACATTTCAGTGTCACCAAGCACGGTAAGCAGTTATAGATGGAGGGGAGGACATACAGGAAAGCCAGCAGCATTATTGACAGCAAGTTTGAGTAGTGCAAATGAGGTTGAGTATCTGTAATAGACTTGCTAGGTGATCAGTGAGGACTCTGCTTCCCAGTCTGTTTTTGCCTGTGCGTTGTAGTACTTACCTACAGAATCCGCCCTGTTTCCTGGAAAGAAGTTATACTTTTCTCTTCTGAATTGTTTTAGGAGTACACGTGGTGGCTGAGCTTGCTTACATTCCCACCAATGATGTACAAGGATGTTTCCGCCCCGCCTCCTCATCAGCATTTACTGTCATTCACATCCCTGATCATAGCCATTAGGACCATGGGACCACGAGAGGTGGTGTCTCAAAGTTATTGGAACTTACATTGTGTGAGGGATGAGGGTTCTGAACGCTTCTTCAAATATTAGTTGTCCCTTTTCGTCGCTTTTCTTCAAAGCCGTATGTTCAATTCACTAGTCCACGTAACTTCAAAAGAAAAACAATATTTCATACAATAAATTCTGATCAGTTTCCAACCCCGCCCCCAGATCCTCGCTTTCTTCACTTCCCAACTATCTCCTTCCACTGTTACAGTAAAAATGTATCGTTTTGGCCTAAGATGGTTAATAAATGACAGAGTCTGAAGCGTACCTTAAAGCTGCCAGCACTACGCTGGGCAGAATCTAAACCGACGCAAATCTGCCACTAAAATAACATAACAAACTACTATGAATCTCATAACATACATATACCCCAAGCGCTTGCCATTATGGTGATCCTTGGGCCGTTTCTCTTCCTGTCCTCCTCCCTGCCTCAACTGTCAAACTTCTCCACCTTCTCTCCAAGAAGTCCCTCCTTCCACTTCCTGTCATTCTGCCCAGCTTAATGGCTAAATAGTGCTTTATTGATAGCTGTTACATCCATTCAAGACATTCCTCCACACCCCACCTCTCTCTCTTTAGAAAAGAAAGCAAAGCAGAATTTTTTTAGTAATAGAAAAACACAAGAAACACACACATGCACAAAAATAAAACCCACAAAAAACCACAACTCAGGAACCATAATATGTATATATCCAAAAGACCACTATGACAAAAAAAATGCCCCAACAAAGCAATATGAGACAAAAGGGTCTACAAAAATACCGTTGAGTTCATTAAGTGTTGGCATCTACTTCTGCACATAGGGCCTACCTTTAAGTGTAGTAAGTATACCGAGGAGGCTGCACTGGAGAAAATTATTTTTCCCTCTACAAGTAGATGTCAATTGGAGACTGATTCTTGGATATGGGAGCTTGTGTCTCTTGCCCCTCTTAGCACCAGGATCCCTCTGACATGAAACTGTACTGGCCCTGTGCGTGCTATCACATCCGCGTGTGTTCATATGTGCATCTGTCCTATTGTGTCTAGAAGACACTGTTTCCTTGGAGGTATCCATTCACTTTGCTGTTCCATGTGGCTCTCTGGGCCCTGAGAGAAAGGGGTTTAATACTGTCATTCCATTTAGTACGGAGTGTTGGCTCTGTTTCTTAACAATTAAACTTTATTATACAACCCAACTAGCTTACACAAGAAGGAAAAAGGTTAAAGGGACAAAAGAGTGAACCTTCCGGTATCCGTTCCACGGGATGAGTCCTTAGGTGTCTCTCTGGCCAGCATGATAGTCCAGCCTGTTCGCTTTCTTCACACGCTCTCCCAAACCCCTGGCTGAATCTGTTGTTTTTCTCTTCCCCACTTGCCCGAGTCACATAGGAAGGGCGGTCTCCTTCTCCCGTTGAAGGTCCATTAGGAAAACAATAGCACAGGTGGGGTCTCCAGATCTGCTTCCTGAATTCCAGGCCCAGGATGGCTCCACTCAGTCTATCACAAGGTATTCATGGGGTGCCCCAAGGGTAAAGCCTGCCAAGACTGCTTCCACCTGTGACAAAGCTTAATCTTTCCCACACATCCTCCTTCTCTTTAAAAAAATTAAGAACTATACACACATATATACATATATACATAATCATCAGGTATCAAGTACATAACCAAATCCTTTTATACTTGTTAACCTGAGAGAAAGTATTCCACTATCCTACCAAAGAGTCCTTTTCTCATGAGAAATTGTAGTTATCAATCTATAAATGTGTTTTTAATTCTTAAACTAAAGTTTCCAGCAACACTGTGGCTATCTAGTCTTCAATCCCATCAGAGACCCAAGAAGGAAAATCTATCTAATAAAGGAAGAGCTGGCAGGCAACTTTCAAGTTCCATAGGACAGAGAGAGCAGACAGCCTGGACAGTCACCGGATTCTCTCCTTCATGGGGGCAATCAGTTTTCAGCCTTATCGGCCCAAAACATCTAACAAACTCCTTTTTGAAGCAGGAAATCCGACAGTCTGGTCCATCTAGTCTCTTCAAAACTGGACAGTCAACTTTCCAGCATCACTGTTGATCAGTGTAGACAGTCAGCCTGTCATCATCAGTAGAGATAAGAGCAGTTTTTCCTTCCAGTGACCATTCTGTCACCTGAGCCTCTTGAAGCCCCCATCTTCAATGATGCAAATGGAGATGCGGCCGGAGCGGATGTCTCTCTCTGTCAGGAAAGCCCTCATCATTAAATGCCATATTCTGTGGATCTCTGAAGAGTTTGAAGATCAACTCTATCTATTCTTACAGTTATCAACCCATTTCTATGAAGACATATACAAGGAATTAAACAAACCTGCTCTATGACAAAGTAAGCTTGTATCTAGTAGGAACTAAATACCAACTTTTATCCCTGATCTTCCCGAACAGTTTTTTATAAGACATTAATGGTACGTGAATAATACATTAAATAAACATTGAACAAAATGAACTTAAGTTTCTAACATACAATATATAATATTTTGTCAACATATAACATACAATATATAAGGCAAAAATGAATGACAATATACAATTTAAGTTCTTATCAATGTGAAGCAAAAGTTGAAGTCTTAGATTTCCAAAGTCTTAAATTTTCATCAATCTGCAATACCAATGTAGGATTTTTGAAGTTAGTAGATTCAATAATCTACCTTTTATTTTACAAACCTGTTTCCTCCCTTCCTCCCCCCACCCCTTTTCCTTAATATTAAAAGGGATAGAAGGTAAGAGAGAAAGAAAGAAGAAATCCCTAACTGAAATTTTATTAATTGTAACTAACCCCGTTAGGCAAAGATGAGCATTGGTAACCCACCAAAAACACCCATCCCACCTATTGGGAATGGGAGCATCGTTTTCTCAAAATTACTTTATGCTGTTTAGGAGAAAAATCTTTTTCGGGTACCCAAGAAAAATAATGTATTGGCCAAGCGCTAGAAAAGCTAGCTGTTTTTGTCCAGTCCTTTTGGGATCGATCCTTTCGGCTAGCCAATTTATTGTTAATATGCATGCAATTTCTGGAAGAAGCAGTGATGCCAGAGGCAGAAGTTCGATCTTCATAATTGTCCTGTTTTTTGCTCTGAAAGTAAGCAGACTTTTGAAATCATTAGTACAGGTATGTTAGTACATATATAATTTTTTAAGGAAACATCAGTTGAAGCATCTTGCTCGAGGTGCCAGAGGCATGCTTTTGGGCTTATATCACCCCTGCTGCCCGCTTCATCTTCAGCATTGTCCTGTTTTTTGTAAATAATACAGGGCTCTACCTGCAAATCCACCAATAGGACAGAAGAGGGCATTAGTTCTCCAAGCTGTAAGAAACAATGTCAAGTTGTTAAGAACCAGGTAGCTCTTAAGATTCACTTGCTATATGGTCATATCTAATCTTTATAAGTTTAGTTGGTAGCCATATTTTTTTACTCCCTGTGGAAACATACGCATACCCACGACCCCATCTCAAAACTACTGCAGGTTTCCATTTCATACTTGACAAGTCCTTGTAGAATATTGGTTGTCCCAAATCCTCAGTTTTTTCTATCACCCAATGTCTCTCCGCAGCTGACGTCCCTTCATCATTCACATTAAGAAAATTTAGAGTCAACAAAGCATTATTTAATCAGTCCCTGGGTGTCTTTACCCTTCCTTTTTGTTTAATAAGCATTTCTTTTAAGGTACAATTAGCTCTTTCCACAACTGCTTGTCCTGTGGGGTTGTGAGGTTTACCAGTAACATGTTTTATATTATAATACATAAAGAAGTTTTTCATCTTAAGGGACACATATGCAGGAGCATTGTCAGTCTTAATTTGTGCAGGTATTCCCATAAATGCCATTATTTCCAGCAAATGAGTAATCACACAGTCGGCCCTTTCAGAACTTAAGGCAGTTGCCCATTGAAAACCTGAATATGTATCAATGGTATGATGCACATACCTCATTTTTCCAAATTCTGCAAAATTAAACACATCCATCTGCCAAATTTTATTCCTTTTGTTACCTCTAGAAGACACTGTTTCCTTGGAGGTATCCATTCACTTTGCTGTTCCATGTGGCTCTCTGGGCCCTGAGAGAAGGGGTTTAATACTGTCATTCCATTTAGTGCGGAGTGTTCGACCATCTCCCACTCTGTGTATGCTGTCCAGTTGTGCATCTCTGGGTGAGTTCCCATCTACTACAAGAGGAAGTGTCTGTGGTGATGGCTGAGCAAGACTCTGATCTGTAGGTACAACACAGTGTCCTTAGGAGTCTTTTTATCGCTGTGTTCCCTTAGCGGAACAGCAATTATTTGATTTTTCCCTAAGTTCATGGCCTATCTAGTCTCTGGCTCTTGGCAACCTGAGTTGTATCAGATATGGCTTCTCTCGCAGAGTACATTAGCCCACTATCAATACACAGTGATTTCATCCGTATGAAAACATGACATTTGCCGAAAAAAATGACTAGTACTGAAATCATTATGCTAAGCAACATGAACCATACTGAGTTAGACAAATATCACATTACACTGTGTGTAGAATCTCTGTCTCTCTGTCGTCTCTGTCTCTGTCTATCTGTCTGTCTGTCTGTCTGTCTGTCTCTCTCTCTCGTGTGTGTGTGTGTGTGTGTGTGTGTGTGTGTGTGTGTATGTGTGAAAGGAGAGTTGGTGACAGGGGCTGGAGGGATAAATCAGCATACTTTGCATTGACTTTTTACCTCACTAAAGAGTTCATCTCCTCCTAGGTGAGATTTCATTAAATGTGTTCATTTATTCATCCACTCATTTATCAAATGTGTAAAGACACTGGCAGTGTGTCAGGATGTTTTCTTGTCACTGGGGTTATAAGTAGTACACAAAATGAGTTAAAACCCCTGCTCTCATGGGGTATTCATTTTAGCAGCAATAACAGTGAACACACACATAAAAATGAATTGTGTGATAGTGCCAAGTGTCAAGAAAAAGCAAGCAGAGAAGGAATGGGGAGGAAGAAGGGGAGGAAAGGGGAGGCCCACCACTGTAGTGTAGGTCCAAATAGATGGTACCTGAGCAGAAATCTGAGTAAAAGAGGAAGGACATCAAGAAAGAAAATAGTTAGGCTAAGAGTCATGAGAATAGAAGAAAGTTCACTCATGCAAGGGCACGAGTAGGGAATAGCTTTGGTGTTCTGAGAACGGCAAGGCCAGTGCAAGGACTGAGTAAGTGGAGGGATGAGCTTCAAGGGATGATTAAAGCAGAATGCAGAGGCTCCACAGACATGCGTGAGAATCTCTGTTCAGGTCTTTCTCACACAGGAAGTAACATGAGGGTTGGGCCTGGAGAGTCGTGTGTTCTGCTTTACTTTTATTTAAACATCATATACATTTATGTACATATACATATATATGCATACACACATATAAATCTATATATTGCAGATTGTAGAATAAAACACAAGGGAGAACTGGTCCAAAAAAGAAAAGAACAGGCTGTGATGATAAAGTCAACATTTGAAGAATGAGGAGTCTTCACTATCTCTGCAGCTGCCCCCTATAACTGTTCCCCACCCCCACTGAGCTTGAACGCTGGCCTTACCTTGAGGCCTCAGGCCATTTCACTCTGTCTGTGCTTCAGTTTCCTTAGCTGCAAAACATATATGATACTGTTGAACTCTCCAAAGCTTCTAAGAACCATATGAGTAATTCTAAGTGAACCAGTCTGCACAGTTGGCAGCACACAGTAGGACCTGTGGAAAGACTTGTTACTCTCATTGCTGGCTTTATGGAGGGTGGCGTGATGTGCACTCACACATCTTCCTTTTCTAGTGCTTGAGAGGACCGTAGTGTGCAAAGCCGCACCGCTGTCATCTTCTGGAAGGCTCAGTATGAGACTGTGAACAGCTGGAATGTGTTGAAATGAACCATTGCCAAGGTGTCACACTCTGTATATTCATGAAGGGCCACAGAAACCAGGAAAACTGACTCTCATTTTCCTTTAAAAAATAAAATAAAATAAGATTAGGAACACCCCAGTGCCTTAAACCAGGGTATAAGTGGAACAAAGAACTTAAGAATTCTCTGCGAGTGGCCAAAATGAGGACATTTTGCCCAGTGGTTTGTATAATTCTGCCCTAAAGTGGGCAAGCTTGAATGCAGGCAGAGGTGTCAGGAAAACTCTGCCAAAACAGGGTAAGAAAATCTTTAGTGGTTCCTGACTCACAAATACTGGTGGTGTGTGTATATATATATATATATATATATATATATATATATATATATATATATATATATATATATATATATATATCAGATATACTGGTCCAGAAGGCTGAAGATGATGTTCCAATGTTATAGAGCATTTTGGGTGACTGTTCAGGCAGCAAACTGTCCGTGTCATTTTTGCCATTTTTTCACTTTGGAAGCTTCTAACCTGTACTTTCTGTTTACTCAGGTAATTAATTTTATTCCTTCTCAAGCCTTTGATGGGGCTGAAGAACAGATAGTTTAGTTTTACAATCAACCTTAGTTGTTTAGGGGGTTAAGATGTTTTTAGGTCTAGATAGATGCTTTAAGTTGCTAATGATGAGATATGATAGATATTGATTTACCTTCAGAATTTTAGAGTCACCAAGATAGGAAAGATGTTTTTTTCAAGACTGACAAATAGAAATGGCCAAAACACTATGAATATAACATTAATATAATTCCTGAATTTTTGTGGTTCTTCTTGCTGTATGTAGTTTATTTTATATATGCATAATAATATAAATATATGTATATCATTTTTAAATGCCAAAGAAAGAATTCTCTGTGATCAAAAGCTTGTTCTGTCCCACTGTCTTTCTAAAGAAGGAATTCTTAATAGTGTGCTGCTAACAACATCTAGGGTAACAAATCGTAATGTATAACACCTAATATCAACAGTTATGTATCTTAACAACAGAAAAATGCGATCCCTGTGCTAACACTGCGCATTTAGCACCAAGATGCCCAGTCTGGACATATTGGGAACTCATAATATGACCTATTAGTTGTTTTTAGTTTGTTTGTTTCTGCTCTTTGGGGTGTTCCTCCTTTCCTACTCAACAGTCTTCACTTCATTTCCTTTTGTGAGTTCCCTATGGCATTAGAAGATTGAGAGTTCATCTTTTAGTCTTAGCTAGTGGTCATATCAACACCCTGGCCAGCATCCCAGGCTTAGAAAGAAATACCCTGGAGATTGACTTAGCCTACTCCTTCATAAGAGCTTCCTGTTGCCTGACTCAGAGCCTTCGATTCAGTGATTCACCTACCATCATTGAGAACTGCGTGAAGGGGTTTGTTTTCTGGACATGGTTAGATCCTTTTATTGGTCCTTTACTGTTTTGAGATACGTACAAAGGTAATAACCAGTTTCATTAAAGAAGTCAAGCTAAGCACTCCTACTGGATCAAATTCTTGTAACACTGAATAGGGCTTTGGAGGTGTTTGTGATGCTGGTTTGGAAGGTATTTTGGTTTGCTGTGCTCTGGTTGAATTATTTCCTCTCAAAGCTGATTGTGAAACTGCAGAGGCCATGACCTTTAATCTAATAACAAAGAACAAGGGATGTCACAGAGCATCCCTCCATCAGGACCCATAGGAGGTAGGGTCTGCTTGGATGAAAGAATAGCATTTTTATTGATATGGTAATCTTACTGGATTGGAAGAATGGCAATCTTACTAGATTGGAAGACTTCCTTTTTTCTTTCTTTCTTTCTTCTTTTGTGCGTGCACATATGTGTATATAGCCATGTCTGTGCTCTGTACATGGAGACTTGTATGTGTATGTGCATGTGGAGCCAAAGGTCAATATTTGGAGTCTTTCTCAACTGATCTCCACCAGACCAGCTGGTCAGCAAGCCCCAGGGATCCTCCTGCTCTTACTTCCCCAGCATGAGAATAGAGGTATTCACGGACTGGCCAGCTTTTTCACATGGGCGTGAGGCAACAAAGTCAGGTCATTATTACGGAGCATAGCTTATAATTATGAGGCTACCCCCCTCCCCCAATTCTCCTTTCTTTTCCATTCTACTTCAATGCTTTTAAAATAGTCTATTAATCCATAAGAGCAACTGCTTTGATCAATTAAAAAAAAATTCTTCTTTGCCTCATATAAATTATAAGGAAAAATAACACCAAAAAAAATAAAAGCAATACAGAGATGTCGTAGTGTCATGTAGCTTCAAGGTACCATGAGCAAAGTTGTGTGTATATAATAGAAGTGCAAATTACAGAAAAGAGCACCTAACATGATAAGTCAACTAGGTACCAACCATCAGGGGCTGACTTGGTTGTAAAGACTTATTATTTAAAAATATGAGCTCTCCATACGTGGTCTGGACCTATGCCCTCTACAATATAGAACCAATGGGCAGCTTGATCTTCATGTGGGTCCCCTAGCAAGTGGAGCAGGAGCTGTATCTGACATGGACTCCGTTGTCTGCTTGTGAATCACTTCCCCCTAGTGGGGCTGCCTTGTCTGGTGTCACTGGAAGAGGATGTGCTCAGTCCTGATGTGGTTTGATGTGCTGGTACATGGAAGAGCTCCCCTTCTCTGGGAAGAAGGGGAGGGAGGAAAGGGGGAAGAGGGTTGGAGGGTGAGACCAGGAAGAGAGGAGGAAGGGGCAGCATTTGGGATGTAAAGTGAATAAATAAATAAACTTAATATAGATAGATAGATAGATAAATGATAGATAGATGATAGATAGATGACAGATAGAGAAATAGAGAGAGATGGTAGATATAGATAGATGATAGATAGATAGATAGATAGATAGATAGATAGATGATAGATAGATATAGATAGATAGATGATAGATATGAGCTCTCAGAACTACTTTGCTACAGGCCTTACTACAGTCTATATTGACTTCAAAGAAGAAACAAGAGTAATGTATGCAAACAAAGTCTAGGTTCTGTCCCCTGCCAGCAGCTTGTCCCTCAGCAATTGCCTGTGCAAACACCCTAGAGCTATCTACTCCTGATGGGTCCCAGATGAGTCTCTTCACATTCTTTGTCAAGTACATCAAATTTCTGAGGGCTTGGAATCCTCAGGAAATGGTTGCAAAAATAAAGTTTTAAATTGTATATGTTCTAGAATGAAATCAGCAGCTCAGCTCAGAATAATGGAAGTGGGGAAGTTTCCAGAAAGAACTGAGCTGGAATGCAGCTAGCTGGCATCCATGATCCATTCACAGACTTTGTTCTCAGACTTTGTTGTCAGAATGGGCAGATCTACATCTGACTGACAGTCTACTGAGCCAAGTATCTTCTTGTGGATGTGTTGCTTGTGTGTGTGTGCTGCAGCATATCTGATCATGTTACACTGCTGTGTGTACAGGTGAGGCCAGTTGTACAAACGCAGGTGACATCCACGTCTTGTTTTGCTTTGTTTCTGATGTAGGGTCTCTTCATTGGGACTTGGAGCTCACCAACAAGGCCCAGAAATCTGCCTGTCTCCTCCACAGGAAGGACCAGGGTTACAAGCATCTGCAACCAACACAGGCTTCTATTTTTTTCCCTTGGAGGGAGGGTGTCTGGGGATGGAACAACTGTCCTCATGCTTGCAAAGCAAGCACTTTACTGACTGATCTAAGTACCCTTTTCTATGTAAACAATAACTTCTGAGGAGCTTCTTGGTCTCTATACATTTGAAGGGAAGCAGGGGATTCAGAAAAATAACAGACATGAGCCCCTACTCACTGGGAACAAACGTATTTAACATTCGTACAGGAAGCAAGCAGTACACTAGAACAGCGGTCAAGGTTTGGAAAGTACCTGTTCGAGAAAGATTGGGTAAAGCAAAGACTGAGGCTGGGCCTGTAAGCTCAGTGCTGAGAGGGGATCAGACAGGCACATTTTTGAAACCCACTGGCCAGACAGTCCAGCAGAATTAGTGAGCTTTAATGTTCACTGAGAGACCCTGCCTCAAATATCAAACATGAAAGGTGGATGACAGCTGGGAAAGACAGCTACTGGTTCCACGTGACATGCATGTGCATGCGTACCTGCCCACACATGTGCGCAGACATCCTCCCTAACAATTATGTGTGCTACATACAGCAACAAACAACACGCACAGAGAGGCGAAGGAGGGAGGAGGCTGTGGATCACCACCAAGGAGGTTCTCCTCAGGCTAGAAATAGTAGGAGGGAAAGGCATTGCTAACACATATTTCCCAGTTCCCTCTTCAAAGAAACCAATTAGAGACGGCTGAATCTGTCAATTAAGCCCCAAACTGTGGAACCCAGAGCATTGGGTGCCATCTCCTGAAATGCGAGGAGGTCACTCTGTGGCGTGATGCAAATTGTTGCTCCCAATCAATCTTACCCTCAATTTCCTCATCAGCAAAATCGGGATAACCTCTGTGTGACTTGCGAAGCACAGCTAATTAACATTTATGACAAATGAGGAATTATATAACAGGTTATGTAAATGCATAACAGCAGCAAGAGCCAAGTGGCTTTGCCTGTAGCATTTGACTTGAAAAGAGATCTGAAAATACAAAAGGAAAAAAAAGAAAGGATCCGGGTATGGTTAAAAAACAAAATAAATAAACAAAAATGAAAATACTGTTAAAGACAGAGGTCCTGGGCAAGTGAACTCCCCTTTCACGCAGGGCTGTCTATAGATAAGAAGAACTCTGTGATGGCATGTAATTATATATTATAAGCACCATGCCAAACTCTCACAGTTGAATCTAGATATGCAACGAAGCTAGCATCCACTGCTTGAGAGGACTCATAAAATCAGGAAGTTTCTATAAGTACGAAACCTCCTTGTAATCTTCCATTGAGGTCATGTCATTGCTGTCTTCATTTCTTTGACTAAGGGTCAACTTTAACCCCTGAATCTCTTCCACCACATTTTTCAAATGGCCATACAGGATATGACATTTTTATTTAATAATTAGGAAAAGCAAATGTGATTCTATCTGGTACAAAATAAAAAAGAAAAAGAAAAAATCAAATGACCTTGAGGAAGAAAAAGGGACTATTTGAATTCAAGAAATTCTTTTGAGCCTCCTGTCCTACTGTGCCTCGCTAATACTATGTTATTATCACTGTTCACTTCACTCTAAGCAAGGCGGGGAGATGCTGTTCACTCAGAGAGATCCAGGACTCCTCAAGGTTACTGTGGTAGACAAGCTAAGCGGGTAAGATTTGCAGTCAGAAACAGGAGACTCGTGCCTCCTGTTTGTGCCACTTCACATCACAGTTCTTTGATCTCTCTCTCTGTCTCTCTCTCTCTCTCTCTCTCTCTGTCTCTCTGTCTCTCTGTCTCTCTGTCTCTGTCTCTCTCTCTCTGTCTGTCTCTCTGTCTCTCTGTCTCTCTCTCTCTCTGTCTCTCTCTCTGACTCTCTCTGTCTGTCAGTCTCTCTCTGTGTCTCTGTCTGTCTGTCTCTGTCTCTCTCTCTCTCTCTCTCTCTCTCTCTCTCTCTCTCTCTCTCTCTCTCTCTCTCTCTCTCTGTCTCTCTCTTTGTCATTGGAAGCCAGGTTGTAGAGGACAGAGATCAACATCAGGTTTATTCATTAGGATTCTGTCTACCTGATTTTTCTGGGACAATGTATTTCTCTCACTTGGCCTGAAGCTTGCTGATTCTGTTGGGGCGGCTAGTAGGTCAGCGACTATCTCTGCCTACTCAGCACCGGGGATTACAAGGCTGAACCAGCACGCTGTTATGGGTTCCGGGAATTGAACTCAGATCCTCTTACTTGCATGGCAAGCACTTTCCAGACCTATCTCCCCAGCCTACTTTTTGAACTTTGATCAGTCACATTGTTGGTTTCTTGCCATGTGCATGCTAAGAGTTATATTGGTTTTTGTTTGTTAATGTGGAGGGCTTCACAAATTTGTGTGTTGGCCTTGTGCAGGGTCCCTGCTAATGTCTGTACTGTTCCAATTTCAGTGTATGTGTGCCGAAGCGAGCACCATTGCATTGTTCTTATTCTTTTGAGCATCTCTGAAATGGAGAAGGATTCTAACATGATGATGTCACATATTCCTGCTTGCCCAACAAACTAATGGTGTGTCTTAATGGCCACAGGGCTTGGTGTATAGAGACAGAGATGATAACAGCTCTGGCAAGGATATGTGACTATGGTACAGACACGGAAAGGGTGTGTAGTCAAATTACCACCTGGAGAACCCACAGCCTCCAAGGAGTCTCATCAGGAAACTGGAATGAACCAAGTGGTAAAAATAAAAGTTATCTGGGCATGGTGCTTGTGAATTAAATGAGAAATGTCTCCTGTAATCTCATGTATTTCAATACTTAGTTGGGGTGTTATTTTGGGAGATTTTGGAACTATTCCATTGAGGATTAGTGGAGAGAGGGAGTCACTAAAGTAGATATTGAAAATCTATAACCTCAGCCAGGCAGTGGTGGCACATGACTTAAATCTCAGCACTCAGGAGGCAGAGGCAGGTGGATCCCTATGAGTTTTAGGCCAGCCTGGTCTACAGTGTGAGTCCAGGACAGCCAAGGCTACACAGAGAAACCCTGTCTCGAAAACCCAAAAACAAACAAACAAACAAACAAACAAACAAACTATAACCTCATCTCCTTTACCAGTTCACTCTTTCATATTCCTGTGTGTGGTTAAGATGTGATCTCTCAGCTTCTTGCTTCAGCAGCTATGTCTTCTCCACTATGACAGACATCTATCCCTCTGGGACCATAGACCAAAACAAACCCTTTAATAAGTTGCATTGAGTCAAGATATTTTATTACAGCTTCTAAAGTAACTGTCACAGTGTGCATGCTTGTTATTCCAGTGTTCTGGAGGCTGAGGCAGGAAGATGGCAAGTTTGAGACTAGATTGGAATAATCTACCACCAAAAAAAGAAAGAAAGTAAATCAGGGAATGGCAAGTCATGAGTGAGGGAAGAAAGTAGAAAGGAATGAAGAGAGGGAAACAAAAGTAAAATGTTAAAATTTTTTATTTTTATCATATTTTGGTATACTCTTAACTATTAGAATGTAACAGCTTAAAAATACTCAGGCAGGAGTGGGGAGCCTGTATCACTGGGTCAGGGCAAACTAAACCGTAAGTCTCATGAAATATATCTCAGAAGTCTATTATTTAAATCTGTATTCCATTCTTGCTTGTCATCTTGATATTTCTGACAAGTGCGTGTTAGGATTTTTGACAGTGAGGAAGTTTCCAATATATTTTCACTATATAAAAAATAAATGTAAAATACATAACTGTGTCTCTAAATTGCTACTGTTTATTTTAAGAAATAAAACATTCATCATCTTAAAACCTTGCACTTCAGAGCACTGATTGCTATGTACTAGGAGTGAGGGTAGCAGCAAATTATAGCCGACTCGGCAGCAGGGAGAGAATGCAGCTGTTTTTAGTTTGGCCTTTGCAACATCCATGGTGGAATTCAGAATTTACTGAGAGCTGGATTTTCTCATTTTACTGGCAAAGGAATTGTAAGCTTAATTACCCTCAGGGGTCTTCTGTAAATTATTTCCATAGATTTGGAGAAAGAAGATGGCAGAAAATAAACATTCAACATCATTTTTTTAATGCACAAAAAAAAAAACCATCTCTACTGAACTGTGGTTTCCACCCACACTCAGACCTCTTCTGGGCTTCTGAAGGAAGAAGGGACCCTCCTGATCTTTGCACACATTGCTCATCTCTCAGAAGCCAGAAGACACATTCCTCTCTCTTCTTCCTCCCACTGCCCTCCTGGTATGCTCACTCACCCTGAGTGACTGAGCAGGCCTGACCCCACCCAATTCCTTTCTTTCTCCATCTCCTCCACACCACTAGCATCGGCATGCTTGGAGAGACCCCTGTGAACTTCCATCTTGCTTTCGTTCAGTGATGAGCGTTGGAGCTGCTGGGCTAATCATAGAGACAACTGCTAACGAATTCATATCCCGCCCCCCACCCGCCCTTGAACAAAGACCAGCAGCATAATGGTATCTGACATATATTGTCTGTTTGTTCTGCCATTTATTTCATCCTGACCCCTTACACACACACTGTGAAAAACCATTACTGTAAGTACTCATAATGCAGACCTGGTCTGATAGTCCAGAAATGACAGCAGCTTCCAGCCAAACTCAAACTATCTGACCTCAGAGCCCACATTTTTGGCCAACTTAGCATGTTTGCCTTCCATAAGAATTTTAGCACATGAGGGGAAAATAAGTAGTATAATTTAAACATAAAAGGAAGGAAGAGAAAGAGGAAGGGAGGGAAGGAAGGAGGGAGGGAAGGAAGGAAGAAGAATCAGGAAGCTTGTCAGCTATCCACCACCTTTTCTTTGGTCAGCTCAAGCAATAAAATAGCAAGCATGATGTCTTGGCATGTGGCTCTTTCCTGGAGTTCAGGCTGACACCCACACTCACGTTTCACATTTAAAGCTTTGATGCCTTAGTCAAGTGCGTTGAAGACATCAGCCAGAGTTAATGTCAAGTTGTCTTATGAAATTAGCTCGCTATGAGGAAGCAGTTTAGATTGACAGTGTTCAGAAGGTGGGTGGTGGCAGTACCAGTGAGGAGAGTGTGGTCTTGCTTGAAGCAGAGGAGCCACCGTGGTGCTCACAGAACAAGAGCTCTGAAGTTCTTCTAAAAAACAATCCTGCTATGGCCATTGTGTGGGAGACCTCTGCATTTTGCTGAGAATCAGTAATCCTGCTGAGGACTTATATGGTTAATGTGCTAGAAAAGCCTTCATAAAATGGCATTTCCTTTTCCAGCTTTCCAGCCTCCCACACCTGTGCTTGCCAGCTTCTTGTACGAACACAATGGCCTCACTGGCACCATCAGATTTCACTGCCAATGAAAAAGCAATAAACTATGTCATAACCACCTACGATCTCTTTGAAACCCACCCAGCTGTTTGGACATTGCAACCAAGCATAGCATCTCCTTTATGTCGCTAGGAGACCAGGTGGCTGCAAAGCAATTAATGGCACCCAGCCCATTCGCCATCACCCCTCCTTCAGTGGTGCTTACCTCCCTTGTCCCTTCTTACTCTTTGTCTTTCTCTCTGCTCCAATTGAGACTACAGTGAACAAATATGGAAGTAGGATATTCCGCTTTGTACAGGCCCAGTGTTAGATCTTAAATGACCCTGAGATAAATATTGAGCACTCTTCAACCCTTGTAGCTGACTGAATAGGAGACAATGATACAGGGAATGTGTACACACTAAATAGCATGAGGTCGTATTTTGTCCTACTGGTTTGCCACTCTGTGATGGACAAGTTGATTATCCTGTCAGGACTCTGGACAGTTCACGGATCTGCCCATGGGTTTATTTAGTGTTCTGATCCTTTGAGCTCTAACACTACAGGAGCAAAAAAAAAAAAAAAAAAAAAAAAAAAAAATCTCTTATTATCTTGGGCTGCAAAACACTAATGGAGATTCAGTAAAATCTTTAATTAAGCACTAAGTGCTGATGCATAGAATCTGAAAGAAGCTAATGTTTGCACTTAATATTAGCATTTATTTTCTTCTAATGAACATCAAAGTAGGTACACTGCAGCACAAAATGGTAAGAGATAAATGGCTTCATATTAGGAAAGCAGGAGGCCACTTCTAAGGACCAACAAATGTGTGATGCAGGCTGCAAAGGAAGGAAAGCAGTTTTAACTGCAAGGCAACTGAGGACATCAGGTCCGCGGTCCCAGGGATGGCATGTGAGAAAGCACAAGCAGGGCCCTTGAACTCCTATCCCGAGCCCTCACATAGAGGCCAGGTACATGAGGTGAATACCCGTGATCATGGTGATCCCTCAGCAAGCTGGGAGCTGAAGACACAGAGTCCCCAGAAGCTTACCGGCCCCTTCGCCTGGTATTAGCTGCAGTGAACGTGAGACCATGCCTAGAGTAAGACAGATGTTAAGGACTGACATCCAAGGTTGTCTCTGACCTCCATATATGCACCACAGGTTGTTTGCACCCACACTTACACAAACATACACACACAAATGTGCACACTTCATAAAATAGTAACCAACTTATACATACAAATGTATTACACTTACAGTTACTAGGTGCTGGGCAAAGGAAGCAAATAAAACAAAAATTTCCAAGTAGACAAATATTTATCAGGAGTTCACGCGGAAAAGTTAAGGAAAAAAATGAATAAGAGACTTCATAATCTAGCAGTAAGAACATAGAGTGAACTAGAGCTTGACACCAACACCAATGCAGAGACAATCCGACGTAGATTTAGGGGCTTTGGCTGAACAGTAAGCTAAAGACAGAATATATGTAAAAGAAGGTAAGAGCTAAAGCCTAGGAGTCAGCATTAGCATTTTTGGTGGTCGTCTGGGACCTGATCTTTGTGTACATAAAGGAGATTCTGGTCTGAATTCTGGAAGTAACTGTTTTTTTTTTGAAGGTTTTAACTCAGAAGTCTGATTACAATATATGAATGCTTGGGGGGAAATCTTTTATGTAAATTACTGTCACCTAATATTAGGCTAAACCAGTAAGATAAATTCACCAAGTGAATGCATCTGAGTTTTCAGAACAGAAATGACCCCATGACATCCTTTCTGACAGTATCTCTTATAGCGTGTAAGATGTGTCTGTATTATTACCATTTAGGTTAGCATTACAGAAGCTTTGGAACTTCACAAGTCAACAGCTAATTTGACTTCCTAGTGGTAGAAAAAGAAAAAGAAAAACAGTCCTGACAGATGTATCCCATGAAAGCAAAGTGCTGAAAATTAAAGAATGCCTAGAATGTTCCTGTCAGTTCCCATTTTCTTCACAAAGGCCTTCTCATAGATGAACAATTTCAGGGTGTTCTGCTTATAAATAGGCCACCTCCCAGATGCTAAGCTGTGCCCTACCACAAGGCTTGCCCCAGGTTTGAAGACTAATGAGTGTGGTAAGTCAGACCTGGTTAAAACTGCCTTCGCTTATGTTGAACCAAAAAAATACCATTCAAGAGACACATGCACAGGACAAGGATGCATGAGGGAGCCTCGGTCTTCCTGGTTATTCGGAGAGCACCAGAGATGGTCCCACAGCACAGTGGAAGTAAATTGTTGCATTTAGAGCAGTTCAGATCCTCTGGCTGACTTATCAGAATAGGAGTATGGCTGCCCTTATACCTCTATTTATTACCAATCAAATGAGTCTACGTCACAATTACTGGCTCCGTGGGTTCTTGTATTAGAATACTCAGTCCGCAGCTGGGAGTAGCCATGAGATGTAATGGAGCAAAATAGCTCACAAGAAACTTGAGGTTTCTTGGGATGGCCCTGCATCCTGTCTTCTCTACTTCCTGACTCAGACATAATTCAACCAAACCACTCCATTCTACTGCTGCCGTGCCACTCTGCCATGTTGGATCATATACCACAGAACTGTAAGTCAAAAGCAGAAACAAACAAAACAAACTAACCTTCCTCCCTCCAATTGCTTCCTGTCAAACATTTGGTCACAGCAATAAGAAAGGTGACAAACACTCTGAGAATGCTCAAGCCTCTTCCTTGAAACTGGAGCTACTAAATCTTTTACTATATATTTCCTGACAGTCAGCACAATAGATGAATTGAGGCCAGCTTCATTTTTTAAACAATGCCAGAGCATGTGTCTGTCACCAGTGTACTTTGAGCATTTGTTTAAAGACCTGTGAAGAAATGTAAAGTTTCTATCGGTTTTCGTGGGAGCATGTAAGGGCAAGAAGAGCTGCACAAGTGACCCTTTCATATCTGACATCTTGTCCAATGCCTACTGAAGTCAACAAAGGATGTCATTGCATACCTCCTGGGAACATCCACACTATGCGCAACCTGGTACCATGACAATGAATAGCTATTGGATAGACGTAGATAGACTTCTCCAGGAAATACTGGAATATTTTGTGTGAGCACTAGAAGAGCCAAAATATTCCTATTCCCTCAGTGCTGAGGAGCACATCCTCAAGGCTTCTCCCTGCTAGTCATTCTATGCAGAGCAAAACCCACGCTGCACTTTTAAGCTGCCAGGATGAAATGGCACGCAAAGGGGAAATGAGGGCACAGAGCTGATGGCAAGGGTAAGAGAACAGGGCCTGTGTAATATGGGAACAGCAGCCGGAAAGCCAGAGCACAATACGAGATGCAACTAGCTGGAGAAACAAAGGGCAGCCAGACAATATTTCACAAATACATTAGGAACAAGACAAAGGAGAATGTAGACCCACTAATTAGTAGGGAGGGAAAACAAATAGCAGATGCATCAGAAGGCTTGAGCTTTTAATACCTATTATGCTCTAGGCTTCACAAAAATGGTTAGCTATCATCAGAAGCCGAATATAAACCACAGTAATGAGCACATGGGGAAGGGGGGGGGGAGTTTAAATGAAAACCAAACAGATTAGTAACTACTTAGTCAAGCTGGATAGTTTCAAATTGGGACCTGACAAAAGTCATGGTACTATGTAATAATAAAAAAAAAGTACTTTGCGAAATTCAAGTTCCTATTAAAAGTGTTCTTGAGAGAGGAGTATGATTTCAAATGACTAAATAGGAAGCAGTGGCAGGCCAGTGTGAGCAAGACAGAGTGAGATGTGGCTGGAAACAAAAGTTTGGGCCCTTAGGGGGCAAAGCAGGGTGTCCTCTACTGTGGGGCAGGCCTAGTGAGTTAGAGATAGGAAGTCTAGAGCCAAAGCACAGGTAGGGAAGATTCTATAGTGCTGAAGGGACAGGTAAGAGAATAGAGCATGTGCAGCTCAGGAGCATCAGCCAGAAAGCCAGGGTGCAATGGGTAGACAATCACTTAAGATGAGTTTCTAAGATGTCACATCTAAAACCAGGTTTCAACTATAGATTCTATAGGAGTATCTAGGTAGAGTCTGGAAATAGAAGTCAAGGTTCTATAACTCTTATTTGTAGGTTATCAACTCTTCATTCCTGCTCTATATTATAGAGCATGCTAAATATACTATATGTATTTCACATTTTCCTAGGAATCTGTTAAAATGGGCACCATGACTGTGTATGTGTTTGCTTTAATGGAAGACAGTGTCTCATTATGTAGTCCTAGCTTACCTGATACTCACTATGGCCTCAACTTGACTCAAACTATGATAATCCTCTTGTTTCTGCCTTCAGGGATCCCACATGCTACCATTGCAAACTATATTTACCTGCTCAGTTGCTAACTGTAAGATACAAGATCTATATAACTGCTTAGATTTGTTATATGATGTTTTCTTAATTTATTCCATTGATCTATGATCATGAGAGCTCTATTTTTAAAGGCAGGTCTAGTTTTAAAATAAGACATAAATTCTTCAGAAGTATATTTGTCAAGGTTCTCTAAAGTAACATAGCATATAATGTATGTGGGGGGTAATTATTAGAATGACTTTCAGATTGTGGTCCAGCTATTCCAACTAAGGCTGTCTGTGAACGGAAGGTCAAAGAATCCAGTAGTTGTCCAATCCATGGAACTGGATGTCTCTGCTCGTCTTCAGGATATAACAGAATCCTGAAGAAGTCTGCTCTAATGCCAGTAAAGGAGTGGACTTGCTAATGAGGCAAGGGCAAGCAGGCCAAAGGCAAAAGCTTCTTTCTTCCATGTCCTTATATAGACTTCAATCAGAAAACATGGCCCAGATTAGGGGTATGTCTTCTTAAATCAAAAGATCTAGATTATAGGCATGTCTTTCCACCTCAAGATCCAGATTAGACATGGATCTCCCCACTTCAAATAAAGCAAAAATCCCTCACAGGTGTGCCCCTGCATTTTTGGGTTTTAGTTAATTCCAAATATAGTCAACTTGACAACCAACAATGGCCATCACAAGAATGATCACACGTTTTAAGATCAGCATGAAAGTTTGAATGATGCCCTTTCTGGCATGTAAATCTGTGCACTGATTTCTATAGATGTTTGTCCTTGAACCCAACAGAAAATTCAGAAATGGGGTCTATGGTCAGGCCTTACGTCACATGAAAATATTATGGACAGTCTCTTGAATAAACATTCGAGCAGTATTAAAGTAGAATTGAGATCTGGGGCCTCATGCCATTCAAATATTATTATCAAAGAAAATTGTCATGTGCACTGGGAACACTCCTTACAATGAGATTTCCTTCCTGTTGGGTCTCTCGGGCAGTCCAAATGCCCAGAAATTAGCTCAACGAGAGCTACAGGGGGATTTCTGGCACTTAGAGAAAACCCAGCGTTCCTCAGGAACTTATGAAACCAGTTCCCATCTGCCAAATGGAGTCATTTCCCTGATCTCTGGCAGAAGGGACACAGGGCTCCACTGATATATACCTGTGACTGCATATCAAAGCCCATGCTCAGTTCCAGGCTCCCTCAGTTCATACTCAGGAGAACTTGTTATATATCTCAAAGCTTCCATGTTAGCATGCTGCCTTTTTACCACCCCAGGCTCTCCTCTCCTCCTCCTCCTCCTCCTCCTCTTCCTCCTCCTCCCAGATATTTATTCTCTTTATAATGGCAAGGTTTTATCCCCTGCTCTGGCTATTCTTTCTTCTCTCTCTCTCTCTCTCTCTCTCTCCTATGCTATCCTCTCTCTTTTTAAAAATTCATTTTTATTGGTTATTTGGGAATCTCACATTATGTGCACCAGTTGAGGAAAGCCATGTGGTGACACCATGTGGTAACAGGAGCTGGTTGGGACTAGCTCTACCATGCCCATAACACACATCCCTCTCCCCCTGCACCACAGTGCTGTGATCTGATGTGGAACAGGGTAACTCTCCCACCAGGGGTGGGGCCATCTCTCCCATGCCCCATGATCATTAACATGGCTTCAAGTATCAGCCCCAACAACAAGCATTGTTATGGGCTTCAGTGTTAGTACAGGCCACAGGGCCACAGGGCCACAGGAAGCAATACGGCCTGTGCCTGTATCAGGACCACTGAGCCACTCATGGCCCTCAAGGTTTGCATGGACCCCAGGCCTCCTTTTATGGTGTCAGGTGGCTACACATGCTGCTCACATCAGTGTGCCCCCTGAAGTAACCAAGTATGAGGACATCACAGAGGCATCAGGCAGTGGCCGGGACCCCATGCATCCACCTGGATCTCTGGCTTCATGGTGGTCTGGAGCAGCAGCATGGACCACTGACACCAACATATCATCTGGTGGACCATGATGGTCCCTTGAGGAGGTCCAACCCAGGAAGTGAACCTTTCATCAGAGCCAGAGTGGTATTATGGTCTGGTGGGTGGCAGGTTCCAGGGTTGACTCGGCATCTGCATAAGCCGTAAGATATTGTACACCAACCCTACTAAGATATAACAGTATGTCCACCAGCCCTGTCCTTCACCTGTCACCACTATCATGTCTCCAGTTCTGCCTTTCTTCCTTGCACATGCATCACTCCATTTTTATTTCCTACCCATCTATCACATGTATGCTCCTTGTAGAGGTGCCCGTCTGTCCTTGCTTCTCCCTGTCTCTTGATATCTTACAATCTCCATCATTCTCTCTAGCTTTCCCACCCCTGGCTATGTGCAGTCTCTAGCTGTATTCATTCCTCTTCTTTATTTCTCTGCTTCTCTGCTCTGGTCTCTTCGAGATGCCTCTGGCTGATTTCTCTTTCATGTCTACATATAAACCTTAACTGTGTAATAGAATGGTCATGTTGGCAGTTTCCTTGCTGTGCCTCTTTATATACCTCTAGAAATAGTTCAAGGATAATCCTTAGAAATAATTTTATTTTACTAGTACTTTAAGAATGGGTAGGCATGTTTTGTTTTATTTTAGGAATTTTGAACATAATAGTTGGTCTTCCATCATAGAAGCATTCTAATAACACATCATTTGGCATCACTATGTGTGAGTGATATTTTTTAAATCAGGAAGACTTTGTTTTTACATGAGGGCTGTGAATTTCCTGGAGAGGGGATATATAAAGCGTTTATTTAGAACCAAGATTTTCAAATGGAGTCTGAATGGTAATGTGGTATAAGGGTATGTGTCTGAAAACCCCAGTGTTGTAGTCCTGCTACAGAAAGCTCCCTGGAGATGATCTACTTCCTTCTCTATTTTTAATTTATATATTTATAGAAAGCAACATGACATATCAATGTACAGTCATATACATAACAGATTAAAGCAACCTGTCCAACATAATTACTACCTCACTTATCATTTTGTTCAGCAAGAACATGTAAAATATGCGTTTTAAGACTTTCCAATCCTACTGTACATTATTCACTGGCCCCATCATGCTCTACCAGAATGCGCTCCTCCTATCTAAAGCCACTGTTGTACCCGTGCCCATCATTTCCTCAGTGGCCCATCCCTAAGATCCCATCACCTTCATCTTGTTCTCTTTTATGAGTCCAGTACTTTAAATTTCCACAAGTGGATAAGAGAATGAAGACTTTCTTTCTGGCCTTACTTGTTTTACTTAATATAATGTCCCTCTGTTTTGAGACAAATGACAGGATTTCTTTCTTCTCTGTAGGATCCCACTGTATGTTCCTAGTTCTCCATCTTGCCAAGTGCCAATGGCTGCACTGCTGATTGGTTCCATACCTTGGCTGTTATGCACAATGTTGCCATGGACATAGCACATGTATGCCGCTTCGACATCTTCATTTCCTTTAGATATGTGTCCAGTGATAAGATGTTTTGTTTAATTTTAAAAAGAAATCCTCAAACTATTTATGTCGGGGCTGTATTAGTTTATATTCCTACCAACAATAGACAAGGGTTCCATTTCCTCCAAATCCTTTCACGTCTGACACTTTCACTAGCAGATAGAAGAACAAGGTTGAGCTTATAAAGGCAGTGATCCCTGGGCCCTGTCCTTAGTAGCTGACATATTGGCTTAGCTATACCTCCCTCACCAAGGAACTTCTACCACAAGGAAGCCAGCACATGGGCTTCTATTCGGGGCTTTCCCCTTCATCTTAAAAAGGCTGTTTGCGGTGTTATTTCCCTCCTCCTTCAGAAAAACAACACACCAAGATGATACAGCCAGGTAGTAAGTAGATGTTTTCTACTTACTGGGTGATCTTAGAGGCTGGTCCCTCAGATAGCTAGCTCACGGCAAAGTGTGTTTTACCAGACTGGCTCAACATATTTCATTTCACCTCACAGATAACTAAATTTCCACAACTTGAAGTCTACCCTCATGTCCTTTGTTTCTTTATGACCATGAAGCTAATGTGTCAACATGGAGCAGGTGAATTCTCTAAACTTCCTGGTTCTCTTTTCTTCATTCTTTTTCTCTTGCTCTCCTTCCTGAGGATGAAGGCACAGAGGATACAAAGACCAAAAGGCGTGGGTACCTGGAGAACATAAAGAAGGCCAGTGAAATGGCTTAGAAAAGTGGCCCTGGGCTGCAGACACCGCTTCCTTGCTTCACAATTCTTCTGTAAGCCAGTTGACACTGGCAATAAATATCCGCTGCAGATGGTACCCTGTGCAACAAATGTTAGCTACATAACAAGAACTCAGTCTCAAGCTTGGCGAACTGATCTTTCAAACTAAGACATGAATATGTTAATCTATCCTCTCCTAATTAGCAGGAGACTAAGAGGGAGAGATTCCACAGCATGCCTGCCTGCAGCCCACATTTGTGCTTTGTCCTTCTTCATCCTGGGGATGAAGATGGCGCTGACGGCACTCCTGCTCACAGCCGTGTTTGCTTCTTAGCATGTATTAGCAAATAGGAGAACTAAAGAAGCAAATTGTTCATGCACAAAGCACTTCTTTGAGAAAGATCTAAAGTAAGGAATTTTTTAACTTAAAAATTGAGTTTTTGTCCTAAGAATATTTTCATTATTGTTGTTAGTATTATTTTCACGCTACCAGCTACCCAGTAGTAGTACATTGGAGGATGGCAATTGAATGAAAACTTGATTTTTATTTCATCTAATGGAAAAGCACTACTACTATTATTATTATTATTATTATTATTATTATTATTATTATTATTATTATTATTAATTATTATTATTATTATTATTATTATTATTATTAATTATTTTACAAATTACCCATAATTACAATTGTCGGGAGAATGTTTTATCAGCCTTGTGGGATAGAAATAAGCTAGACACACAATAGCACTTCCTGGTCTCTGATTTAAATTGGTATGCTCATTAATGGCAATGTAAATTAACACTATAGCAGTTTTACTCCCTGTCATTTGGGGCAGAGTCTGACACTGCTGATGAACAACGTGTGGCTGACTTTGCCTGAATACAGTCAGAGGTGTCTGTGCAGTGCACCTGGGGTGTGCTTTTTAGTGGATGGAGAATCTGCCTGTCTTACCACATCGATGCTTGTTCATAAGTCAGTAAGCAGCGATGGCGTTTTTCCCCCCTCTACAATAATTTTGAAGATTAGTAAGCTAGTTGTGATGTCTGCTTTGAAGACCTCTCATGTTATCAACTACAACTTTCTCAACTTTCGTATTGGATCACCTTAAATGCCTAAATCGCCTCTGTCTCTGTGTGAAACAAAGGCCTCCCAGACAAGGATGAAGTGGAGGCAGAAAGGTGTGAGGCCTTTTCTCACAAAGGACATGGCTGACCCTCCTATTAAAAAAAAAAAAAAAAGACAATTAGTAACATGTACTATGACAACTTTGTTTCATTTGAGTGTTAAGAGACACAGGGGCCTTCGGAAGGAAGACCACAGACCACAGAGGAAGCTGGCCATGTGTAGATTTCATAAAGCATGAGGAGGGGCAACCATGTGAGAATCCAATAGGACCAAAAGGGTAGCTGAGAACGAAGGCCTCTAGACTAAAGGAGGGCAGCTCGCTGAGGCCCGTCTGTTCAGTTTATTTTGGGCCTGTCTGTGTACGTGCCTCCCTCCTAAGAATCCTGCAGAACCCTTTCTGGCATAAAGGCCTTCTGATCTACTCCCAGACAAAGGAGGTCACAGAAGTTCTGTAAGGCCAGCTCCAACACAGAAACGGTAGTATTTTTAGGCCTTCTATCTCGCTTTGGGTAAAATGGGTTTTGCTTTCTATGACTTACCTTGGGGGAAAAGGTCTTTCTTGTTTCTCCGACTCACTTCAGAGGAGAATAAAGGATGGAAAAAGGAGAGCAGAGAAAATCAGAAAGACCGTGGTTCCTGGGCCATTTCTGGAACCTTCCAATGTGCTTTAAATTCAAAGTATATGGCATGCTAAAGTGTCTTCCTTTGTAGTATCATTTTCCAAGTCTTGACAGTGACGAAGATGCTCTGCCCCAATGTCTGCATCACTTTTTACAGACTACAGAGGTGCCAGTTTCTCTAAACTGTGGCTTACCTAGTAATTCACAACTGCTCTTCATTCCCCAGAAAATACTAAAGTCTTGTAGAAGCTCATTGATTTCTATGCCCAGGTGGGATAATCTCTCTCTCTCTCTCTCTCTCTCTCTCTCTCATTCTCTCACTCTTTCATACACACACAATATCCAATCAAACATAACTGGTTTTGTTTGTACATTTCACACATTTTACAACTTTAAATTTATTTCAGGGTGGCACAGGTCACAGTGTACATGTGGAGGCCAGAGGACAACATGTGGGATTCAGTCCTCTTCTTCTGCCATATGTGACCTAAGAGATTGAATTCAGGTTGTCATGTTTGGTAGCCATTACCTTGGCTTACTGCACCATCTTGCTGGCTCTAGGGTGACTGTTTGAATATCTTGATGTTATCACTCTATAGACTGAAAGTGACAGAAGTGATGGTCGTGAAACGGGACCATTCTCAGTTGCTCTGCAGCTACAAGATGTTGATACCTGGCTGCTTACAATATATGTGGACATAGCAGATGATAATATGGGCAGGCAGAGTGGAAGAGGACAGGTTTCTAAAGCAGCCCCCAGCATGCTACTCATTAATTCTATTAAAAACTATTTTCAGTGCTCACTCTGTACTGTTCTTTTATTCCAGATGCAAAACAGAGTGGTCTTTTTTAATGTCATGTCTTCAAATTACATAGGAGTAAACCAGAGGGTGGACCTACACCTGCAGCAGATGACTGCTCATAGTATTTGTAATGCAAAATAGCTAATTAGAAAGATGGTCAATTGGGAGTTTTCTGCTGAGATTAGCATATAAAATCAGAGTTGTGTCTCTGTGTACATTTAGACTTACAGTATCAGCAAATGAACAACAAATAGTCAATCCAACATCAGATCTACCAAAAATAAGCTAACCATGTCTCTAAAGAAAATGCCTTGGGATTGGCATTCACTTGCACTTCCTTCATCATCTCAGTTTGACCCTGATGGAAGAAAGTGCCTGTCTTCAGACCCAGTCATGACCCAATGGTCACAAGACTAGCCAGAAGGCTCCCAGTGTCGCAGTACTCCACTCATTCTGTGATACCATATTTGTGTTATTCTTTGCATAGCATCTACATGATGAAAAGGAAGGTAAGCGTAGGACTGACTGGACACTGGAAAGCCTAGAATAAAGCTATTGGATGAGAAAAATACCAATTGTAAATTGTGGGTGTTCTGAAGCAGCCAGACGGCCAGTGCTGTATACAATACTCACATTCTTCAAGACAGCTAACATCTTGCCCATCCTGGGCCAATTTTTCAGATGTGTTCAATTGGGCAGAGTCTATTTGGTAGCATCTAGTTGGTACTGCTCTAAAATTCCTTCACCAAATATTTCAGAAGTCTTTAGTAATCATTTGTTCCAATGATTTAATTAAAATTTAAGCCACACATCTGTTTGGAAACATATCAGCAGAGATAGAGATGCTTGTTCATGGGCTGGTGATTGACAAGGGGAACAGATTGACTTGGCATTTATGTGGAACTCATTAATCTTTTTCAAGTACATCCTGGGGAAACATGGACTTCTCTCAGCAAGCTGTTCTGAGAACAACAGCACTTTCATCTTGCATAGTTGGAATCCTAATTACAATGGAAGTCAGAGTTAAGGAAAGGGGCCCCAACTCTTTGGTGATGTTTCCTGTAAATATACCATATAGCATGGACAATGGCAAAACTCTTGTATATGACATCACTGACCTTGCTGAACTCAGTAGAGTTTATATGCTTGAGACCAGCCTGTCCTAGAGCTAACAATCCTCTTTTCTCAGATTCTTCCATTCTAGGGAGACAGGTGTCTGCCACATCACACATCGCCCTGCTACTGTAGTCTTAATAGCTAGCTAAGCTAAAGCCAACTCTGAGCTCCTTCTTAGATAGGACATGTAAAATGCTGGTCCCTGACTGTGGTTTTATCTCTCATTTAAGTAGCGTGTCTTTGCGTTTCAAAACAAACTCACTAGAGATCTTGGAGACTTTGAAGTCATCATGGTATATTGAGAAATTAGATACAAACATGGTACAAGAAGTAAAAGATTAAAGATAGATAGTGATCACTCTAAATAAAGAGTAAATGTGGGGCATCCATCCTTAAGAAGACACCCTTCAAGTATCAGCAAGAGAGAAAGAGGCTGATGGGAATTTCCATGAATTTAGCATTTCTGGCTTTGTTCTGGCTTTGAATGCTGTCTCTGCACATTTAAATCCATCTTATTTCAGAATGCTGGATTCGTAACAGAAAAAAAAAATGGTGCAGATGGCTAAATTATCCTCACTTGTTTGAAACCATGACAACTTACCATAATATAGCTTTAAACACCTGAAATTAATTAGAGAGAGCACATTTAAACATGGAGAGCAGGATTTATAGTATGGGATTAAATACAGGGACGTGTTTTGATTTTAGACTGTCATTTATTATTTTACCTATAAATGTTGATGAAACAGTTTATTTTGTCTGTTAATAAAGTATATTTTAAGAAACATGGGGAGAATCACCTGCCTAATGTTCTAAGCATAGGCATTTTTGAAAACCCAGCATGAAATTTTCTTTTAATCATGGTATAGATTTTTAGTGATTGTCTTAAGTTTCTGTTGCTGTGGTAAAACACCATAACCAAAAGCAAGTTGGGGAGAAAAGGATTTGTTTTCTGTTACAGCTGCAGTCCCCTATTCAGGGAAGTCAGGACAGGAATTCAAGGCAGGAACCTGGAGTAAAACTGAAGTAGAGGCCGTGAAGGGATGGGGATTACTGCCTTGCTTCTCAGGGCTGTGTTAAGCTATCGAGGACCCCCTACTGAGGGGTAGCACCAGTCACAGAGGAAGGGGCCCTCCCACATCAATCATTAAGCAAGGAAATGTACCATACGCTGGTTTTCAGGCCAATCTTGCAGAGGCACCCTCTCAGATGACTTAGCTTGTATCAAGATGACTTAAAACTTACCAGCACAGTAGCTCTTATAGTCAAAAAGGAAGCTACACTAAGAGTTTTTAAGGACCGTACATAAGTCACTAATTTTATATCATATTATCTCCTAACATTATTACAAGTTCTTCACAAGCTTGCACTAATTCTTGCCTGTCTCTGTGTGTCAGAGTAAGCCAGAGAGATCACAATATGATGGAGCCAGGCAAGCACTGATTCGAGCCTTGACTCCACAGATGACTAGCTGCATGGTCTTGAGCCAACAGCTTAACCACTGGAGTACAGAGGAAAGTCTCATAATGAGAAGGAAAGAAGACCAGACATAATGGCACATGGCTTTTAGGACATGAAAATGTCTGGTGTGACTCAAGCTATGTTCAAGTTCAGATGCTGATGCTGATCCTGGAAAAGATATGGAGAGGTGGGTCTAGAAGAGAGCTGGGACACACAGATGAACACGTAGACTCTAATGATAGATAATACGTAAACCTGTAAAATGAAATGGCATCACCAAAGGGGTCAGTTACAAGAAAAAAGAGTGGCACTAAGTATAACATTTAAAGATTAATCAGTCAACAGTGAAAGAAACTGAGCAAGTCTGAAGTAGAATACCGAAATGCTGCCATGTTTCAAAGTGTTTTGAATACAAGCAAATGCTGTGTAATGGTGAAAAAAGTTCAAGATAAAAAATATTGCTTTGGATTTACAGGGAAGACTTAGAGGAGAAGTAGAGAAGGAGGCCAATTGGGAAAAGGTTAGGGGCGAATGAAGGAAGAAAAAAAATCAAGCAGTAAATGTAGAAATACTTTCAAAAGCTTAAAGTAAAAGATGACAGTTATTTAAGACATCTCTGAAATGCTTTTAATGATGGAAGACTTGAATACTGTCAGGTCCTAAGGGTACCCTATCTCCTCTCACAAACGTCAGGCCCACTGATTTGGGCCAAAATTGAGTCTAGGCTGAGCTCAAGCTGGACTATAGAAGGATTTTGGTGCTCAGGTAAAAGCCAGCATTCCTCCGAAACTTGTGAAACAGCTTCCTGTCTGCCAAAAGGAGCCATTTTCCTTGCCTCCATCAGAAGGCATATATGTCTCTCTATTGGTGTATACCTCTGGTGCCTATCAGTGTATCAAAGTCCACGCTGGCCTCCAGGATCCTACAGTCCCTAGTCCCAAGTACCTACCATACATTCCACAGTCCACACTAGCATCCTAGCATCCTGGTCTTTCTCGCATCCCCAACTGCTCCCTGGCTCCTCCCCAACTATGCTAGCTTCTATGCTAGGTCCCAGCCTGTTGTACAAAAGCTGCTCTTCTCCCAGATACCTCTTCTTTCTATATGTAGTAGCAAGATTTCCCTCCTGCCACCTTCTTCTCCTTCTTCTCCTTCTCCTTCTCCTCCTTCTCCTTCTCCTTCTTCTTCTTCTTCTCTCTCTCTCTCTCTCTCTCTCTCTCTCTCTCTGTCTGTCTTTCTCCCTCCCTCTCCCCTCCCCTCTCACTATTCTTTGTCATTTCTGATTCTCTAGCTACCACATGTGGTACAGTCTGTTTCTTTTTCTCTCTGCTTTTTGAGGCACCTCTGTATGTTTCTCCCTTTATTATCTACAATAAAACCTTTTTTCCCTAACCATGGAGCCACCATCACAGTGCTTTACTGCACCCCCACTTAAAAAGTTTGTTTTTGTTGATGGGGCTCAACTGTGAAGAAAAGAAGAAACTGATCAAGTTTCCGGTCAACCTGAGAGAAAATAAAGCAAGTGACATAGTGGTAATCTCGGAAAACAGAACTTTTCAAGTCAGTGGAGATGGAGATAAATTTTATAATGGCTGGATAAATTGAAAATATGGACTCTGTGCTCTAACACAATTTTTCTTTCCTCAGTTATCTGTAGTTCTGTGTCTATCTTCTCTGTTTGCCAGATATCAAGTTAAAATCTATTTCAGAGCAGAAGAGAATAGGGCTAATTTTTGGGAAATGGTTGACTTCAGACCACCAAATTGTTTTTAGGAGCAGTCAGATTATCCCAATACATCATTATGATCCCAAAGAATTGTCCTCCCTCACCCCCCCAAAAAAAGAAAGGAAACTATTTTATCACCAGTCAGACTAAATATGACGTAAAGCACTTAATACTTGAGTGGGCCTTTAGAGATCTTCTTTATAAACAGGACAATTTTAAAATAAATGTGTGCTTATATATGCTAATACCATGGATTAGTTAATTAAATGCCAATGAACTCAAGAAAAAAAATCAGTTTTTAAGAGAAAGAGGGAAAAAAGTAATATCATGTTGGAGAGGTTCTATTTTGCCTAGAATTTAATTATCACTTCCCTCCCCATTATAGAGGGGCATAGTCATGAATCACTGTAATCAAACACACAACACTCAACATTGGTCAGATAAGTCAATAGTAGATATGAGTAATATACATTCAAAGTGTGGAAGAAGACATAATGTACAATATGTTAACAGGTATAGGGTTATGGGAGGTAGGTCTGTAGTACCAAAAGAGTGAGATGCCAGGCTGGGATGATGATGGCTCTATGAATAGTGTTTGTTGTAGAAACATGAGGACTGGACCTTGAATTCCCAGACCCTTCACAAAGCCAGATGTGGGAGTACACATCTGTAATCTCAATGCCACAATGAAAGGTGGTGTCTTGGTCAGTGTTCTATTGCTGTGAAGAGAAACTATGATTAAGGCAACTCTTAGAAAAGAAAATATTTAAATAGAATATGCTTAAGAGTTTCACAGGTTTAGTCCGTTATCATCATGGTAGAACCGTGGTGGCATGCAGACAGGCATGGTTCTGGAGAAGTAGCTGAGAGTTCTACATCAGAATCTTCGGGCAGCCAGAAGAGAAGAGACAGTGGGCTTGGTTTAGGTTTGTGAAACATCACAGCCCCACTCCCACTGCCAGTGACATACTACCTCCAGTAAGCCCTAACCTCCTAATCTTTCTCAAGTAATGCCACTCCTTGATGAGCTTATGGGGTCAGTCTGATGCAAACTACCACACACAGGGACGTGAAAACTTCCAGAAGCTCTCAAGCCAGTTAACCTGGTATATGCAGCAGGAAAACAAGAAAAAGGAGACCCTGAAAAATAAAGTGAAACCAAAGATCAACACCAAAGCTTGTCTTCTGACCTTCACACACACTATGAAATGCATGCACTTGCACCTGTGTGTGTACTCATACTAGATAGGCGCACACGCACACACCCACAAGGCATGCATGCATGGGCACACACATGTGCACATATACACACACACACCCCATATATACACACATTCATACACTCATGCACACTCATATAAACATGCACACACATACATATGCTCATACACACATACACATGCATGTATACACACACATATATGCACACAAACATGCATACACACACATATATATGCACATAAACACACTCAGACACAGGCACATGCACACACATACACATACAAATTAAGATGGATGAGATGCTTTATAGCTTCTATGGAAAACTGAGGTTGGATGTTTGAATGATCTGGTTTGGAAAACTTGAAGTCAATTTTTAGGAGTGAGCAGGAACTGGTCCCTTTGGAAAGGAGGGCTGCTTTATAGAAGGATGTTCCACAGAAACCTGACAAGAAGCAGAGAGCCCAGTGGTCATGCCACTAGAGTCCCTGCCCCATACAAACCTCAATTTTAGAAAGGGTAATGGCATCCCGAGATAATGAGCCTTAAATTTACACCTTATACCACACTTACAACATAAGATGAGCATCTATGTTTTCATAGGATCGAGCTGTGATTTCTTATGGCCTAACCTTACATAATGTTGGCAATGGGGGGAGGGGAACGCTTCAAGAGAGCCTTTAGGGTCATATTGAAAAGAGACCTATTTGTTATGCTTCACATACTTTTCACATATACAGTTTTGGGAAATTGACTGCAATAAATACTCTGCCACCTGCTCTATGTGTGTATGTGTGTCTGTGTCTGTGTGTGTGTGTGTGTGTGTGTGTGTGTGTGTGTGTGTGTGTGTGT
>OU015749.1:11135654-11156449 GCA_907169655.1 Acomys percivali
GTGTGTGTGTGTGTGTGTGTGTGTGTGTGTGTGTGTGTGTGTGTGTGCACGCGCACATATTTACAAATAGCAGCTGGTTCTTTCTCTGTGTGAAAGGCTTCTCACTCAGGAATCTAAGGAAGCCAAGCTCTTCATTATGTTCATGTCAGTCTTGTGCCCGGCAATCCAAGGGCTTCATGATCAGTCTCATTATGACCCCAGAATCAGAAATCCCTGGCCTGATGTATGGACTGGAGCACCAACCGTAGTCCCAAAATGGAACAAACACAAGTGCAGCCATTGAAGAAATCTTGGTGACAAGGATAACTGGAGACGGACACCAGGCTGAGGGGTCTCTGCAGGTGTCGGGTGGGAAAGCAAGCGGCAAAACTTCACCAACCCGGATTAAGACTTTTAAAGAGTAAAGAGTCCGATATCAGGAGGGTTATTCCCAACAAATGTAGACAGTATAATTCGGGTGGAAAGTTTCCTGGTGTGATACAATCCCAGTGCACAAGCAGTATAATTACATCAAAATTTCACTCAGGGCACATGTCATTTCTTCTGAGAAGATGGGTTATAGAGACAGGCTACCTGCACTAGCTTAAGGGCCCAGGGCAGTTTCTGGCCTGGTCTCAGTCATACAAATAGCGTAGAGGTCATTTAATCCTGGTTATGGGAGCTTAGGGGAGACCATGGCTGTAAGGACCCTTTAGATTACTAGCCACCTCCTGTCTTGGTTGTAGGAGCTTGACATGGCCTGGCCCAACAGATAAACCAAATCAGCAGGCTGCTGATCACTTCCAGTTCCCAGCTTTTTGGGTGGAAGAACAGATTTTACATCTTTCCCATTGGAAAGACAATCCTATGTGCTTCAAGTTCCTGGTTTTCTCTGAAGATCTGTGCATGCATGGATGTTTGTGCTATGCTTCCAATGCATGACTAATTATTTTAACAGATAGAATTATGAATGTGTGTAGGGGGAATATGCATGTGTTTGTGTATACATGTGTTCAAGCATATGTGTACACATGCATGTAAAGAGCTCAATGTCAAGTGTCTTTCTCTATAGTGCTTCATGTGTGTGTGTGTGTGTGTGTGTGTGTGTGTGTGTGTGTGACAGAGTCCCTTATTGAATCTGGAACTCACTGACTGGTTAGGTAGGTTGGCCATTGAATCCCACAGATCTACCTGTGCTGAAGTTACAGCAGTATGTCACTATGCCTAGCTTTTCTATGGATACCGGAGATGAACTCTGGTCCTTTTAATTGTGAGGCAGGCACCGGCAACTGACCCTTCTTGCCAGCTCCAACAGACAATTCAATATCAAGTATTTCTTGGGTAACTAAATAGTAAAATGGGAATACTAAATAAGCACAGAAGATTGATGAGATGCACGATGCAAATTGACCCAAAAAATCTATAGACAACAATTGGAATTATTAAGTATACAAGATAAGAATCTTGTACACTAGCTCTGAGGGAAGGAAGCCCATCTCCAAGGAGAAGGCTTCGGTGACTGGCACTGATGGTTTTCAAAGGACATGCTGAGGCTGGATCTTTGGGCTTTGAAAAGCAAGCAGCAAATAGGCCAACCAAAGTGGATTCTGTTATTGCTCCTGCAATTGGAATAAAAGCAACTACTGAAGAGAACTAGCAAAGCTGTGGTCATTCAGGAAGTCAATAAACAGAGAAAAGCCCTCTTATATCTAGACTTGCAGTCAGACTCCTGTAACGCAGAGAACCAGATAGAGTGGTATGGCGACCAGCTCTATGGACCTGCAGAAAAGAATGAGAAGGTAAATGTGGGACCCAGATTAAATGGCTCCCTAGGCAGCAAGGAAAACTACTTTAGGGGAAGCTACCACAATATTGCGAAGAGCCCTAGAAGTGAGAACTGTGGGAAAATCTTCAGGCCTGTCACTGACTTTGTGAGACTTGGAGTGCAATTAAAAAGCTGCATATTGATCAAAGTGTAAAATAAAATATATCCCATCTCCTTATCTTAAGAAATATCATTTCAAAGTGACCCTGGGAGGCTTTGAATTTAACATTGGGGCACCTTTAGATTTCTAGGTAGTTATGGTATTGGCAACACCAGCCTTTCCTATACCCCTGCCATCAACTACCCAATGAATTGCTCTTATCTATGTGAGCCCAGACAACCTAACCTGAATATGCTCCTTTAATTATCACTCCCAGAAGCAACCCAGATTTATCACCCCTTGCACCTATGGCTATAAACACTATGCATTATTGACCCAATGAAAAGGCTTGGCGGACTCTGCAAGTAGTCTTTTCTGTTCTTTTGAACAGAAAACTTTGAAGTCCATGACATGTAAGGCCAGATTTTGGAAAAGCTTATGTATGCAATCCAAGTGGTTGTGGGACCATTATTCTCCAAGGACTTTCATGTATGAGGAGAGGATTTCCAAGAGGGAAAAATAAGCACCTTTACTGACACAAACCTTAGCAGGTTAAAAGAAGCCACTGTTAACCTCTGTTAGACAGGGGCAAAGAAAGGATGAAGAACTACAAATCAGATGATCTCCTGGGGAGCGTAGTCCTTCAGCAGAGAATCCCACAGTCCTACATCTGGATTTTTTGAAGACTGGGTGGACCTTTGCTGGATTGACATTAGAGAAAAATCTCAAGAGTTTCCAAAGAACCAGGTCCCTCCCTGTACACTACTTTGGGACCCCTACCCACCATTAAGATTTCAACTCATCACACAAGGAATTGGGGAAGCCCACCTCAAAACGGGCAGCAGAAGAAAGGCTGAGGAGAGGCTCCCAATGCTTAGCTGCTGGGGCAACACAGAAAACCTGGAACTCTAGTTCTTAAATATTATTGTTATTTTTTTTTCAGTCCTAAGCAGTGTGTCATTGCTTTTTTTCACTCAGCTTGTATTGAGAACACCTCCCGGTTGGAAATTGTACCACCAGGCAATAGAGTTATGTGCATAGTCCATCACCGAAAAAGGCTGAGACATAATAGAATACATTCGAAATAGCTCAGCAAATACTCATGCTCAGTTACAGTTTCCAGAGCAAATGACTTTGCTACTTGAAGCAGAATAGAAGAAAATAAGCCTGGCTAAATAAGGGAACCACTTCCAGATTTTTATTTCTTTTCCTTTGGGTATTCAGGGGAAGCCTGCTGGGCATCATTTTATTCTAGCAAACTTGGGGCCACAGATTTCTTAGTTCAATGGGGATGAAAGGATACTGGACATGTTTGGTTCTAACACACACACACTCACACACCCACCAGTACTTCTTTGCAAAAACTGGTGAGGCAGTTAGTAATCCTCCTTCCTAGTGTCTTGACTTTGAGCAGGTATTAAAAATGTTGCAGCTTCTTTTGCTGGAGACAGTGATGTTCAGCTGAGTGGAGAGGGACTTCAAGGTGAAGTTTTAATTCTGTGTCACTGTCCACATCGTTTAAGTCTGTAAGAATGCATGTCAACACACACAGCATAATATATCTTCCCCCGAAACCAAAAAGTCCAAGGACCCAGTGCAATTTAATGTGAGACAAAGGACAGCATCCTGCTGGCATTTAGCACTCAAATTATGCTTATCTCCTGCATACAGTCCAAGGCTACAGGATCCAAAAGGAAGATCCTGAGACTCTCAGGAACTTTGGCCATGGGGGCTGTTTACAATAGTCACCAAGAGCAATCTCACAGCTGGCTGATTTCTCAGCAAAACATCTAAGCTGGGCATTCAGTTTTGGAGAGGGCAGAGGGGGCTCTTTAAATGTCTAAGTGCTAAAAGACCTTACGACCCATGCAGTGACTTCTGGCTAAGCAGAAGGTAATGAAACATCAGGGAGGGGAGCTTGGACCCTCTCCATCCAAATTAGGGAATGGTACAAATGGTTAAGTTCACCATGTAAGTTGGTGAAAATCAAATACAGAAAAACAGCGCAGAAGGGCTGCATCTCCAAAGGGAGTGCATCTTTCTACATCCACCACTAATTAAAACTTAGGAGGGCCCAGGACTGTGTCTATGTGGACTCCTAAGGTGGATAGATTTGGGGTTTCGTTCACAAAGCGCATAAATGTAAAAGCACTGGCAGCCTTTAGACTGTGTTTATCCTGTATCTGACCTTTTCCCTGCTGCTTTTTGATGGTCTGGCCTACCTTGTGACACAGTAAGACTCTCACCTAGAGGTTCTAAAACCTTGCAGTAGTGAATCTTTGCTGAATCCAGAGAAATACATCTTCCATATGTGCTCACATTAAGTTATCAATAAGTATCAACAGTTCTGAGCACAACCTCTCATAAACAGAACTGCATCTTCAGATGATTGACATTTGATGTGGGTCAAAGGAAGAGGTAAAGAGGTAATGAGATTCACCAAACAAATAGCAGTGGCTGCCACCAACATATATCAGGTCATTTGTATCATCTATTTTATGTGACAAAACAGCATCATCCCCATTTCATAGATGAGAAAACTGAAGTGTGGATGGCCAAGTAACTTACCCAGAGTGACTTAAAAATTGATGTATATTCAAACACAGTTCCCTGTGCCTCCCCATATTTTTAACACCCATATTACATTGTAAGGGGAAAACCGTTGGGGTTTATAAAAATAAATGTACTGGTTTTCTTACTATTTTCCTGATGCTGTGATTAAAGACCCTAGCAAAACAACTTAAAGGATAAACAGTTTATTCTGGCTCACAGTTCCAAGATAGCGTCTGTGATAGTGGGGCAGTCAAGGAGGCAGGAGCTTGTAGCAGCTGATGATAGCATCTAAGCCACAATTAAGAACAGAGAGTCATAAATGTGTGCTGGGCTCAGCACCACTTCTACACTTATAAAGCCCAAGATCCCAGACAGTGAGTGAGTTTCCCCACCCCAATTAATGAAGATAACCCCCATAGGAATATTTAGAGTCTAAACTAAATCTAAACAATCCCTCCCAAATGTGTCCAGAAGTCTGTCTCCTAGGTGACTCTATAAATTCTATCAAATTGATAATGTTAACCATCACCCAAGTCATGCCTATGGATTGAGAGCTTTCTATGACAAGGAAATGGACCACCATCTCCTACATTTGGTTAGAGATCCAAAGAGAGGCAGAAGATGAGCTTTATTATAGTAAAAAGAGGTTTCCATTGTACATGCGTGGAAGCTGCTGTATGAAGTAAAGAGTTTGCAAGCCAACTAATCAGAGCATGTACAGCTTGTTTGGTCAAGGAAAACTGTAGGCTTGGCTTTCTCTCTTACTTCTAAAATGGGGAGCAAGGATGAAATTTAGGGATATTATGATTTGTTGGCCAAGTCCTGATCATTTCCGGTAGTGTCTTCCTGTCACTATTCAGTGCCCTGATTACCACAAAAGATAGCATGTGCTTTCCTACAAGTCTGACTGATGAGCAAACAGCTGCTCTAGTTCACAGGAATGTTTTCTGGGATTCACAATTTGAGAGTCAAAGTTCTACTGCTTTACATGCTCTGGCCATTGTTGGGTTGTATTTTCAGTCTCTAAAGGGCTTTTGAAATCCCTCAGAGTCCCCTAGATCAGTGGTTCTCAACTTTCCCAATGCTGCAACACTTTAATACTGTTCTTCATGTCGTGGCGACCTCCAACCATAAAATTACTCTTGTTACGTAGGTGTTGTGGTGCACACCTGTGATCCCAGTACTTAGAGAGGCAGAGGCAGACAGATCACTGAGTTCAAGGCCAGCTTGGTCTACAAAGTGAGTTCAGGACAGCCAAGGCTAAACAGAGAAATCCTGTCTCAAAAAAAACCCCACAAAAATATTATTTTTGTTGCTGCTTCATAACTGTAATTTTTCTACTTTTATGAATCATAACATAAATATCTGTATTTATCAATGGTCTCAGGTGGCCTCTGTTAAAGTGTCATTTGACCCCCCAAAGGGTCCCTATTCACAATTTGAGAACCACTGTCCTAGATGTTAGTGGAAGAGCCCTACCCCCCAAGATGACAACAGATTCAAATTTGCTGGGAAGGTTAAAGAATTCGTTTATGTTGCATTCCCTGGTGCTGATCCGTTGTGTTGCTTACTGTTTGGTGGTCCAGAGTAAAGATTCAGAATTCCATTCCCAGCCTTGCTCTGACTAGGTTACAAAGGCTAGCTGAGGTCATTGCTGGTGACAAAGGTGGGGAGGATGTTCTCTGCGCATTATTGTCTCAACTAAACCTAGTCACACCCCTACACTGAAGCTAGAGTTCACAGATAGGCCATCTGCATGTTCTGGTGGACAGAGTCCTCTGCAGCCATTCATTGTGCTAGGAAATGGTTCTGTTTTTAAGAAGACCAGACACGTCACAGAGAGTCACATATGTGAACATCAAAGCTAGCCAGCACATTTTTTTTCCCCTGAGCACCAGCTTTGTGCTCACTAGAAAAAAAAAAAGTAGTAGATTCCAACCCTCCTGCCTCCAGAGGGCCCTATAGTCTTTTGTGTGCCTCGTGATTTTTTTTCATTGACTTCACAGAATGATAAACAAATGCAGCCCTAAACATCCAGTGAGGTTTGCTTTGAGAAATACAGGAGTCCCTAATGAGATATGGCTTTTACTGTGATTCCATTGCCTCTTCCTAACATGCAGCTAATATGAAAGTGCTTGCTTTGGGGGACTTGAATCAATTATGACATGCAACAACTATAGGTAGATGTTCTAAAGACATTAAAGAGATAGAACACCAGATTAAAGAGATGCTGCCAGTCTGCCTATTAACCTTCTGGTTCAACAAATGTCAGTCGCCAGTGATAAAATTGGAATCTAATAGAAAATAATGTAGATGTGAATTCTTCATTGGTGACACGGGTAAATGACAGTCTTCACAAGGAGTGACCTGAATGGCAAAGTCACTGTCTTATTCCTGCTGATAAGGAGTACTAGGGGACCAGGAGAAAGGTCATAGGAGAATGAATAGAGGCAGAGAGCATCCTGTTCTGTACTGCACAGCATAGGCAGTGCATAGTTCAACAAACCTGGCTTCTAATCTGATCATTTGCCAACTAAAGCAGTGATTCTCAACCTGAGGGTTGTGACCCTGTTCATAGGGGTCACCTAAGACTGTTGGAAAACACAGATACTTTACATTGTGATTAATAACATAACAAAATTACAGTTATGGCATAGCAATGAAATTAATTTTTGGTTGAGGGTCACCACAATATGAGGAACTGTATCAAAGGGTCACAGCATTAGGAAAGTTGAGAACTACTGACCTAGAGATATGGTCTTGAGTAAATGGCTTTTCTCTCTAGGCTTCAGAAGAAATAAAATTTGATAGAGACATATTGGTAATATAAATCTGTCACTTTTTAAGATGGATTTGTGTATAGATATGTGATTTAAAATACAATAAAATATTTCATATATAAAGCTATTAATTATACCCAACTTAAGTTTAGGAGTGTCCCAACCATAAGATTTTCACCAAATTTCTAATACCAGACATAAACACATGTAACTGTTTCTTTTTTTAATGGTCATCAGATATAATCAAGAAATGGTTGTTGCCTTGATAACTGACTTGCCATTATTGCATCAGTGGACCTACCTTGTGTGGTCAGTTGGTATTATTGCACACAGGGTCTACAACTAAAAGACCGTTGATGGCAATTTTTCATCAGCTGCTCACATAGTACCTTCCATCACCATGAAGGCTACTTAGCATAGAGAGAGCTTCCAGCTCAGTTCCAGCTTGCTTTCTCTATATCCTGTGATTAAGAATGTGATGTTTTCAACCACAGTGTTTTCCTATCTAGCTCTGGCATATGACCAACAACAGTATCAATTGTCTGGACTGTTTGGAAGGTCTTAGGGGGGTTACCCGATGAACAATTTGTAAGAAGGAAACACACCTCTAATACTACTGGTTAAATATAGTATGGTGATAGCCAGACATGCTCACTTGTTACACTTCCACTCTTAACAAGAATTAAAAAATATGTAAGTCATCTTTATGCATTCTGACCAATACGACTAGCTCATCCCCATAAAGTGTCAGGGTAGCAATGCCAGAGAAGAGCATCTTCCTGTTAGAAATTATAAACATAACAGAGAGGCTAAGTAAGCTAGTGCTCACCTAACCCTTTCCAATGGCACAGATGCAATGATTCAATCCCAGCTGGGTGTTCTGTTGTTGAAAAGTGTGACGAATAACATCAAATAGGCTTTCTGGATGCTTTTTAAAATTTCTACATCTAAGAAAAAATATTATGTCCAGAGCCACCTATTTTTAAGATTTGTAAGCCTGGAGTGCCTGGATTCCAAACACTTGTGTGTACACATATTGGTGGGCTTCAGTTTTCTTTGAAACACACAGAAAGCTAAGGAGTCAGCCCATGTGAGTCCCCGGACCCTCTTGAACACATGATAAATAGGAGAGAACACACACAAACACACACACACACACACACACACACACACGAATAAATTCATTCATTCTATTTTTAAGACAAAAATCTTTGGTTTTTACTAAAAGCATTCTTTCATAATTTAAATGCCAAACATGATCTATGGGCATGTATGTAGAGAGTTGTGCCTGTATATAGAGAAACACATTTACATGTCTACTTGGATTATTACAAGGATCAATAGAGGAAACCCAAACAAGACCCACTTTCATAGAAATGACACCAAGTCTATGCCCTAAGCAAAGAAAAAAAATGTGTTCATTAATGAAAATGGGTTTCTTATCATATTGGCAATGAGTTAATCACTCACCTCATAATTCTAGAAAATACACAAACAGAAAATCACATATAAATTGATGATCTTATTAATTTCTTGATTTCTAGTATTTTATCATGAGGATATTATTGGCTTGCAACCATTCTCAAGAGAAAAATATGCCTATGGTACATAATGCTATAAATTATATCATTTACATCATTTATGTTAAGGGTTAACCTTCAAATTGAGGATGACTTTTTTGAAAAGCAAAGTCAACAATTTTAACATAATTGAGTTCATAAAACCACTCTAAGAGGAATTTAGCAAGATCTGAGGGATGATAGTAGCAATGCCTAATTTTTGGCAGAAGTAGGATACTCACAAAGAACACAGCTACATCCATCATTAGAAATACTAGGACATGACAGAATTTTGGCCACTTTCCTGGTGAAAGGTAACTAACCAGAGCAAACGTGAAAGAATTACATAGCCAAAAGAACCCAGAGCAAGACTGACACCAAGCATAGGAGGGATTCTGACAAGCACTTTAGAAAAACTATTCCTATCTGTTTAAAATAGCTTTAGAAGTACGGGGGTTATATCTCTCCTTAGTTACTTTAATAATAAACACCAAATACAATCACACAGATAACTGAGATGAGGGGTCATCTTCACTTAAATTGCTGAATAAATATGGTAGTCATTACAAGAGATTGTCTATACTGATGATAAAACTCACATAATTTTATAATGTCTATGTATAACTTAACACATGATTCTGTTTAGAGTTTGGCTTAATATGATTTTTAAGGGTTCATATTGATTTGGGTTGATTTGTATGAGTCAGCGAAGCAGGGAAGGAGTTTGTAGTCATTGGTGGACTTGGGTCTGGGCAAATGATGTAGATCAACCCTGTGTCATTAGTGATAAACTGACCACATTAGAAATCAACTGGCCATAACTGCTTTGGGGGATTCAATGCACTTGTTGTCTGTTATCACAGATAGCTTTAGCTGTCAACATGACACACCGGGGGAGAGGGAACATCTCCTGAGGATTGGTTTCCATCTCCTTGGCCTGTGACACTGTGTATGTGTGTGGGGGCACTTTCTTGATTTTTAATTGCTGTAGGAGGGCCCAGCACACTGTAGGTGGTATCTTCCTTGGGTAAGTAAGCCTGAACTATGGGAAGATAGCTGAACATGAGTCTGAGAGTGAGCCAGTAAGCAGCATTGCTCTGTGGTCTGTTTCCATTCTTCGTCTACATCCGTGCTTCAACTGCCCTAGGTGATGGAGTAGAACCTGTTAGTTAAAATCTTTTCCTTTATGCCTCAGGTTGATTTGGGTCAGTATCTTATTACAACAAGAGCAAAACCAGCATCTAAATTAGAATATCTGCCATGCACGTGGACAGGTACACAACGGTAGTGACCAAGCACTTGTAGATACTTACAGATTGTCTTTATTCTGATTGATAACACAGCAACTTTGAATGGATTGCTATATTATGGATAAACTACATGAAACAATACTCCTTACAAAATGAAAGGAAGCCCTGGAGAGATGGTTCAGTTGGTGAAGTGCACAAACACGAGAAAGGACCTGAATTTGATTACCCACAATCCATGCAGAAAAAGCCCAGTGCAATGGCATGTACATGTAATTCCAGTACGTGGTGAGGTAGAGAGAGAAAGATTCACAGGATTCCCAGTTAGCTGGTCAAATAGAACCAGTGAATTCCAGGCTAATGAAAAAACTTGTCTCCACAAACAAGGTAACTGGCATCAAAGAAATAATAGCCAAATTGTCTTCTGATATATATATATATGTGTATATATATATATATATATATATATATATATATATATATACACACACACACACACACACATATGTGCACCCCAAGAACATCCACACATGTAGCAAAAAGTAGGAACAGTACGTCATATATGTTTTTCCTTAATAGTTTCATAAAACTTAATTTTCAAGGAATTATGTATGCATGAAAGTAATTTTGTGGGATCAAGAAGCTTGAGGTGAAATTGATTGGCCTGGCAAACTGTATTCTTCAAGAAATGGCCGTTATAAGCTCCTCGCTGTCTTGTACAAGCTACACCCCCCCATAGGGTGTCTGGCCAGCCAAGCTGTCTATGGGGTGAAGGCACCACAAGGCAGTTACCGTAACTGGCTCTGCAACTGTTAGAAATATGTGTTGGGACATAGGAGGGCTTTGATTTCCACTGTATTTTCTAACTAAAGGGTGAACAAAAGATGACTAGTGGATCGCCTTACAAGTAGATAACAAAGGGCATACCAAAGCAAAGAACAGCAACACAAAACTTCCTGCGCCTGGAGCCCCTGTCAATCTTTTAAATATGCAATTTATTATCCTGTGGAGCAGTTAGTGGATTCATCACCAGGGCTCAGCTAGTCATGAGTGAACCGCTTGATCTCTGAGGAAGTACCATCTCATAGACCAACCCCTCTACCATGAAGGATCAAGGTGTTGTCTATAGAATACCAAAGAATATAAGAAGCCTTAGACAGCAAGGAGTACTTTGTCTGCTTCAGCAATGAATTCTTTAATGTCCATTTTTATAGGAGAGATGTGTATTGAGTCACACCCTGTCCTTGAGGAGCTATTAGCAGGTATGGGTTGCTAGGAAAGAAGAAAAATTTTCCCTAGTGATGTAGTCATGCATACATTGCCCAAACTCCAGTGAACAGGTCCACATCAATACTCACACAAGCAACTCTAACTAAACACAGTGCCCACCCCACCCTCCCCCCCAAAAAATGGGAAAGTAGAAAAGAATCTAGCTACAAAGAAGAATGGGTCAGTAGGAGAGGGGGGCAAGAGTGGGTAATAGGAGGTGAATATCAGATCAAAATACTTTGTATACATGAATGGAACTATTAAAAAAACATTACACATAATCCATAAAATAATCAATTTAAAATTTAAAATAAAAATATAAATATAGACTTAATTTAACAAGAAGGCAGAACTGCTGGGCTTGTTGATATCCTCTAAATTTTAATTGTTTTCCACAAAATATTTACCATCCCTCTCACTGTGAACCAGAACGCAACCGTAATGCACAGTTTAGAACATTCGTGTCATACAGAGATGCAAACCACTCAGAAAAGATCTGCCTCTTTAGAAAATTGTTTTCATGTGCACTTTGGTTAGCGTCTTACTTTACAAATAAAGTACAGAAGGTAGAGGCAGCTTACACAGGAAAGGAACCTGAATAAGCAAGCAGGGCCATTGTCCCCTGTCCTCCATGCCTGTGGTTTCATGTTCCTGGACTCTGGTTCCCTCATCTATTAAATGCACAGGGTAGACTAGAAACTGTGGGAAGTCCCTCCGAGCCCCAGCACAGGCTCCCAAGCCATCCATTGTCAATTCCACTACTTATAGTGACTACTGCAAACATGCATTGTGTCCTTGGTTGGTCTTCTGCTGCAGGGCGTTTGTCTTACTTTCTGTCAACACAAAGGCGACTATTTGGTATGGGAGTGGTGGGTGCTAAAGAGGAGCCTCAATGTGCCACTCTGAGAGGGTTTATTTCTACTTTGCCCCTGAGTTTATCCTGACAGATATCCTAACAGGAGAAATCTTTTGACAGTTTAAAAATTTGAAGACTCAAACGGATGTGATTATTATTTTATAGCTATGGGAGTCACAGTTTTCTGCAAAATTAAAAATACTTTTATCTTTCAGGGTGAATCAATAACTTTCCCCTGGCTAAGATTAAGTCATATTTTAAGACTCTTAGAAAATCCACCAAGGTTTCCTTTACATTTATTTTGGGCTCAATTTTAAGCTATTGTAGTTTTATAAATGTGTATTTTCTATCCCATAATTATTTTTCATATTTAAAGGTATACTTGTGATGAGAAGACTGTGATCTTTGTGTGTGTGTGTGTGTGTGTGTGTGTATGCATGCACATGTATATATGTGTGAGTGTGTGTGTGCATGTGTGCACTTGTGTATATGTGTATAAGTGTATGTGTATGCATGTGTGTGTGTGTGTGTGTGTGTGTGTGTGTGTATGTGTCCATGGCAGCTGGAGAAGTCAGAGACAGCTTTAGGTGGCATGCCTTACTCTCTGCTCTCTGTGAGACAGAGGCTCTGCGAGGCTAGCTGGCCTGCAGGCTTCCAGGGATTCCCCTATGTCATCTGGGGTTACGGACACATGCTATCTCAATCTGGCTTTCCACGCCTCTTAGGATTACAACTCAGGTCACAGTCATGCTTGCATAGCAAGTGCTTCCCTACTGAGCCATCTCGCAAGCTTTGCTATGATATTTTTTAATTTTTAGCAGGAAAGAAATGGGTGGTGGCTTTTTGCCCTTGACCAGCCCCAGTTAGGAGGGGGCTTCTTCATAGCTGGTCATTAATGGCAGTGAGTTAGCTCGGTCCTCGGTATCTGCAGAGCGCTAGCCATAGCTGCAAAGAGCTGGGCAGGCAACAACATCAAGTTTTAATTTCTTCTTGTAATAGGAAGGCGGGAGCTTTTGCTCATCATGCTGCTTCCTAGCTGCATCATGTTAGGCAAAGGCCTCACCCTCAGCATCCTCCGGTTCTCATTTGTAAAATGCGGACAGGTAACCAGGTCTTCGGTGGGGCCACTTGCCACGGCCACCTTCAGAGAGCGCAGTGGACAGCGTGCATCACTTACAGCCAGCATTCACATCCTCCCAGTTCCAGAATTCTGTGCTCAAGGTGTCAGCAGGATTGCCTCCTCCTAAGGTCTTGCTCAGTCAGGCCTCCACCTCCCTGTGAACACGGTCCTTCAGTCCTTCGGCCACAAGTGACCTGGCCTTCACAGTTTCATGTCATGAGTTTTCTCTGAACACAAACAGGGCCCAAGAGAGTTGTCTCTCAGATACTTTCCAGGGTTGAAATTTAACTTCCATCTCCTCTGACATCCTTCCTGCTACCACCCAGACCTTTTAATCAACACAGCCCATCAACCCCCTGATAAACACAGCTCTTTTGGGAGCCGCATGCTGCTCTGGCATAATGCCCTGTAATTTGCGGGGTGGAGGCTTTTTATTATTATTATTTTTAAATACCCTACTTTTACGACTCCACATCTGCAGAGTCCCAGAGAGGAGCGTGTGTGATACAATAAAGAGCAAGCCCTGGTGGTAGAGGGGAACAAAAGAAGAGTGGGTGGTAGGAGACAAAGCATTCTCCTTGTCTCCCTGACATGAGGCTTTTGTTGTTGTTGTTTCTCAGCGCAAAGGAGAGTCCATTTGGGAAAGCCACGTGCCTCTCTGAACTGTGAGATAATACTTCATGGTGGCGAGTCCTTGGGTTGAAGAACAGCTAGGCTAAGAGAGGAATTAAATGGCAGTCTATTGTAACAGGCAGCACAGCCTAGTGATGAATGGAGGCGAGGAATTAAAGAATTTTAAGTAAAGAAAGTCAACGTGTAGAAGCAAAAGAGACACATAGCATCCTTCTTATCTGCGGCTTTTCCTGATGGAAACAAGCAGGGGATGAATAGGGAGCCACTTGATTTATTTGTTCGCTCAAGGACAGAACCTCATATGGCCTGTCCTTCAGTATTACCTGGATGTAGCATGAATGAGGGTCCTATTTCCACATGTAAATTTATAATCACAATGACAAGAAAGATAAAGAGGTAAAAAGTCCTTCTAGTACATTCTTACCTCAAATGGACCTTCAGCGTGCATTCGGGAGTGGCACATGAAAGGCCTCAGGTGTGGGGTAAGATATTTATTAGAAAAGTTAGTAACGCCATGGAGAGACGGCATGTCAGGCCATCAGAGGCAAGTTCAGGGCCCCAGGAAGACTGGAGGAAGGGGGAAGTTTAATGCCACATAGTTCCTCAGTGGTTCATAGCAGTCTTTGTGGTCAGGCTGCCACTTATCCCCAGGCCGTGAGGGCAGGGGCGTCTTCTATTTCCATTTTGAGGAGGAAGAATCCTTGTGACCAAGAAACATAACAAAGAGGGTATGGAGAAGCGGGCAGGAAAGGCAAACTTAGTAAACATGTACCCATTATACAGCGGGGCAGGAGGGGGAGTTTATCTGACTGGTGCCTCAGAGTCTGGTAGCCCCTGGCTTTACGTTTTCATAGGAAATAAGAATTCGGATGTTTGCTGAGCTCCTGGGATGTGGGCACATGAGAAGTGTTTTAGAAGGTTACAGATCCACAAGCAAGCTCTTGGTGGGCCTGTTCCTTCTCTTACAGCAACTGTGAGAAACTGGCCGCTGTCACTGCAGTCAAGGTTTTAAGGTGTGGTCCTGCCCACCATCATTTTCAGGGCTCTAATCCCTCCTGCAAGGTGGACTACCAGGTTATCATTTTCGAGCGTTTTCCTTCATGCATAAGATTACTGGAGAAATTGCAGTCTCCTGGAATCCATGTGATGGAGGAGGAGCAGAAGTGTCCTTGAAGGACGTCTTCATTCCTGGCAGCACAGGTACAGGCTGACACAAGCACTTCACACTTAGGCAAGTCAGAAAGAACTTCCCCGAGGATGTGGTGAGTAGGCGGAGAAGGAGGAATGGCAATGATGAGCTGACGTGAGCTAAGAAAGGTCATTTGAGACAAAGGGACAGCTAGAGCATGGCTGTACCAGGGGACAACACACATGTTCAATGAGTGTGCATTATGCCGGAGCGGAAGGACTCTAGGGTAACATTACGCAGAAAGTGTGTGGGCTACGTCAAGCAGGGTGTTGGCAACTGTGGCAGAAGTTGCCATTACCCCCAGCACATTGGAGGCCCCCCAAAGTGACTGCCATGAGGTGGCAGCGTGATCATAGTTTCAGCTGGAGAAAGTTACTCACTTGGCTTCTTTTCCTCGGTTTCTTGTTGTGGAAGATGAAGATTCTACCAAAGCTAACGTAAGGGAGGAAGGATTTGTTTTGGCATAGAATCCCTTGGGGACACAGTCCTTCCTGGTGGGGAGGACATGGCAGCAAGCAGGGAGTGCAACATGGGAGTGCAGTCACCGAGATGTCCAGAAAACAGGACTTGGTGGTTGGTTAGGTAGTGGGAACAAAAGAAGGGCATTGGTGAATGTACCTGACAAATGACATAAGAATCTCTCTGAGGTGTTTATATTTAGCATATTGATGATCTGAGACTTCTAAGACTTCATATAAAACATACAGTATCACACACACACACACACACACACACACATTCACACACACACATACATTCACACATTTTGGTCTTCGACCCACTTTTGAGCTATTTCTCAATATCCTCATATCCTCAATGTCCTTCTATCATTTAGGAAAATGATTCTTTGAGTTCAGTTCCCTCTGCATGCCTGCCTAGACTTTATATTACACATAGGTCTCAAACTCACTATGTTCAGGGATGAAATATTTCCGAGCACTTAGCAGTGCTAGATACAATTAAATTCAAATCCCCTTTCTCGACCTAGCTTAGGCCTGGCTGACCCATGTCATTGTTGATTCAGTGGTTCCTTGAGGTGTCATGGATCTTAGCAAAATAAAGTGGGGTTTCGGGACAGAGAAATGTGGTTTTAAATCTTGTATTCACTAGCCATGTGGCTGTGGGCAAGTTATAACATTATCTGGGTTTCCATTTTCTCATCAGTTAAGCCCTACGTGATATTCAAAAGATTCAAGAAAGTGAAGACAAGGCACTAGGTACAGTTTTTGATGCGTAGATGCTCAGAGACAATCCCAATGGTTGTGTTTTAATCAGGTATGTGTGTTGGTTAAGCAGCACTGATTCAAGCATTGGCGGTCAGAATACAAGCACACACACTCTGGCACACGTATAAGCAAGAGTCCCACAAATGTGGACAGTGGTGTTTCTAAGTCATTCAAGTAGACTTCGTGAGAACTGTTAAGTAGCGTGGAGACAGGTGGCCTGGAAAAGCAGAGAATATGATCTGCTTTGTTTTCTGTTGCCTCCCACTTTCTCCCTATGTAGCAAAGGTCTATAAAACCTTAAGCATGATCTTTATTAAGAATCTCTAGGAATTTAAAAAGTTTGCTACAATAACTACTGCATGGAAACTAGTACCATTTAGGGGCACTTTAGAGGTATCTGGTGACTCCTTCATTATTTGTAACATGTGCCACAGAGCTGACTTTGCAATTATAAGCCTGCTCGCCAACCAACTAGACAGTGTTAAGAGGAAATCTTTAATTGAGGGTTCAGTGTCACAAAGTCCTCAATCTGATTTATATCTGTTATGACTCTTCCCAAATTTCTCTCAAATTCAGGTCAACTTCCTAAGAATAACTGTCTCTTAAGAGTAGTCTGTGGGCAACTCCAAAAGGGAATTTTATTCTGAGTTCAATCTAGACTCCTGGGTCGGACAGACGGCTCAGTAATTAAATATTTGCTATGCAAACTTGAAAACATAAGTTTTGAACATCAAAACCCACAGGAAAATCCAGGTGTGGAAATATAACCCGGTAATCCCAGTGAGGAAAGGAAGAGACAGGAGCTCACTGGCCTACCAGTGTAGCCAATCCATGAGCTTCAATTTTGGTGATAACTTCAGTCTCAAATAAACAAGGCGGGGATCGATCTGTAAAGAAAGGTGCCTATATCTGAATGAGACCTGATAGGCTGTGGTTCTCTTGTGGGGGAGGAGGTCCTCTTCTCTCAGAGTTCTAGGGGAGGGGAATAGGGCAAAAGAGGGAGGGAGGGGGAATGGGAAGATAGAAGTAAGAGGATGATAATAAGGATGTTGTCTGAGTAAATTATAATAAAAAATAAAATATTTAAAATTTTTTTAAAAGATTGGAACTAAGGGGGGGGAGAGAAGGTGCCTAATATGCATCTCAATCCTCCACACAAGCAAACACAGGCACAAGTCCCCACACATGTGCACGCATGTGTACGCTCATCGCGCTAATATCACAGATGACTCCTTTGACACAACAAATCATAGAATTAAGATTTTGTGGAAAATGAATCCTTTTCAGCATATTTTCCTTTTTGCTCTAGTAGGCCTGGGGTGATGTTTTCAATTTTATTGTATCTCTGTATCAGTTAACTTTCTCATTGCTATGTCTTACAAAAGCAATCGGAGGAATCTTTGGCCCACAGTTTGAGGGGATACAGTCCTTTATGGTTGGGGAGGACAGTAGCAAAAGTGTGGTACTTGTACTGCTGTCTGGAAGGAGAAAGGAGCTGAATACAGTTGCTCAGCTAGCTCCCTCTCTTACCCAAGTTTATACATTCCAGGCTCCCACCCCAGCTAAACTTCTGGGGACCCACCCTGAAAGACAATACCAGGGGTGTGTCTCCCGAACGATTCCAAGTCAGTCAGTAGGCAAGCAAGGTTAGCCAGTGCAGTCTGGGCTCTTCTCACCTTCCTCTCTGACGTGTAAAGGGAAGGTCAACCTCCTTTCCCGCTACCGGACGCCGCACTGTCTTCTCATCCTTTCCCTGCTGCTTTCCAACCTGGCTTCAGCAGATCAGAGTTGACTGGTTTTCATTACAGGACAATTAATTATCAGGCTGAAATTCACCAGGTGCCTTGGGTAGTATGTGTTACATATACACGGTCATATTCCAGAGCTTTTCTTCCAGTTCATTCAGCAAATACACGGTAATTGCCCTCTTTATCCTGAGACAAGGCTCCGAGCAATGCAGAGACCCCTTTGTTCGTGGAACTATATTTTAGACTTCAGACATCCTCCATACACGAGATGAGCAACTGGAGCATTGAGTATCTCTACTGATAAGTGCTAAGGAGAAAAAAAAAAAAAAACACAAAGCAGAGGGGTTTAATGTTGAGACACGGGAGCGGGGACTGTGCCATCCCTGAGACCTAGGGCTACAACGCAGCACCTGGCCACCTTGCTGCCACCTTCTTTTGAACGTATTCTTTGCAGAGCCTGGTTAGAGAGTTAGATACAGTCTTAAGATTAAAGACAGCGGGGGAGGGGAACCTAAGCCGTCTGAACACATGCTTTAATTCTAATACATGCCACAGGGTTCTAAACACACCCACCAGCATCAGTGTAGCTCTTTGCCTACAATTCCCTTCGAGACTTTTTAGCTAGAGAGGTTGTTATCAGGATAGAATTTCAGAGCTGCTCTGGTACCACATTTCTCTCCACCTCCCCTGAACCCCAGGGAAGGACCAGCTTTGAATTACTGCTTCTGCAGCCACACCTGGGCTTCCAGCTCTTGGAAGAACCAGAGACCATTCTGTGCAGTTTGAGATGAAACAAGAACTTCCTTCCAGTGATCATCTCCGGGCTTTTAGGAGGTTTCTAGAAACCTGTGTGCACTGCGTTCTTCATCTTCTCACCAGCTCTTTTGTGCTATACTTACTTGTACCTATGATAAAGCTGGAGCTTAAGGAAAATTAAGGCCTTCGCCTCCATTAGTGGTTGGAGCCAGGGCCTGCGTGTGGCAGTGCGAGTCCAGAAAGCCTTTTCTGATAGTCACGCGGAGTCTCTGAGGGAGCACGGGAAGGTGACCACTTTATAGAGAGGTGCTCTTTTACTGACCTGCCCATGCAAGCCTTAATCCTGGAAGGTCCCGTTGCTTCCTTTCTTCCCCTTCTCCATCTTCCCTTCCTCTCTCTCCACCCCTTCCTTTCATTTCTAGGTAGGGCATGGATGTCCTCTCTCTGCCCCACCCTCTTCTTGAATTTTTTGCTGCGATAGACAATTTCCTTCTCAGATTTTCCATAGAGCAATAGATTTTCTGAATGACTAGAAAACAAAACAAGAAAGGACGTAAAACTTGATTTTGTTTTTTTTTTTTCCTTTGTGTTCTTCTTTCTCTCTGAATCTCTAGTACAGCAGTTCTTAACCTGTGGCTCACGGCCCCTTCAGGGAGTGCATAGCACATACCCTGCATATCAGATATTTGCCATTACAATTCATAACAGCAGCAAAATTATAGTCATGACATAGCAACGAAATAATTGTATGGCTGCAGATCACGACAACAAGAGGAACTGCATTAAAGGGTGGCAGCAGTAGGAAGGCTGAGAACCGCTGCTTCTGAGAATGCCAAGGTTAACCTGCAAGCACCCAGGAGGCTGCAGTTTCTCTTCCCAACCTCAGGAGTATATATATATATATATCACAGGGTTTACAGGGCAAAGAAAGTGCTTAATATAAGTCTACCAGCTTCTGGGAGAGTATAGGCTTACCCTTCCTTAACTTGCCTTTGTCTTTCTTTTTCTCTATATCTATATATACACAAACTTGCATTTGTATTTCTTTTTCTCTGATGGTCTGGGGGAGATGGAGGGGGAGGGGGAGGGATGGAGGTTAGAGATGTGTGTAAGGAAGGAGAGAAGAGAGATCCTAAGAAATCGTGAAAGAATAGGGGGGCAGAAACAAAAGCCAGAGGCTATGGATGACTTTTTTTTTAAAGTGTTTTCCAGATATAGCAGAATAATCGCCTGTATGAAGTCACAGCAATTGTGACAGCATCTAAGAGACCCATAAAAGCCCAAGCAAGACAAAAATCTCACCATAGAGGCGGCAGGTGCCCATGTAATCCCTTGCCTAACTGAGGAGCTACTGGTACATGATAGCTGCTGGGAGAAGGTGCACCCCCTGGTAGGCAGAATATGTTGCACTGGCTGGCCACATACCCGATAACATATAGCCAATGCTAATTAAATTAATTGGATGAGGGTATAAAGTTGGATGTGTATACACTGGGAGGTGGGCTCCGGTGGAACTGGGAAGACAGCTGAGTATGATAGGAATATGGTGTACGCTATTTTGAAATGATTACTAAACATAGGCATCTAAAACAAAAACAAAAAGTGACCAAACAAATGAAAAAATCGCTTAGGATGAGATTCTTGCATCCGCTAGTCCTTTAAAGGTAGAAGCAATGCTGAAGCTTGTTCTATTGCATGAAGATGCAGTCTATGGAACGTACCCACTATAAACCTAGTATCAGACCGAGATGACACCCTGCCTTCAAAACACTCACAATACAGATCAAGTCTCATAATTAAATGCCTTAAATAGTTATTGTTCTTAGCTGTGGAAGTAAATAGGAAGTGCTGGTTTGATTTGAGTGGCAATGTAAGTATTGCTCAATGCTGGAAGCTTAATGCTGTGCAACCTCTCTCTCTCTCTCTCTCTCTCTCTCTCTCTCTCTCTCTCTCTC
>OU015749.1:11178737-11195117 GCA_907169655.1 Acomys percivali
AGTTACTGTTAGCATATTCTAACTGCAGGAGGAACAACAAGATGCTTTTTAACGGATCCTTCCTTTGTCTTAAAAAGAATAAAATGTTGTTAAAATGAGTCAGTCAATAAGGAGAAGTCTGGTTCTTTGTTGTTTGATTAGCAGAGCCTTTGTATAATCGATTTTCCAAGCTCTTCCCAACATTGCAGAATGGCCCAGATGCATTTCGGGAGTTGTTAGCTGTTAAAAATAGTTTTTGGTTACTGGGTAAATACCAATTTGCAGCAATTGGGAAGAAAAATTTAGCATGACTGTTTACATACATTGTAGAGAGAATATTAACATCACCTTGAGATATCTGTTGTCTGCTTGCATGTGTGAAGAGAGAAAAACCACTGCTTAACACAACACTTGCAGCTCACATTTGCTATTGTATATTCATAAATATTAATCTAGGGAGATAATTAGCTCTATAAATTTTACAATTAGCCTTTCAGAAGAGAAGTGGGTGCTAATAATAAAAAAAAAAAGGCATGCTTTTAAGCTTCTCCACTGCGGTTGTTTTCACTCTCTAACAACTCTGAGGCAGTCTGTCTTTGTTTAATCTTTTCCTGAAATAGACATATTTTATGCTTATTCCATCCCTCCCTCGAGACTATAACCTTGCACCAGGAAAATAGGTCTTCTATGCTTAAAGTCTGGTTACTGGCTGGGTTTTTTTTTTTCTTCAAAAAATCCTTTTAATTTTTCACCCTGAAATATCATAAGATAACAAAAAGAAGGCCATATAGCTGACCCCTTAGGAAGGTGTTTGAATTCAAGCCAAGTGGAATTTCCATGTGTGCGACTTAGATGAAGTCAAGATGTGTCTCTGCTCTGTGGGTATTGATGTCCAAGAGATTTCCACGTCTTTACATCTGAAAGCTAAATCCTGCCTTATGATGTCATTTGAAGATAAGAAGGGACTAGTCCAGAAAATCTTGCCAGTATCTGCTTTTAAGTGTGTCCCTTAAGGAGGTCTATCTGGAGACTACACAACTGAACGTAAGCAGTGCTGCGTCCTAGTGGAATTGACACTTGGACCTACCACATCATCTTCTCCTCTGACTTTCAAATAATTGGCTTAGTTGGTAAAGTCCAACCTTGACTATATCTAAGAACCTGGTAAAATAAAGATCCCGAAGGCTCTCTCCAGAATGACTCGATTGGAATTTCTGATGAATTTACCTCTTTTTCAAGCTTTCTTGATAATTCTTAAAAGCCAAAAGAGAGTATGGTTGCATATGGCAGCTGGGTACACTTGATGGCCATTGCTACTGTTTCCTGTTCTGTCTGTGATCCAAGAGTGCCCAGGATAGAGACTTCTAGGAGAAGAAACTCCTAGCATGGATTAAAAGGAAATATAAACATGAATAGAACCAGAATTCAGTTGTTGCCATTCCCACTCAAAACTATTATCTGCACAATTAAAGCGTGTGTGACACTAGGTGGAATTTTCCTTTTGGGTAGCCTAGAATGTTTCAAACCAATGATGGATGCTGGACCCCTGTGTGAAGTTGGAGAAAAGCCTGAGGCCAATCCATAAAAAGACAGGAAGAATGTATGTAACACAGACCATGTAAGGTGAAAAACCTATAGGCTCTAGAGTCAGATCTGTATTCAAGCCTAAGCTCTGTAACCTATGGTCATCACCTTGAGGAACTCTTGTCTTATCGCTGCATTCACAAAAAACTAGAGTGAATCCAATATTTTTGGATTTACCCTTTGAAGAGTAAATCGCATGATGTTTGAAAAGCTTGTAACATGGTCCTAGCAGTTGATGGGAAAAGAATATTGTTTCTCTAGTCCACTTCCTGAGGCAAAGAATTCAACTTGGATCCATTTCAAAGTACAATGGAACAGGAGAGACTCCGGAGTGCTTACCATAAAAGGTAAGCACTTTTGTTATTAACAAAACAGGACCCAGTGCCTCATATCTATCTGGCATTGATATAAACCTTATTTATTTTTCGCATCTGCCCCTTAAGAAAAAGAATACTTCTGTAGCACAAAGAGGTGAAACGGGAGCTGGAGAGATGGCTCAGTAGTGAAGAGCACTTACTGATCTTGTAGAGGACTCAAGTTCAGTTCCCAGCAGACCCAGCAGTCAACAACTGCTTTTACTCCAGTTCTAGAATCCCATCTCTCATCCACTTTGTCATGCTACTCTCTGCTGGGAAGAAGTGGGAGAGAAAGGAGAGAGACTTCACGCCAAGTAGAATATGAAAGTAGTAGATGCTCCTTACGTAAAATACATTTTGTGTGACCATCATGGGGATTTATTAAAAATTCAATGTGATAACTGTAGGTGAGACATGCATATTCCAGTTCTTATTTTTTTCCTGAAATAACTCTTAGTTAATCTACATAGGGACCACAAGCGTCTTACCAAACAAAATCCTGTGAATTCCTGAGAATAGCCTTTGCTACTCAATGTATCTTAAACTTCCCAACCTATTTTGATTCATCTGTTAGAGAAAAAATAAATATTTTAGGGCAAAAGAGAGTAGAAAATAAACTTTAAAATCAGCATGTCATAGGAACTTTTGTCCATGTCTCTTTCAAATTCACTTTCTTTGAAATAGCAGAGCTATCCAATTTAGTCTTAATATTACATTTTGAGGATTCTAAGTCATTTTCTTCTGCTTCCTCTTTCTCCTAATACAACATTTGAACTCTCCCTGAAGACAAAGACATGACCCTTCTGGCAAATTATATGTCAAAGGAGCACAAGTGTTTCTACTAACTGACCCAATAGGCCTAAAACGTTATACATCCCACAACCAGCAGTCTCTCCATGGCCTATTCCCCACAAATCCCAAGATGGCTTGAGACACCCTGATGTCTTTAAAGGACTTGTATTTGGAACTTTGAGGCTCAGAAGGAAAGGAAATTGCTTCGATGCTGACTTTTTTTTTTCAATGAAACGATAGCCTGAGTATCTCAAGGAGACAAATGGTGGTGGCTCCAACCTTGTCCCTAGTTGGCTCGGCTGCCCTATGTTTGCCATTCCCTCTGCTAAAGCACAGATGAACCTCATGGCTCAGGAATTCTGTGCACATGAAGTTGCTACAGCAGGACAGCTAGGGGCACTGTGCGATTTACCACCCTGGCCTTCCCGGGAGCATCTGGGGAGAAGCAAAGGCTGTAGAACTCAGGGTTGACCTCAGAGTGGTACTGCTCAATGTAGATGCAGAGGGAGGACTACCAAGGGGCCCTCCCTGTCTGAGGGACTAGAATTATGTGAGTTTTGCCCTGAGAGTTAGTGTTCTATTACCTTTTAGAATAGTGTTAATAAAAATATATGAGATGTATAAGTTTATAAAAAAAATTTAAGAGCTATAAAAGCTCACCAATATCACCAAGAGCCATAAGTGAAAGACATCTCCAGCACTTCTCAGGGTATCACAGGTTTGATTAGCAGAAACCGAGTCACACTGTGTGTGTGTGTGTGTGTGTGTGTGTGTGTCCATTTTTGAGAACTATATTCTTTTCTCATACAACATCTACTGATTATAGTTTCCCCTCCCTCGGGTCCTTCTAGTTCCCCCTCAGCTCACCTCCCTTCTGAATCCACTTCTTATCTGTCTCTCATTAGAAAAGAGCAGATTTCTCAGAGATAACAGCCAAACATGACAAGAGAAAATATATTATTAGGCAAAAACAATCACTTTGAAGTTGGATATGACCCAACAGGAGGAAAAGAGTCTCCCAAGAGCATGAACAAGAAACCTACTCATTCTCCAAGTCAGGAGTCACATAAAAATACTAAGCTAATAGCTATAATATGTATGCAGAGGACCTGGTGCAAGTATAAAATAATGACTCTGAGAGGCTGGAGGCTTGGGGTGGGGGAAAGTTTCATTCAGTGTGAGGGTGTGGTCTCAGTACCTACAGACCTCCTATAAGAAAGTGGGCTGTCACCCAGTCATCATCAGAGATACTTTCTCTAGCAGTAGATGGAAAGAGATTCAGAGACCCACAGACAGACTTTACACAAAAAGAGCATCCTTTCTCTCATAGTTCAAGGTACCCCTTGGAAGAGGAGGCTGAAAGATTGTGAGAGCCAGAGGGTATAAAGGACACCAGAAAAATTGGATGGAGTCTCATTATGTCATCCTGTCTGTTTATAATGAGGAAAAAGAATAATAATCTCACTTCCTGACTTAAATGCGACAGTCCTGGCACCGCCCTGCTTCTAAAGTGTTAGAGAAGGTTCTAGACCTTCTTCAGACACTGGCAGTGGTGCTCGTCCAACCCTAGAACCAGTGCAGCTGTGTTGCCCACTGGCCAGGCTTTCAGTCCTCCCACTGCTGATCTCTTCCTGGGAAACTCAGAGATCATTCCTCCACTACACAGAGATAAGTATGTTGTGTGCTCACCTCCAGCACCGGACAAACGTGTGTGGCCTTGAGGTTTGACACTTCCCATACACTCTCGCACATACCTTCTAATGATCTCTGTTTGGAAGGAGCACATGAGAAGACAAAGATAAAGTTCATTTCCTATTTTCAGGGACACAAGAGGTCAAGAAATGAGTTGGTTATTTGGTCACATCTCCACACCAGACCAGATTTACCAACAAACCTTCCAGAAAATGCTAAATCTGAGGCTTCGCTGTCAGTTCAGCCCAAACCTCCATAAACCTATCACTTGATTCCTGTGCTAAGATGTAGGTTCTGTGCATTCTTTCTTTCCTTGCATTTTCTTTCCTTTCTCCTTTCTCCTCTCTCCCCTCCCTCCCTCCCCCCGCCCCTTTTTCTCTATTTCTCTCTAGAGTTTCAATATATATCCTTGGCTGTCCTGGACTCAATTTGTAGACCAGGCTGGCCTCAAACTCACAGAGATCCTCCTGCCTCTGCCTTCCCCAGTGCTGGAGATAATAGGTGTGTGCCACCTCTCCGCGCTTCCCTGCATTTTCTAATAAAAGCTCATTTGCCACTCTCGTGTCCTTTATAATAGGGTTCCTTTTATGTAAACTTGCTATAGTGGATAAATATCAGCACAACATCTGGAAATGAAGCAGTGAGGTTAAACCTTTTCACTTCATTGACTATATTGTAAGTATTTTTATTTCTGGTGTTCACAAGACTCTAGTAAAACAGTCTTATACATGATCCAGTGAATATAACCTCGCTGTTATAACCTAAGCCAGTTCAAAAACCCTGACCGAGAAAGTTTTTTTTTTAATTTTCTCAGAGGATACGCAAAGTTCTATAGAAGATTAATTATGAGAATACCATTTATAATATCAAATCTCACAACTAAAATTAAGTCTTTAAAACAAGACAAAATAACCGAATGGCTTAAAACATACTAGTCCACACACAATGTAAAATATACCTAATTATTAAAAGATATATTTAGTAGGTCCATAACATAGGTTATACCTATATCATATTACTATTAATGAAAAACAAAATACAAAGTTGGGCATGTAATAAGCCTATGCATGAACACACACATGCACTCATGCACATACATAGACATATAGATAAATAGACAAATATATGAATATAGATATAGATTAAATATAAATAGATGTAGATGATATAGATATAAATATGAAGAAATTAAGTAAAAATTGTATGATTGATTATTCTTCTGTATGAAGGAATTATAAATCATATTTTATCATTTCCTCCTTTGGATTTCTTCATTTTGGAAATATTTGGACTGAAATCATGTATCACACCCATATCAGGGGAAACCAACAACTATACATATTTTTAATTAAAACCTGCTGTGGAAATGGACATTTCAGCTGTCTCCCTTCCCAGATCACATATCTGTGTTATCTTGGGAGCCTGACTTCCTTTTAGGATGTAGGTTTTCTATGAGTGGCCATCCTTGTATTCGGCTAGAGAAGGAAATTTCTAGGAGATGGTTTTTCCCAGCCACGGGGGGGGGGGGCTTTACAGGTCCCCTACCACCCCATGTGCCTCCCTGCCTATGCACTTAGAACGTGAAGCGCACGACCACAACGTGAACTGTCCTGGCTGACTGTGAGCTTGCCACCTGCCAGCCTGCATGTGCTCTCTCACACACCCTCTTGTAACTGGATATGTATTTGTTTCATTAAATTCTTTCAGTCAGCAGTTTCTGCACTAAACAGTCCCTGAGGCCAAAAGAAGGGGGGAAATTCAGTAATCAACATACTACTTTCAAGTACAGAGTACTGACCTATTTATAAAAGGAAATTAAGTAAAAACCGGTTAATTATAACTAGAGTACAACCTTTCAACATAGTCAATGAGAAATTCAATTTGCTTAAAATAATGAGATACTCTGCCAGGAACAATCTGTTCATAGGCTTTCTCCCAGAGCCTGGGGATGGAAGGGAGCTCTGGCTGACATTTGATACTATCTGTCAGTTTATCAGCTCTGTCTCCTGGTGAGCTTTATGATGAAATTTGGGGGTTTGGGAAAGAAGGGAATGAGGAATTCACTTACTCCCTTTTCTACGTACTGGGAACACCTTAGGAAATGGGTCCAGTGTCCATTCTGCACACTTGAATAAGTTGAATCATCAGCCCCAGTCCTCTGTCCCATGGGCTTCACGCAGCGACCTTGAATTCCTCTGAGCCACTGTCTCAAGCAGATGGCATCTATCTGCCTTGCTGCTTACTTGAAGACTCCTTTGCTCCAAGCTCATCTGCCTTGTTCTTGCAGAGTTTGTGTCCTATGAGCAAGAGAACAGTATTTAAAAGACAGCTAGGGCTGGGAAGGAGCCCACCTGTACTGAGCACCTTGCACACATGGGGACCTAAGATCTATCTTCAGAACTCACATAAAGGAGCTAGGCATAGGAGGGTATACTTGTAATCCTCACACTGGGGAAGTGAAAACAGTCAGATCCCTGGGGCTTCTTCGTCAGGCAACCTAGTCTAGCACAAGTGAGAGAGTCCCTGTCCAAAAACACCAAGGTAGACAGTTTCTGGGCAACAGTACTCAAGGTTTTCTGCTGGTCTCTATAAGCATGCACACACAGGCATGAGCGCTCATATATGTGCCTACATACTTATGAACACATACACACCTATGAATATATACATATGAAAAATTTTAAATAAATTATTAAAGAGTATCAAACCAATTATCTCCTCATTTGATTATTCTTCCTAGCTTCCTCAAGGACACCTCCTTTTGAGTTTATTTATTTACTCAGTCACTCACTCACTCATTCACTTAATAAGATTTTTAAAGTTTTCATTTTATTTGTGTGTGTGTGTGTGTGTGTGTGTGTGTGTGTGTGTGTGTGTGTGTGAAGTACATGTGTGTGACTGCATGATCTAGAACAGGGTGTTGTATCTGGTGCAGAAGTTACAGATAATTATGTGCTACCTGGTATGGGTGCTAGGACCAAACTCCAGTAGTCTGAAAGAGCAATATGTGCTTCTAACTGTTGTTCCATCTTCTCAACTCCTTCCAGAGATATTTTTGCTACTGCTATGTACAGCGACTGTGCAAGATGCTGGGGAAGAGCATGCACAGAAATGTTCTAGTAGAATGAGACCAGGATGTCTCAGGCTTTCTATCTATGAGGAGAAATCCATAGCGCCAAGTGCCCATAGGGCATTTATGACAACAATGCAAGCAAAAACACCTTACAGAGTCTGCAGCTTGCAATAAACATGCCTTAAGCATCAACATCACTGAGACACCATGATTTTTATGAATTTGGCATGTAGGGAAAGATGTGGCTTTGACTAAGAGCCATGGACATGACCAAGAAGTTTTGAGGATCAAATTGGTCCTTTTAGGGATGGTCTTACACAGTCCCAAGACTATGAAGAACTGGATGAATGCATTTCCCCTTCATGAAGAGGCCAGACAGTCTTCTAGGTAGAAGAAAAATTTTTTTCTTTTTTTTTTCTTTTTTTTAAAAATTTTTTTTTTTAAATTAATTTATTCTTGTTACATCTCTATGGTTATCCCATCCCTTGTAGCCTCCCATTCTTCCCTCCCTCCCATTTTCCCCTTATTCCCCTCCCCTATGACTGTTCCTGAGAGGGATTACCTCCCCCTGTATATGCTCATAGGGTATCAAGTCTCTTCTCGGTGACCTGCTGTCCTTCCTCTGAGTGCCACTAGGTCTCCCCCTCCAGGGGACATAGTCAAATGTGAGGCACCAGAGTACATGAGAAAGTCATATCCCTCTCTCCACTCAAGTGTGGAGACTGTCCTATCCATTGGCTAGATCTCGGTAGGGGTTTAAATTTTACTGCCTGTATTGTCCTTGGCTAGTACCTTAGTTTGAGCGGGACCCCTTGGGCCAAATCTGCCTATCATAATGTTCTACTTGTAGGTTTCTAGGACCCACTGGATCCTTCTAAATTGCTATTCTTACATGGTTCTCTCATCTAGAATCCCAATAGGATGTCCTCCCCTCTGTCCCAGTTTCCTGGTAAGGGAAGGCTTTCGTGGGGCATGCCCATTGGGCTAGTATGCAGATATAAGTGAGTAGGCTTCATTCCAGGCATGCAGGGATGGTTTAATATACGGAAATCCATCAATGGATTCCACCATATAAACAAACTGAAAATAAAAAACCACATGATCATCTCTTTAGATGCAGAGAAAGCATTTGATAAAATCCAACACCCACTCATGTTTAAAGTTTTAGAGAGATCAGGGATACAAGGCACTTTCCTCAATATAATAAAGGCTATATACAGCAAGCCAATAGCCAAAATCAAAGTAAATGGTGAGATACTCAAGGAAATTCCTCTAAAATCTGGAACAAGGCAAGGCTGCCCACTCTCTCCATATCTCTTCAATATAGTACTCGAAGTTCTAGCCAGAGCAATAAGTAGAAGAAAATTTTAAGTTCTACCACCAAATTTTGTGACTGCTCCAAGACAGCTTAAAAATGCCTAGAACCTCTGACCTTGGGATTACTATATAAAGAACAGACTTTAAACATGCTCGGACACAGGACAGAGGATCTTCAGATATCATCCTACAAACGTGTGGGGTTTTGTTGGCTTGCTTAGGGGTTTTTGTTTTAGACTCCTGGTCCATGCTGTTCCACTTAACCACCCTATCCATTGCCTATAGTGCATATATGAACCCAGACTATATATATATATTGAATATGCATGTGCGTGGTGTGTTGTGTTTATGTGTGTACACATGTATGTGAAAGCCAGAAGTTGATGTCAGCTATCGTCCTCTCTCTCTTTTTTTTTAAAAACATGGTCTTTCACTGAGCCTAGATCTCACTGCTTGTGCAAGCTTTATGATCATAAAGTTTCAGGGTCTCTCTTGTATCTACCATGCCATAAAAAGGATTTCAGGTACCCAGAATGACCACGATTGGCTTTTCACATGAGCACTGGGGATTTGAACTAGGGTCTTTGTGTTTGCATGGCAAATAATAGTCAACCAGACCATCTCTCTGGGCCCCACTGTTTTCTATGATGTTCATGATGGGACATAAAACAAACCTATTGCTGTGAACATACATACAACATAAAATTATCTATGTAATTACAGGCTGTGGACATGTCTTTTAGAGAGTAAAGGGGTCTGAGGACACAAAGCTAAGTTCCTAATATGGGAAATGTTGAAGAGAGAAGCTTATCAGTTGCCAAGATACCAAATCCCAACTCTGCATGAGGCCAGGCTAACAGAACATGCACAAGTTAGTCATGATATCAGCTGGAACGGCTGAGAGATTGAATAATTTTATATTGAAAATGGGTTAGAAAAACCTCTCCATTTACTATAGTAGATAACTACCACTAATGAGATTGAATTTGGTGGAAAAGGTAAGGCTTACTTGAATTTTAGAAGGAACCTCAAGTTCTATCTGTATAAATACCTAGAATTACCAAATCCAAGCCCTTCTCATACTGTTTGCCTTGAGAGATTTATGAAACCAAATTTTCTCCTTCGTGCGTTTGGAATGCGGTTGCTGGGCAGCCCACCCACTCGCCACATCGTCTCAGAATTGCACACGTGGCTTGGTATCCTTTCAGAGAACACTGTGTGCATGAGCTTGGGTCTGCTGTGCTGTAGTGAGTGGGTAGAAATCTGTGCAGGAGGAGACCCAGGTGTTACCATGTAAAGTGTGGGTGTCCCAGCAGTAGCAAACAGTTCTGTACTGAGAAGCACATAGGAAGAAAAAAGGCATTTAGAATCATCTCTGGTCCCTGAGCAACTTCCTATGTTCAGAAGAAGATAAAATTTCTGTCATGGGCTCTTGCTTAGTAGTTCCATCTCTCTCTCTCTCTCTCTGTCTCTCTGTCTCTCTCTCTCTGTCTCTCTCTGTGTGTCTCTGTCTCTCTGTCTCTCTCTCTGTCTCTCTCTATATGTCTCTGTCTCTGTCTCTCTGTCTCTCTCTGTCTCTGTCTCTCTGTCTCTCTCTCTGTGTCTCTGTCTCTCTCTGTCTCTCTGTCTCTCTGTCTCTCTCTGACTGTCTGTCTCTCTCTCTGTCTCTCTCTGTCTCTCTCTGTCTCTCTCTGTCTCTCTGTCTCTCTCTGTCTCTCTGTCTCTCTGTCTCTCTGTCTCTCTGTCTCTCTCTGACTCTCTGTCTCTCTCTCTCTGTCTCTCTCTGTCTCTCTGTCTCTCTCTGTGTCTCTCTCTGTCTCTGTCTCTCTCTGTCTCTGTCTCTCTCTGTCTCTGTCTCTCTCTCTGTGTCTCTGTCTCTGTCTCTCTCTCTGTCTCTCTCTCTCTGTCTCTCTCTGTCTCTGTCTCTCTGTCTCTCTCTCTCTCTTTCTCTCTCTCTCCCTCTGTGTGTGTGTGTGTGTGTGTGTGTTCATCATTTTCTTTTCTCAGTTCTCAGCGTGAGGTAAGGCCAATCACCTCCGCTCTTCCTGGCCGATGCTCTTGAGCACTTCCCATCTTTTCCTCTATTGGAATTGGAACTGCAACATCGAAACGTGTGGACCAGGTACGGGCCTCAGAGGGGCAATGGATTTCCAGTCTCCCTGGGACTGCACATTGCTCCACCTCCTCTGCTCTTCTCGGTTGTGCTAACACGTCTTTCTCTGCATCCTGCTAAACTTCAGTGAGCACTCAGCACTGACTCGAGGAACCAACTTCTGCCCTGTATTGACCATTCCCAAAGTGCTGAGCCATCCTGTCCCTTGGGGGCTGTCATTCTAATTTCTGTGACAAAATGCATGGCACAAGCAAAGAAGAAAGGAAGGACTGTCTTAGTTTACAGTTCTGGAAGGTTCAGCCTGGGACCATGGGGACATGCCCTTGTGGGGAATATATTGTGGTCTATAGGTACGCGATGGAGTTGAGCTGTACCTCTCATGGTGGGCAGAAAGCAAAGGGGAACACAAGATGGGCTAGCATCCAGGGGCCTCCTTCTTTGAGGGTAGTTTCAACTAAAGTTTCCTCGATTTCTAAAAATAGTACCACCAGCTGAGGAATAAGCATTTGTAAACAGGGATTTCTGGATGACATTTCATGGTCACAACATAGCTTTCTATCCCTGGATCCTAGTGGCTCCTGGCACTGCTCACAATGGAAAATGGATTATTTGTTCTTCAGTAGCTTCCCCCTACCCACGACAGTCTTAAAATTCTAACTTTTCAAAAGTCCCAAGTATCATCTGATAGTCAAGACAAACTCTTAGCTATAAACTTTATAAAACCAAGAAATTTACAAATTCAATGAATAACAGCACCAAGTAAGCATTTGAATTTCCAAAGGGAGGAATGGGTACACAGACACCAAAAATGGACTAAGTGAAGACTATAACCCAGAAGACCAATCATTATGTCCCATAACTATTTGTCCACCACCTGGAGCACATGGCATTGTGATATGAGGTCCAAAAACATGAGCTGTCTCACCCCTATGGCTTTGTCACTTACAAGCCAACATGCCATGTTTTCTTGGCTGGCTCTAATTGTTTCGTATTAATTTCTTTGGTAGATGTTCCAAATTCCTAGAATCTTTAATGTCTTGGAGTTTCTAAATATATCATAGATATATGAAAAACCTAAGGGAGGAAAGATTTATTTTAGCTAATTGTTTCAGAGGGTTTAGTCAGTTGTAACTTGCATCATATCTATGTGGGCTCAAAAATAGGCCAGAGACAGCTGTTCATTCCATAACAAATAGTAAGCCAAAACAAAGACAGGGAGGGACCAGGAAGACGATAACCAGAACCCACCTCCACTGACCTACTTCCTCCAGCCAATTGCTACCTCCAAAAGTTTCCAGAACATCCCACAATAGCAGCATCAGCTGTGGAGCAATCACTCATAACAGGAGCCTCTGGGAGACATATCATAGGCCACTACAACACCCCAACACGATACCGAAGTAATCTGTTTTGTTTTCCCCAAATGCCCTTCTCTGTTCAGATCATGAATCTCACAAATAAAACTCAGTCTCTTTTTTATCCTCAGATCAGATCTGAGTGCTTTGAGTTTGTGAGTTGAGCACAGAAAGATATGTGTCTCTAGTAACTAAAATTTCTGATGCAGATTGATGACTTAGCCTAAGAGAATGGGAGTCCAAGATGTAAGCCAGTTTTTTGTTGTACAAAGTCAGCTTCACTGAACCCTGGATGATGGTATGTTGGAAATACCATGCTGGAAAATGGAAGTACTTGTAAGCCTCCACAGTGTAGTTTGTTGTCTGCCATGCCCAGAAAAGCTCTGAGAGAGGAAAGCAGTCAAGTAGGCCACTTCAGCGTGCTGCGCATAGGAACAGCCCAAGCTATGTGTTTATTGACAAAGGACAAATGTCCTTTTCTGCTTTTTCCTGACAAACACAAATGTGCCTTAGATAAAAACAACTGTAATGTCCAAGAGAACATTTTGCATAAAAGCCTTCTGATAATATATACTAATTGTAATTGACATTAAAAGAAGAAAGTGTGGTGTGTAGCCCTCTAAAATGCCCTGAGAGCTGATTCTACATCACTGGTAAGAGTGAATAAGTGAACCCAATGAAATGTGGCAACATTAAAACAAATATTACTTTTCAAGTGCCCAATCCCTAGGCATCTTTTGCCACATGCTCCGTGTTTCACAACCTTTTCCAACTGCTTGTTCTAATGACACCAGCACTTGACTAGAGATAAAGCAACACATTTGTTCAATTAAATATTTCCACTCAACCATTCCCCAGTGTATCCCAAAAGAAAAATGGTGTCTAGGATTAACACATAAAAATCGCTTCTGCATCAAACTAAAAAATGAGACCTTCATTTTAATATATCTAATCTAAGGAGACTACCTTCTGTTAAAGGGGAATTGTCATTTACCAATACTATATTCTCTAGTTTAAAATAAGTCACTTGCTTCTTAAATTATGAAGTATTATAAACAATGCTTTGATTTAAATTAATAATTGGTACCTAGATTAAGTAAGACAGAGCATGCTCTCTCCTCTCTCCTCTCTCCTCTCTTCTCTCTTCTCTCTCTCTCTCTCTCTCTCTCTCTCTCTCTCTCTCTCTCTCTCTCTCTCTCACACACACACACACACACACACACACTCACCTCTATCTATCTATCCATCTATCTATCTACCTTTATCTCTATCTCCCCATTTCTAGATATCAGGTATCTTTATATGCTCAAGGTATTGGACTCAGCATTCTGACTCCAAAATTATAGGAAAATATTACCACAGTCAAAAGAATATCAAATATGCCATCTTGTATTAAGCCTTAGTGTGTAAGATGAGATGCTAATGTGGTCAAAATGTGTGTTCTGGAGTCTCATATAGACTTGGACAAGATTCGAACGTGGTGTACTTGTAGTCTCAGTCCCCCTGCAAGGAGGGTCCTTAATAGACTGGTGTCACTGACCAGAGGAGCTCTTGCTGAGCTCTACTGCACTTCCCCAGGGACTTGGCTGTGGTCTGTGTAGAACATCTGTGGTTTGTGCCAAGCAGCTAATATAGTCAGTACGAGGCCTAAAGCTCAGGACATGTCAGCAAAGCCTTAACCCCATGCAGAGGATGGAGAAGCAGGGTTTCTGACTGTGGGTGTTACATAGATGCCAGGCCACTGGGTTCAGCTTTAGGAGGCCACTAAGCTTTATGAGGCCATGCATACCTATGAAAATAGCTCAGATCTTTATCTCAGAAGTGAAACTACAAAACTGGACATGGAAAATAATTGTAGGATTTTTGTCAACTTCCGACAGATCAAGGGTGAATTACTAATCTGAAGGTAATTCAGATGTTTGTTTTCCATGTGCCCACTTAAGCCTGTTTTTAGAGATTACTTGTGTATTCATGAGACTTGCTAACAACAAGTAGTAAGAACACTACAGAAAATGCGCTAAAGAGCGATGGCTTCTGAAGAGACTCGAAGTTGTTTTGGTTCTTCCTCTTAAGAAATGTGATCAGAGTCTGTCACACAACTTCCATGAGACTCAGGTGAATTCCTTACCCTTAACATGAAGCTAAAGTAGCATAGCTCTGAGTATATGGAAAGATTAAATGAGATGAGGCATTGAAAGTCATCACAGGGTCTGGAGAGAGGGCTCCATCAGTGAAGTTCTTGCCATGCCAGCATGAGGACCTGCTTGAGTACTTCTGTAAAAAGTCAGTCATGGTGGCACACCAGTGCTTGCAATGCCCATGTTGGGTTGGTGGAGACAGGAAAACCCTTGGGTCTCACGGCCCAGGTAGCCTAGCCTAATTAGCAAACTCCATGTCCAGTAAGAATCCCTGGCTAAAAATGTAGCTGGAACAACACCCTAGTTTGACCTCTGGCCTATACCCACATGTGCATACACAAAGAAGAGCAAGTATGCAGACTGCGCATAGTTACTCACACCTGTGGTCCTAGAACTCAGGAGGAAGTAGGGAAATAAATGGTTTCAAGTTTGAGGGTAGCCTGAACTACACAGACCCAGACAAAACAAAAATTCTGTCTGTCTGTCTGTCTGTCTGTCTGTCTGTCTTTCTATCTGTCTGTCTATCTATATCTATATGTAGATAGATATAGATATAGACAGAGATATAGATATACCTACCTACCTATGAATCCATGGGCTCTTGTAGCAGAATAGGTATTCAGTAAACTCTAGCTATCTTTACATGTACTCAATAGTAGGCAGTGATATTATAAAGAATGTTTTGTTTCCAAATTCCACTTGTTATCATTAACTTTGACCATCAAGGTTGTAAAAAATGTGGCAACTTGACAGTCAGAGAAACATTAGCTTTGAAGGCAGTTTGCAAAGGAGATAAATGGAAAATGTGCCTTAAAAGGGAGAAAAGACAATCTCTTTGCCCTTTACTGCCAAACTGCCTGTAGCATGGTTGCATTTCCTTCTGCTGTCTTTTTTGTTGTTGCTGTTGTTTGGTCTCTGCCACTTTTCTTTGTCTGCCTTAGTGCTGACCTTCTACACAAATGCACTGCCACATCCTCAGTACTCATGACCAGCTAATGTGGCGAGAGCCGAGCCAGCACATCTAGTGCTGTCACCAATAAAATGCAGAGGAGTTCTTGCACACCAGGAAAGGGATGCTAACAGAAAGGAAGCTAGCTTTGGATAAAACTTGGGATCTTTGCACAGTAGCCTTCCACTTCTGAGTAATTTCTTAGCCAGGCAGTAGTGTTGCACACCTTTAATCCGAGCACTTAGAAGGAAGAGGCAAGTAGAGCCCTATGAGTTCGAGGCCAGCCTGGTCTATGGAGCAAGTTCCAGGACAGCCAAGGCTACACACAGGAACTCTGTCTCAAGAAAACAAAACAAAACAAAAATGAGAGTAGTTTTCTTAGTTTGCATTTGTAGTGAAGGGCTTCAATTGCCTAAGTCTATTTTGCAACTTCTTCATCTACAGCAATTTCATCTCTGAAGGTGCTTTGAAAACCAAAGAGCAGTATGAAATGTGCCCAGTTGGCCATTCAACTACCTATTCTTTTAATTGGAAGGGTTAAATTGGTTATTTTTGCATAAAAGTATTTCTTAAAGATAAATTTGTATGAAGAGTGACATTGAAATTACTTGCATGGTTGTTTTGTTCGTAACCATGGAGACAAATAAAACCTCAAAGTAGAGCCAAAGCAGATCTGAGTGCAAATATTTGGAAATGCCTTTCATTCACAGGGCGGATATAGGAAAATAAGAAAAACTCTAATTGCCTCTGAGACACACAAGTCAATGGTTATTTGGCACAGTAAACAAGGCAGCAGGTCATATGTTAAACAGAAGGTGACCAACTCTCCAGAGATAGAGTTTCATCTCCATGTCAAGTCCAAGATATGAACTGGGAGCTCATATAGCATAACCTATATATAGCATATAACTCTATATAGCATAACCATATTAACTCCACTGTAAACATATTACATACAGTTGCTCAAATAAATCATATACTACCTCATGCAATACTGTCATAAATTGATGAGTGAGTCCCATTTCACAGATG
>OU015749.1:11201969-11217005 GCA_907169655.1 Acomys percivali
GATTTAAGAATTGCCCCAAAGCTTCTAACATGTCAAATATCTCTTTCTGTTGTCTCTAATTTCTTGGAGAAAAGCAAAGATTCTTAACAGGAACACTACATAGGTAGGAAAAAACTATCAGAAAAACTCTGAGAAGTTCTGAATAGTGTAGCAGAGGGAGCCGGGAGACCCCTAAATCAGCATACTTAACGCTCTGATATTAAACCTTCTGGAATGAAGGCTGCAGTAAGTGTGTCCTGTGGTGGCAGTTGGGACCAGAGAGGAGGCAAAGAAGCCTTCTTGTGAAGGTAATCTCCTGTGAGGGACCAGACTTCTTCCCTGCCATAGATAAACAATCCTTATAGCATTCTCCTAGCATCCTCTTGTCAGGGCAGCCTCAGGGGTCATGCAATCTACTCTAGGTACTTACTTTCCAGGTCACAGAACTAAGTCCAGAGAGGAAAATGACAATCTAAACATCACATAGCCTCGCTAGCCACAGACACATCTACAACCCAGTTATTTTCTTTACAATTCAGTAAATAGTTTGCTTAGCTAACACCTGCCCTGCCTTTATCAGTTTGCTTATTTAGTGTCAAGCCAGGGTGCTATGAAATAGCATCCCTCACCAACATGGTGTGGAAAACCAGAGTGAAAAATTCACGCAGAGTACCCATTTTCATACCCATGGAAAAGAGCTGATCACTGTTTCCTTCATCAAGAATAAAGATTCCTTACACCAGCTGTCCATGCACTCCTTTTCCCAAATATGGGAAGTGTGGGGCTAAGATACATGAGACAAACTTTGCTGGGACCAGCTTTAACCCTTTTAATAGAATAAATAGATGTGTCTTGCAAAGTAACAGATATCTGGCTCTCAGACTCTTGTAAGGAACAGATGGGAGGTAGGAGTTAAGAACGCTATTCTGAGATTGCAGTCATCATATTCAATGCTTTGGTTTTAGCCAAAGCACCCAACTGGCTTGTGACTCAGTTCCTTCCATCTGCCAGTGTGCTAAAATAATGGCTTCACCATCTTCTGTACCTCTTAGACTCGAAGATGGGCTTTGAGGAGCAATAAATGAATCCCTTAAGATACTCTGTATTGATTCAAAACCACTCAGGATACCAGGGGTGTATTAATCACTATAGTTAAGGGAAAATTAGCTTTAACCTTTGTATTCAGTGAGTACCCATCACCCCTTCTAAATGTAAATATTATTTTCAAAAGGACAATTGATCTGGAACCTATTCATATGGATCAATATATTTTGCTGTGCATTGTATCAATTAAGATAACTAGTTCAGCCTGAACCATCCTTTGATAATTTGATCAAAACTATAAAAAGAGACAACACAATGAACCTTGTTATTCTCCAGTTAGTTAAACAAGAGCTATCAAAACAAATATGCTACTAGCTTGATCTAATGTGCCGAAACAAGCAGAGTCTCTCGTTAGGCCTGTGTCTTTAAGTGATGTGTGCTTCCAAGGCTGAAAATGTTCTTCCTACAGAAGTAAAGATCTATCTTCACATCCTCTGTCCCTTAGCGTCTCTTGAAAATGATGCCAAATTTCCCTTAAAGTTTTCATTTGAAAATGTAAAATATGTGTGAATATCATTTTATTCAGTGAGTGGCTTTGGAGAGTTTATATAAATTACAATTTGAGGGTGGTACTCTGTTTTAGAAGTAACACTTTTTGATGGCTCATTTAAAATGATAATGGCTTCAAGTTGTTTTTGCTAATGTGAGGGAACTTTTTAAAAAAAATCTTAAATTTATCTTTAGACAAGCTATATGCTCCTTGAGATATAAGTTAGAAACTTGAAAAAAGTCATTTTTCTTTGATGTAGTTCTAGTTAATTTACAGGAAACTATTCTTTCATGCTAATGAAACCTCTTTCTATGGGATGTGAAAGATCTAATAATAGATTCTGAAAGGTCATTAAAAATAGTCAAGCTTGTAATCTCAAAGGCATAAAGTAAACACATAGGTGGCTCTACTTCAGACCAGCTTTTGCGGCTGAGAGGCCAGCTAAGAAAACAAAGAGCTGAGAGCTGATGACAGAGTCAGAAATAGGCAATTTTGCAAATCGGTGTTGTAAGTCTGGAAGTCAGACAACCAACCACACAGGATCTTAAGACTGAATCGCTTTTTCTGTGGTTTCTAGAGACAGAGCCGATGAGCTTGGAACAGGATCTTCATGTGCTCTCCTTTCATGAGCTAGCTATGACGTGAGTTGGAAGAGGGGAAAGTTGGAGAATCACTTGTAGTGGGCCAAGTCAGATGGGTTACTTGTTCCTTCTGTTACTATATAGATGAGGGACTAACTCTGATGACGTGCAGAGACATTGCTGGAGCTGTGAAAGCAACCACCCCTATGCAACTCTTCTTGACACTTCAACACTATTGACTGATTAGAGAAGACCTCTGCAGCAGATCCTGTAGCAGAATTGACCGAGAGTTGCACACAGAGGCACATCAAGAGAAAACACACAAAGCACCTTGACCCACCATGGCTTCCTCCACTAAAGCTACTTGGAGGAGACTGCATAGCCCTGTATCATCCCATTCCCTTTCTTCACTTAATTGTTATGAGATGGGCATCTTGACATCAAGCTAGGGAGAGTGGTACCATGTTGCACGAGTGATGTCTTCCAGATCCCAAGGTCACACGCATTTGTCATGAAGACAGAGTTGTAATAAGCCTTAGCAAAAACATAACTGAGATCACTTTAAATCACCACTAGCCTTCCTAAAACTCCAGCTTGATTGAAGAGCCCATTCCTGGTAAGCCGATGTCATCTCTGCCTTTGTCAAACTTGATTTCTTGGTTTGGCTAGTGGTTAGTAGGTGATTCCAGAGACACATGAGACCAGTTAATTATATATACACATTCAAATGTGTAGTGTCACACACACGCGCACACACGCACACGCACGAGCACACACACCACTAGATGGATAGGTAGATAGTTAAATATAGATATGTGAAGTATGTTTTTCATCTTTCAATCAACCCAGGCAAACTGTTTGTCAAAAACAAACTGAACAGATCATCACGATTAGGAAGAAGGAGGGGCTGTGAGTTCTTTATTCATAATTGACGTTAATAAACTTACATACAATTCTAAGAACATCTATTCTTTTTATATAATATGTAGTTAATTTTTGAAAAGAAGAAAGGACCAGTGAAGTGACTAAGGTGTACAGGCACATGCTATCAAGTGTCCTTGAGACTTAATTTGGTCCCAGGCCTCACACAGAAGAAGATAGAAATGACTCCTGCAAATTGACTTTTGATCCTCATATGTGGCCTCTAATGCATGCTTTCATACATGCATGCATATGTGTACACATAAATGTAAAATAAAAATGTTTGAAAGAATAATAAGAATCACTCTGTCTACTTGTTATCATGTTGTATGGCAGAAACAATCTGCTGGCAAGAAGAAAATATCCCTTCAAGTCTTTTTATTGTCACAAGATTAGAATTATCAGACAGATTGGATTTACAGGAGTACTAGGTTGATCTACCCATAGAAATGCAACAATGGCTTTTATCAAAAATCTAGCCAGTGGTATTTCCACTTAAAACAATTATACAAAACCTCCACTTACAAAAAATTCCAATACATATCCAATCATATATTCTATCTTCCATTTTGGTCTTTTCCCAAAAACGGGATGAAATGACAAATGTTTGTATATACTGTGTGAAGATTGCATATAGTTTGGACAGGAACACACACACACAAATGTCAATGTGAGTTCTCGCCTCAGTTCATTCATTATTAGCTGTGACCTTAAAACTTCTTAGTTTTAATTTTCTGGGTGCTCTCTGACTGCTAGATATGCAAATCTCCATGTGAAGAAAACATCTCAATGTGTGTGCACATCATTGCAAAGGTACAGAGGATCCCAACACAGATATCTGGGAGGAAAGCAGAGGAGTTTGATGAGGAGTTCTTTAATGCGTCTAGATTTCTATTTGTCCCAACATTTGTAAAGAAACAGGTTGGGTCAACTGCCTTTCTCTCAACAGACCCCTGTGTTGCTTCTGTTACTGCTTTTTCAGGGAGCATATGCATTAATCTGTGTACTATGTGTGACAAATCCTCATTTGAGAGCATGATTCTTGCAGCTGGTTCTTATTGGGTTAATTTGGATGAAAAGCCTGGTTTCCTGGAAATACATTAAAGGCCTTGTGCGTAACTGAAGGGCAAGAAGAGAATCCTAGATAGCAATTTTAACCCATAACCAGATGAGTACAGCTGTTTTAATTATTCAATTAGTGCTGAGTGATAAAATTGACAGAAAATAAAACTAACATCAGAAGTAAACGAGTGAAGGAAGGCATGCAGTGAATAGCCATTCCGAATGACATGGAAAATCAAAATTTCTTAGCAGAAAAGCTCTTAGCTCTGTAACTTTGAAAAATATTTTTTTTTTGTATTTTATTTTCTATAGATCATGAAACAAATGTCAAGTGGAATTATAAAGGGTGTTCTTCCTCTTGGTGCTAGAAGTGAGGGTGGGCCGTCTGGGAAATAGGAATATTACTGTTGGCTTGACAACATTATGCTCAGAAAATATCAAAAAGCAAAGAGAGTTTAAAATGGGTATTTACATATAATATCCATGCATATTTACATTTAATATCATATTGGATTTAATTTTATTACTTTCCGGAAGGCAATTGGGAGAAAAATAAACACAGTGGAATGCTATCTCATTGGCATGCAGAATCAATATGGTAATCACATGGCTCATATAAACTCATAAAAAAATGCTTCTGACATTTCATCAGAGCTTCTTAATTTAGTATTTACAATGTCTGTGTGAAATGATATAGTAGTTTTATTGTTTAATTATGGAAATGGCAGCATGTAGCAGATTCTTGACTCTTCTCCTTTAATTACTCTCAAATTGTTGAGTGCAAAAGTATAAAGTTTGGTATCCTTGTTAGGCTGGCTGCTGTTTATTTTTAGAATAGTTTCTAATCCTTTCCAAAAATGCATTGGAAAGAAAAGGGTTTTCCTCTCAAGGTGTGGGATTTTCTAAAGAGCAGTAATGTAGCACAAGGGTGTAACTGTGGTGAGATAATCAATGTTAAAATAGAAATAGTGGCTTTGAGTCCAGAAAATGATCACTTGTATTGTCAATGTCCCCTAGATTTATAACTTTATAGTCCTATAAGGTGATGGGCACTTTCAAAACCATGGAATACTTTTCTGTTGTTACACCAGTTTCTTGTCTGTACGTTTTTAATACTGACATTTAGACTAGGAACTCTAAGGTAGAAGGTAAGTGGCAGTGAGGGATAACCAATGCCTTGGTCCTTCCCTAGCTCATACTGAGCCATAAGAGTAGGCTCTAACTTTTGTGGCTAGGAATCTGGTCTTGTATCTCTAGGAGAATTTGGGGATGAGAATCTGTTTCAATGAATCAGTGAGGTTGATCAGATTGACCACATATTTCTTTTTCTCCCTCCATTTCCCTTGGGAAACTTAATTGGGTGTGTTTTCAGCTTCATGTGTATGTTATTTTTGAGATAGGGTCTCTCCCTGCCCAGAATATGCCCAGTAGGCTGGGCTAACTGGCCCAGAATCCCTGGAGATCTGCCTGTCCTCACAGTCCTAGCTGTGGGGTGATAAGCACCTGCCATATATACCTGTTCTTATTTTTCATGGGTTCTGAAGAACAAACTCAGGCCCTCGTGCTTGCACGGCATGTGTTTAACCAGCTAAAGTATCTTCTGTATTTGAACAGTTCTTCATCATCATCATCATCATCATCATCATCATCATGATCCCCATCATTTTAGTATTGTGCGCGTGTGCAGTAGCACAGGAGACATAGCACATATGAGGAAGTCAGAGAGCAGCTTTATGTATGGTGTTCCCCTCCCGCCATTCTTGTTTCTGCTGCTCTACAAGCCCCAACCTAACTGTCTCATGAGCTTCCAGGTGATTCTCCATTCCTGACACCCCATCTTGCCATAGAAGTGCTGTGATTGCAGATGTGTGCCACAATTTGTGTGGACTCCAGGGAATACAGTCATTCAGATCTTTAGGCTTCTATAGCAAGTTTTTTTTTTTTTTTTTTACCCACGCAGCCATCTCACAGGCTCTAATCTCAACAATGTGTATGTCTTGAATTATGCACCATCGGATGTGCCTTGGCATACCTGTGCTACCAGCGGTGTAAAAATCTTTCCTACCACCTTGCTTACCACCCTGTTTCTCTCTGAGTGCTACATTCTCTCAATGCCTGGGACATATGTCTCCCATCTGCAAGAAAGACAGCGTGGAACCCAAAGCTGGACTCTCAGTACCACGCCCTAAAAGCAAAGTCCTCTGCAGAAGTTGTTTCTCGAATGTTAAGGGCCAATCCATTGTATGGCAAATGGCCCTATTTAAACAAAGCAAAACAGAAGTTATAAAATCCCACTACCTCCAGACGTGATAGGAGTGATTCATGGTCTGCACAAGTTCATAGAGGCTGCCACCAGGAACACAGCAAGACAGCATTGATGCAGTCACTTATTCAAGGATAAAAAATGAGCAAGGTGCCAGGCATGCTGACAGGGAGAGAGATGGGGCCAGCCTTATCTTCCTGTTATTGCCCTTTGCCAGTTGCTATCATGCTATTAAGATAAAGAAGATTGCCCAGGTTTTGAAGCCACCGATTGGAAGGTGGATAGTAAATTCAGGATTTTTTTCTCTCTGCAAATACTGCCCAGAGCCTAGATAAGGATAAGTTGGTAAATAAAACACTTCCTCCTTAGGAGCGAGACGTAAGGAGCAGTCTAAAAGTGCTCTTTCAGACAGACAGAGGATGTCTACACACTGTGCTTTTTACAGTGAAATGTTGCTGACAATCAGGTAATGGGCCCTGATGAAGAAGCATAGGTTCAATTTAATAATGAAGTTTTAGTTTGGGCAACTGGCTCCTATCTTCCAGGTCCCAAGAATTGTCCCTATGGCAGGCATGTGAACTATTCATTTACTATTTTAATTTCTAAAGCCATAAAGTAAGGACACACAGGGCTTCAAGCTGTTAAGGAGACACAGCATACAGCAAGGTAGTCAGCACACATGATTTATAGATTCTTGACATGGTCATGTTTCCTCCTAAAATTTCTTTGTAGGGCCTGAGTGCTGTGTATTTCTGTACGTGTGTGTGTGTGTGTGTGTGTGTGTGTGTGTGTGTGTGTAAAAGAGAGGGTGGGAGAAAGGGAGGGAAAACTCATGCTTAGGTTTTGTGTAAGCTAACATATTCTTTCAATGACCTAATCTCTAGGCTCATGGTGCACTTTTAGATGCCTGCACACAGTAGCAAATGCCTGAAGTAACCAGTATGGACATTCCCTGCTGAGGTGAACAAGACAACATGGTGCTTTCACATTCCAGGTCGCTCACTACATGGCATCATTCTCCTCACATGCTACATAGTGCTATATCTCCCACTGATTCCCGAGGGAGTAATGATGTGCTATTTAGTCTTCCTAAGAGCAAGAAAGCAGTGATATCCCTTATGTGTTAGGTAAGGTTTATTTAGGCATAAGTGATGGTGGTGTTGGCCATATGAGTCAGTGTTAATGAGGCAAAGGTCTTTACATAGAAACAGATATTTAAAAGACTATTATAGGTCAGCTAGTGAAAATGTCGGAGCCCAAGCCCACATTTTCTCAGGAAGCAATAGCTTACTATTTGCCAGTTTGGCATTTTTGATAATTTTTATAAGCATAAGACCCATGAATTAAGTTTTGAAAAGTGAAAAAATGCTGTGTATATTGAAAGGCTGTTGCCTTTTTCATTCAAACTTCTATTACAAATGAAACTTAGAACCTACTGGTTAGAAGAAGCGGAAAGGTTCTGTAGTCCGAAAAATGACTCCCATTGCTTAGGTATTAGTCTTCGGCAAGTCTCTCAATTTTATGACACAGTTCAATGTGTGAAATAGAAGAGCAGTGTAAATCCTTCTTCCAAGTGTCAGGCTCTACAGAAAACAATGCTACATAATGAGTGGGCTTCACTGGTGATGCAGCTATGTTGACAGTGTTATTGGCAGCCAAGCTGCGGTCCCTCAAGAAGACAAAGCTGCTATCCAGATCTTTCCAAAAAGAACCAAGAGAGGAAATGCTTATTCCACTCCAAAGTTCCCTTTCTAGACTGAAGAACTTTATGGATTGTATGACATCAGTTCACGTCTATGAATTATTTTTCAGATCTTTAGTAGCTACATTTTTTTCTATAAAAACAAGTATTTCTGTGGTTACAGGATGAGATGTCATTGAAACAATGAGCTCAGAGCATAGGGTGGTAGGAAATCAGGCTCACAGGGGTTTCAGAATCAAAAGCATGAGTTGATCTCTCAGTCTATGCTGTACATTGCCCTAAATATCATGGAGTTAAGTCATTAAAGTGCATACTAAACAAAGAGACTGATTTTAATCCCATTTCAAATTAAAGCAAGACAGGCACAAAACGGTTGAGTAGTTTGCCAAAGTTACTACAGTGATTAGGTGGCTAAAGTGGCCTTTGAATGTAGACCACCAAAGTGCCTCACTTTAGGCACTGCATGTGCCAGGACCTTATGTTTCTTCTTAGGAAAAATGAATAACTCAGACATTCCACCATTATCTTTGTCTACGAAGAAAGATAATGTATGTAGAGGGACATGGGCAGGAGAGAGAGAAAATATAGGAAATAGAAGTCAGAGAGAACCAAATCACAGTGCTTGCCTGGACCTAAAGAGGAAAATACAAGGTATAGCAGCCTTATCAGGAAGGGTGCAGGCTGGGCATAGTAGTACAGGCCGTAATCTCAGCACTCAGGAGGCAGGGGTGGGCAGATCACTATAAGTTTGAAGCCAGCAAGTCCAGGACAGCCAAAGCTATACAGAGAAACACTGTCTCAAAATCCAAAGAGGAAGAGGAGGAGGAGGAGGAAGAGGAGAATGCAGGTAGCTGGTACAGTGGCACATGCCTGTAATCCCAGTACTCAGGGAGGCAGAGGCAGACAGATCTCTGTGAGTTCAAGGGCACCCTGGTCTACAAAACAAGTTCAGAACATCCAAGCCTGCAGAGAGACCCTGTCTCAAAGAGAGAGAGAGACAGACAGACAGACAGACAGACAGACCAACCGACAGACAGACAGAGATAGACAGAAAGAGAGAGAGACAGAGACAGAGAGACAGAGAGATAGAGAGAGATCATCTAATTGCATTAGTTTCCAATCACTTAACACTCTAAGCTATTTCTTCATTGACATCAACGTCTATGCTAGAAAGGGAAATCATGAAGCTCAGAAAGGATTCTAGACCTTATTTTGCCTTTCTCCTCCTTTTTTTCCATCCCTGTGGTAATGGTTACTGATGCTTAATATTTCTCCTACCTCAGTGCTGCTAAATGACCCCTTCGTTTAGCCCCCATCTTCCTGGGTTAGTACTGCATACAATAATGGCTTCTATTCCTCATTCTTTCCAATCTATTGTCTACAATCCATCTTGAAGGATATCATCAAGGTAGAAACTTGACACTGCCTGACTCCTGGCAATGACTTCCTAGTGTCCTAGGAATGATCTTACCTCAGTGCTCTTTCCTCTACCCACTCTCATCTGTCCCTACCCATTATAGTCTCTATGTCACATGCCTGCCCTAGAAAGAAATCTGTTCTTGTTCACCTCAGGTCTTTGTACTTTGCTGGACTCTCAACCTTTGGGGTCCATACAAAATCTGTCTGATAAAATCCTGCTTTTTGTATGAGTGTCAGAATATAATTCAGGAAACTAATCCCAACTCAAGTTTGCTCCTGCAAATCACCCCAAATAATTCTTATCACAACTCTTTCTTTCATTTAGCACACACTGTGTAGGTTAGGACAGACTTGAACTCCTGGTCCCCAGGCTTGACCCATAAGCACTAGGATTACAGGCATATACCACCATGCCGTGCTTTGTCATTTGCCAGCTCTCAGGAAAACCATGTGGGCACTGGGTCCTGGTTTAAGTTGAATAGAAAGCATAAATGTAGGTTATCTACACTCACTGGCAGTCACTAGAATAGCTTGGGTCCAAGGGTCTATCTGTTGATTGTCCACACCTTTGTTTTTAAAGATTGATATTGTCTTTGAATACAGTAACCTCCTAAGTTGCCCCAGCCTTCCATGCTCCCCTTGGTTTTACCAACTTGACGCCAAAGGCATCAAAACTTGAGCCCACTGATTACAGAGTTGTATGCTTACAGAATATACTGTTGCAGAGAATGCCACCTTATCTAAATAGTATGTGCCAGCATCCTTTATAATTGGAGAGCTATATCGTTGGTTAAAGCATCATCCTAAAAGTTTGGGTACAAGTTGAGATTCCAGGGGCTTAATTGCCTGGGATGTCACAGTTCTTGAAAAAGATGAAAGAGTTTCTCAATGTAGTAAGAAAGGAAAGAGACAAACAAAGTAAGTAGAAAAGACTTACAGATATCAGACACAATAATGTAGGGCACGATTAAAAATTTTGGAAGCAAAGGCCATGTTTGGCCCACTTTCTATTTTTGAAAATAAAGTTTCACTGGACTATAGCCATATTAATTTGTTTACATATCATCTGTGGCTGGTTTCACAATTCAAGGGCAAAGTTCAGTAGGTTAACAAAAACCACATAGTCCACAGAATCTGAAATAGTTACCATCTGGTTTTGTACAGAAGAAGAGGAAGAGAAAAAACCATCACTATTAGTGTGGCTAGAGAAATGACCAGTGGGCAGTGCCCTTCCCTCACTGCGAGGTCTCAACAGAAGTTTTCACATCACAGAGGTCAGTAAGCAACCTCACAGGCCACATAGCACGGTGCCTCCTTAATTCCGTGGGAAGAGTTTGTTCATGATTTCATCTAACAGAGCTTTGTACAGAACACTGAAAGAACAGCTGTGTTCCACATCTGGGGCAAAACAAGCATTCCAGAGGTCCACATCCAAAGAAGTGAGTTTATGCATCCCGAGAGCCTAGGTATCAGCTCAGAACGCACAGAACTCCCAGAGAGAAACGGATCAGGCTCTACCAGAGAAGTAAGTGGCACTGACCCCCCAAAATACACTTTCCTGATTGTTATTTGTCCTTCCTCACCCTTGTTGGTTGAGGGAACCAAGGAGCAGTGTCATCTATGTCTTAGGGACACCAAAACAGAAGAACTGCATTTGCAAGGTGAGTTATTATGGCTTCTAATTACATCCAGGAGTAAAAAGCAAAAAGAAAGGTTTACCCGGGTCTGAATTTTATAACGAATTTCTTAAATACAACACTGAAGGTATTTGAAGTAGAAACGTGAGAAGCAAAGGGGTTCATGGACTAATTTTATATTTTTATGTATTTATTTTACTTTGTAAGGCAGGGTTTCATTTAACCTAGTCTCCCCTCAGACTCATTTGGTAGCTAAGGATGACCTTGAACTTGTGATTTTCTACTTCCAGAGTGTCGGGATTACAGGTGTGCCCTATAGTACCCAGTGCTGGGAATAGGACCCATGGCTTGCTTGAATGCTAGGCAAGCATACGCCCAACCAAACCACATCCCCACACTCTGACTTCACAATTAAAAGCCTTAGACATTTCCACAAGTTCTTACTCTTGGCTTGTGCCCTGCTCCCCTAACGCTCACTGCCAGTCTGAAAGACAGAGGTCAAGGTATACCACTGAAACCTACAGGTGATGGCGAAAGGCAGCCAGTATTCAGTTCCACAAGCCTGATGTACCTACTGCTTTGGGTACTTTAAGAAAAAGATCATATACCCTATGAGCATATACAGGGGGAGGAGGTCCCCCTCAGTCACAGACATAGGGGAGGGGAGTGGGGGGGAAGTGGGAGGGAGGGAGGAATGGGAGGATACTAGGGATGAGCTAACAACTGAGATGTAATATGAATAAATTAATAAAAAATAAATAAATAAAAAGAAAGAAAAAGATCAGATCATAAAGGACTATTTTGGTCTTGCGATTTACGAGTGTAAAACTTTTCATGTAACACAGTAAAGGCTCACCTAGAAGAGCAGAGCCATTCTCAGAAAATACTAAGTCATTGCAGGGAGCTGGGGAAAATAACTGAGCACTTTAGCGCTGATATGATTAGTAGCGGGATGAAAGAGTAGGCAGCAGGAAAAGTATGATGGAGTACCTGGTTTGGTACGCTGGCTGGGCAGAGCTTTCTCCAGGTCTACAAACAACAGGACATCTGGATAAGATGCTGTCTGTCTATCTGTCACTCACAAAGGGTGTCCAGGTATGTAATTGTGTCCTGGTTTAAAAAAAAAAAAAAATATATATATATATATATATATATATATAATTTATATATATATATATAAGCTTGAAAGCTGCATTCAAAAGAAAGAAACAAAGAAAGAAAGAAAGAAAGAAAGAAAGAAAGAAAGAAAGAAAAGAAAGAAAGAAAGAAAGAAAGAAAGAAAGAAAAAGCTACATTCAGGGAGCACTCAGGGGAAGTTCTTACTCTCCCACCGGCGATAAAGGCGGCAATGTCTGGAATAGAGACGTCAGAAAAACTCTCAATGCTCTACTAGAAGTAAATGGGCAGCCTGTGGGTTGACTGTAGAGTCCTTAGTTTCCTCAGAGCCTGCTGTACAGTTACTGACCTCTGAGTCAGTGAGGATGCCACCCTTCTCCACAGGGAATCACATCAGCTTCACCATGTCTGAATGTCATAAAGCTTCTTTCTCTTGAGCAGGATTAACTGTCACTCTGTTTTCTGTGGCCAGGGCAGTCACCTGAGAGGACCTCCTCAGTGGCTGGCTTATTGGAAACAGTATAGCAACACTAGTAGCTTCTAGTACAATATTGGGAGGCCATCTTTCAATTGAGAGGGGGCAGGGCGCAGACAGACAGACAGATAGACAGACAGACACAGACACAGAGAGACAGAGAGACAATTACAATAGTTATTTACCAACATGCTATCTGCCATATTTACATGTAGTATGTACTCATTTAATCCTGATCACACTTCTACAATATAGGTTTTCTTTTATTTATTTTCACCATTTTACTGAAAATAATTTTCCTTTTCATGGTTCCCTCTTTAAGATAGCTTAGAAGTTAAGAGCACTGGCTGTTCTTCCAAAGGTCCTGAGTTCAATTCCCAGCAACCAAATGGTAGCTCACAACTATCCATAATGAGATCTGGTACCCTCTTCTGGCATGCAGGTATACATGTAGGCAGAACACTGTATACATAGTAAATAAGTAAATCCTTAAAAAAAAAAAAAAAAAAAAAGAAGGAAAGAAAGACAAAGCATAAGAAACACATATGCACACAGACTTGGTAACACACACATACATACACACACACACACACACACACACACACTATAAAATCACAAATTCAGAAGTCATAATATACAAGAAAAAAAGTGAAATAAACTTAAATGCCCCAACAAAGCAATAAGAGACAATAGAAAAAATCTACAAAGATAGTGCTGAGTTTGTTTTCTGTTAGCTATTGCTGCCATGTGGCCTACCCTTAAGTATGATTCATTCACATACCCAGTGAGATTCCATTGAAGAAAACTGGATTTTTCCTTTATGAGGATTTGCCAATTGCAGATAGATTCCTGGTTAAGGATGAAAGCCTCTGTCCCTTTCCCCTCTCAGTGCTGGGCCTGTGCAGGCCCTGTGCATGCTGCCACAGTTTCCATGACTTCATGTGTGTACCCATGTGTCCCTTTTGCTGGTGTCCTTGGCTCCCTCTGACTCTCGCAACCCATCTCTTCAGCACAGTGCCTTGGGCCCTGAGGGGCGGGGTTTGGTGAAGCCATCCCATTTAAAGACTGAGTGTTCCAAACTCAAGATAAGGTTTCTTATATAAAAATTGCTTCTCAGGAGACTAAGATGTGCATGTTCAGAGAATGCCTCAGTATGATCCAATCAATGAAGCTGGTGAGCCTAGCTCATGTGCAGAGGAGAGCCATCTGAGGGTTGACAGTTCGGACTCTTTAAGTTCCTCCGGATCAACTCCTGTGTTCCTGTCTCAGTATTTCCATTGACTGCTTACCTAATATTTCTTTGCTTTCTCTGTGACTTGGAAAGAGAAAGAACAGGATGTCCTAGGCAGAATGCAATGGGAAGAAAATTCCCATGGGCTTTCGCAGTTCCCGTCTCCACGCCCTTCCTTTCCTTCCTATGGTCTCTTCAGTTGTAGTGACAGTTGTTCAAACCCCAGAAATCCATACCAAAAATCTACCACATGAAAGTTTCTACAGTCCCCAACCAAAGGTACATCACCATCTTCGACCTGTACCTTCCTTCTGGCATCTATGAGCCATACTAAGCAGTCATAGGAATGTTCACTTTGCATGCTCATAGTGATTTTTAAAGATTTGGTCTGCATCCGTACAATCAAAATGATGCTGGCTTCTGTGCAATCAATTGGCAAGTCAGGCTACCTTAGTCCATAGCGTGCTTGGTAATTTAGTCAGTCAATGAAGAATGGGTTATAAAATAATGACCCAAGTAAATGTCACGCCGTGTTTTCATCACGGAAGCCTAGCCCTGTTGCCGTTGCATATGTTGATTGCTGAAGACTCTAGGGATGCGGTCTCCAATCCCAGTAGATCTAGAAGTCTGCAGATAGCAGACCACTCTCAGCTGTTTGCCTAGAATTTCATAAATGGAGACAATCATCCCAGGCTGAGAGAGTTTAGTAGGAAATTCTGTCCGCTGAAATAATTCACGGGTAATCATCTGCCTCCAGGGAGTGAGAGGAGAAAGAGCAGATTCCCAGAGACACATAGAGGCAGATGGCAGAGAGAAAGGGGCCACTGCTGCCGCTTTTGTTAATGATGAAAATAAGATGTCACCTGAGTGCATGTAGCCACTCTGTCCCTGCCCTTCGCCAGAAGCATTGTCAAGCCTCAGCCAGGGGGGATGTTCACCCAAGTTCACCAAAAGTATATGGAGTAAGAAAGAGAGTGGAGCAAAAACAACTCAATACTTTCCATCTCAATTTGTGTGTGTGTGTGTGTGTGTGTGTGTGTGTGTGTGTGTGTGTGT
>OU015749.1:11217015-11277990 GCA_907169655.1 Acomys percivali
TGTGTGTGTGTGTGTGTGTGTGTGTGTGTGTGTGTGTGTGTGTGTATGTGTATGCATGTGGTATGTGGATGTGCTTATGTGTATGCACAAAGTCAGCAAAATTAGCTGGCCAGTGAGCTCCAGGCACCCTCCTGTTTCTATTTCCCCAACACAAAGATTACAGGTATATGTCACCAAACCTGGTTTAAACACGGGTCCCAAGGATCAAACTCAGATCCTCATATTTCCATGACAGTGGGAACTTTACAGACTGAACCATTCCCCAAGCCCCTGTATCTCCCCCTTCTTTCTGCCTTAAAGGTTGCTCTGATTTGTTCTCAGTTAAATGAAGTAGTCCATAGCTGAAAATACAGAGAACAGAAGGGTTCTCACTAACCTAGTAGTATTGATAGGAGGCAAAGTCTTCTTCCAAAATATGGCCTTTAATCCACATTTTCTTTTCTCATCTATCTGCTTTCCAAGTCTGTGACTGGGGACAATCCAAACATGACAATCTTGACTACAGGGTGGGAGCAGTAGCTGTTACCATTTGCTAAACGTTTGCTGGGGGCAGCTCTCATAAACCATGAATGTGCTGCATGCCCATAGCAGCCTCTTACCAGGCACTTTAATAGACGCTGATATTAATCTCACCTCCTACTGGAGGCAACACCGTATATCTCAGACACACAGTGAAAATGCCTTATATTTTTTTATACAACAAGAGTGTCATGCTTGGCTGAATCAACGGGGAATGAAGAGAATTTCAAAGCTTCAAATATTGAAGGGAAAACCCAGAGAGCAAGGTTCTCTTCCTTAATGAGCCAGCCTCAGGACTGATATAGAAAAATCCATGCTTCATCATGGCTTGTGAATAGAAAGCATTTTTGCAGGGCCAACTTCCCTTTCCGCACTGCAGCCTGGCCTTTGGTCCTTAGCCCAAGCTCTCCATTCATGGTTTCTACCATTTCTCATTGGACAAATGCAAATGGACCCAGCAGGCGCAGCTTCAATCTAAGCCCCCAAGGGATGGGAGAGACTCCCAAGTTTTAGGTCCCCCTGAGCTAGCATGATTTTCTGTACTTTTTCACTACTTCCTTAAAAGTTGGCTCGTTGCATCTTTTTCCTGTGATTATATATATTTTCTTGTTTTGCGTTATTTTCCAAAAGGACCAAATGGTCTGCTACAAAGAGGCACACCTAGTGCCATGCTAGGGACTGCAACAGTGTTCCATCATGTGTTTCACCTGACACTTAGGGCCTGCAAGACTTTGCTTTTGCAAAGAGAAAGGCATCTGGCGATTTATTTTCAACTTCAGGCAAAGCAAAAAGCGAACACAGACTCCTTCTCACCTTGAATTTCTTGTGTGCCTGCATCTAACTGAGGAACATGTTAGCTGTTTCATTGTTTTATTCTATACCATAGGTCCTAGCTCTAAAGTCCCACCATCCCCAAAGAGCTTGGGGATTATACCATGGTTTTCATGAATCCAAAGGGTAGAGTCATTTTCAAGTCATGACCTCGCCATGTCTTTATGTCAGAAAAGAACTTGTCTTGGCAATTGGCACAGAGACTGATCTAGGGTAATAAATCTGGCCAGCCTGAGTTGCACACTCACCTAACAGCATGGACAGTTCTTAAATATTATCAACGGCTTTGTGCCTGTAAAACCTAACAGTCACTGAGAAAGTTCTCATAAAGGAGACTGAAAAAAATACAAATAAACAAGTCTTCTAGAATTTTATTTTGTTTTGCCTTTTGTTTTGAGGTTTGGGTGGGTTATTATTTTTGTAGGATGGGATGGCTAAAGCTGTAATGTAATCCTTTTAAGGGTTCCTGTGTTATTGAGCCAAGTAAAAATAATTCTTCAGCTGGCTGGCTCTGATAAAGACTGCAGTATATTTTCTGTTTGGAATATTTTATCAACACCTTATTAAAATGTGCTTTCTTCTGTTTATTAATTTTGGAGTTCTCAAATCCTGAAAAAAGTCAATCTTTAATTACCTGTTTAAAATAGGATCTTAAGATGTTGCATGTTTCCCCATCAGCATACTGACCACATACCAAATGTTTTAGGACTTGGACAGAGTCTTTTATGTTTTGGGATTTTTGTTTGTTTCTTGTCCTCAGCATTCCTTAAGGCCTATGAACCAGACGTGCTATTGGGTTTTGTAAACTAAGCACACATTGAAGAGTCCTGCCAATTCCAAACTCTAGGCCAGTGACATTTAGGAAGTTATTCCTGGGGTTGAGGAGATGGCTTCGTCAGCAGGAATGTTTACTGTGCTAGCTTTAAGGCTTGAGCTGGAATCTTCATCACCCAAAATGTTAGGCATGGCTGCACATGCCTGTAACTCTAGCATCAGAGAATGAGAGAGGTGGATCATGGGAGCTTGCTGGCCAGCCAGCCTAGGATGGCACACATACACGGTCACATACATGCATTAAGATTAAAAATCAAAATTTAAATTTTAAATAGAGTCTAATGCCAAGTGGCTCTTGTAACTGAGCCATAAATTTCTCTGAATAACCAAATTTCCTTAGCACCCAGCAGAAAACATCCAGAAGGTCTTTTGAGTAAAGCTCTCTATAATATCTTAGTTGGTTCCCGAAAGGAGTTGGTCACATTTTAAGCAGGTCTGTGTCACTTCATATCTTAGGACTTTGAACTTCCTCATAAAACCTCTGGGTAAATCTGGAATGTTACAGATGCTTGAGCTGGTGGTGATGTTTTTAGGAATCTGTGGAACACTTGAGTCTTACTGTTATACAGTTGAAATTGAGACGACCACTCTTGAACGTGATATCCAGTGCCAGTTTGGGCCAAGCGAGCTCTCTGCTTCCTGAACACAACAACAATGTGACCCACTGCAAGTTTCCATTCCCATGCCCTTCCACCATGATGGACGGGAGTCTCCAAAGCTATGCCAAAATAAATCCTTACTCACTTTAAGTTGCCCCCATCAGGTACTTGGTAAAAAGTTTGAGAAAAGCTAGTTCAGTTTTCTTTCAAAGAAAAGGCTTCAAAGAATCTTCACGTGTTTGGCTCTCTAAGGATTAGTAGAATTCACTTAGTCATGTGCCAATGGTAATGCCACTTTGAGCTGTTTGTCATCTATCCTTAAATATGTGAGTGGCCTCAGAACTGCTGTCTGTGAGTCTTTAGTGGACCAGGAAAGACCTTGAGAAACTGAGGTAGGACAGGCAGAGAAATTGCAGGGCATCAAAAGCCCCTTAGGTGCCGAGAAGATGGAAGAAAGAACCCAGAACCCTGATGTCTTAGTCACTATTCTATTGCTGTCAAGAGACGCCATGATCAAGGCAACTCTTGAAGGAGAAACCATCTAAGTATGGGTTGGCCAGCAGAGGCTTTATCATCATGGCAGGGAGCATGGTGGAAGGCAGGAGTGACGTAGGGGAGCAAGCTAGAGCCATATCCTGACTCAAACACACAGAGAGAGAGCCTGGGCCTGGTTGGGGCTTCTGAAACATCAAAGTCTGCCCTCAGAGACATCCTTCCTCCAAAACAGGCACACACTCTTATCTTTCTATTCCTTCTCAAAGAGTGCCACTCCCTGGTGACTAAGCATGCAAATACATGGGCCTGTGGGGGGCCATTCTCATTCAAGCCATTACGCCTGGTAGCCCTGTGCTCTACTTCTGTGCATTTCCAAACCCTGTCTCAGACTTTTCTTCTGAGCATCATAGGAGCATCACCCGGATGGCTGATGATCTCACTGGATAAGGAATCTTGAACCAAAATGAAGAGAGGCTGGTATGGGAAAAGACGAATTAAAGCAGTTTTAATAAGACTCTGCCTGACTCAAATAAACCCTCCTATATGACTTTGGAGATCTCCAAACAGTTCAGCTTTTACTCATTAAGGTTTCTACACAATCTCTTTAAAGTGTAATTCTCTTTCTTTTTCTACATGAATATAAGCTCAATGAGAGTAAACTCTGGTACATCTTGTGTGTTTGTCACTATATTCAAAGTGTTGGATTTATTAACTGGGGACTTGTGGCGGTGCTATCCTTGTCCACCTTCTCAAAAGCAGAGAAGTAAATGACAGTCAAAAAGCTATGATGTTTGTGTCCAAGGAAGCAAATAGTCCATTATTGTAATGCTAAAGGTGCTTCCATGACAAGAAAGAACGTCAGAGAAAGAAAGTGCAGTGCTTACCATATGCCAGCTACACACTATGCATTCTGCATGAGTCTCACTAAACCCCTCCCCAAATTTCTGAAGTAAAGTACATGATCTTCATTTTGGAGTTAAAATAAATGATGTCCCAGATTAATTTATCTCCATTCACTTCCTAGAGGTGCCTCACAGGAGTCTGCCTAGGCAGACTGCCTCCTTTCCAGGCCACTGCCCCACAAATGTGTAGCTAGAGAGTAAAGAATCTCCAGAAAGGGTCATGACTATACATTACGGTCACATTCTAACCCTGAGACCTCACAGCTTCAGCACATAAAAAGAACCCACACTTTGAATCCAACTGAGTTAATGAACACTGATGCTAACACACGGATTTCATCTTCCCTGAAAAGCTATTAGTGCTGGATCCTGAACTCTGAGGGGATGTGTCCCCAATTTCTCCCATGTCGCTGCTCTGGGCCTCTGTTCCTAGTGCTCCTCAGTGTTGGGCTTGTCTAGCTTCTATCTGGTTCCGTTTTCTTATGTTCTGAAGTCACCTCTAAACTAAGAGTTTCCCCTCATGACTTAGAAGGAAACCAAAGCTTGCAAAAGACACTGCTGTCACTGAGAACAGTCTTCAGGATGATTGAGTAAATTGTCACGTGACCTTTAAATTACTCTAGTTTTGTAATACCTAGGAAAATCTGCCAATTGATTTTGACCTCTCTTTTAAAATTCAAACTCTCTTTATATCATCTAAGATAAATGTCTTATGATGCCTTCTGTTACATAAACTGCACATTGTTATCACTTAAACTGCATTCTCTGTGGATTACTTAAACTCGGGTACTTTGGGAATAACTATTCTTGCTGGTAAAAGGAACAGTGTGTTTGAAGTTAACTGTTTTCCAGGGAGAGCGCTGGAAAGATCCATGCCCTTCATATTTGAAAACAAACTGAAGGCACTCAGCTTAGGAGTCCTGCAAAAGATGTCTTATTATTCACTAGGTCTTTGCATAAGCAAAGCATTGCAAAGCACAACTGAAGGAGAAAAATTAGGCTTTCATAAAACTGTTAAACAGTAACCTATTAGTTGTTTCACCCTTCAAAGAGTTTTAGCTGGTGATTTATTACTGATGAATCCTTCTTGCTATATTATCCAATGTGCTCTCATTTCACAAGCTAGATGATGAAGGAATAATAGAATAATTTTATGCCAAGCAAGACACTCCATCTGCTTTTGTTTGTTACTTTTTTCCTAGCCCATCGCCCACTTTTCCCAAATGCTTCCTCTAATGCAGTAATTTTCCTTTAGCACAGACCTGTGATTTTAATCAGTCCATCTGTGTCACTCTGTGTGGGGGAAGGGTTTGAGTAATTCGTGCTTGTTCAGTTCACATCTTCAGTGGAAGGTCATATCTGTAAGTACACAGTGGCTCGCAGAAATGCATTGTGTAATTGCAAAGATGGTCCAAGCATCCTCAGTCCTCACCTGCTTTGTCTTTTTTTTTTTTTTCATTATGTTAGATATTAGGTCAGAAGTAGCATGCTATCTGGGTAGACAATAACCCTGATTTACCCACCATCTTGATTGGATCACACTAGGGTCTCTAATCAACAGTGACTGGTCTCCTAACTGTAAAGAGTCAAAAGCCAAACTCATGAGCACCTTTCCTCATTATAGTGACATGACTCAAGTGACTAGTCAAAACCAGACACATTGGGTGGAGGTTGTCATGAAATGCTATGAAATCTGCCATAGTAATTAGGCCAGGCTTTACAAAGGAGTGAAATTTGAACAAGGGCAAATATAGAACCTGGTAATAACATCAGAAGGTCTTATGGGTTGGAAGACAGATTAATGGGGATGAGCTAGTTGCGGTAAGGGAGTGAATTAACTCACACCTGCCTAGCAGTTATCGCAAGTTCATTGCCTTAAAATTATTGACTGTGAAACTGCAGAAAGTGTAACTGCAGGTAAACAAGGCATAGGTGAACACTGCAGCTAAGATTTCAAAGAGATGGCTCCCACTCTCCCCATAATGCTCATTCTCCACACTCACAAAGGAGCTTTGTGGAGTTCACAACATGAACATTTTTATGCCTCATTAGATAAAATGTGATGTCACAGAGTGACAGTTGCCAGAGGAGCTCTAATTTGGAACTGCCAACGTTAGACACCTTACGACACGCGACTGTGGTACTACATTAAACTTTTCTCACTGAATGTCTTAAAAAAAAAAACCACACACACATACAGCTGTGAATATCCATTCAAATACCTACTCACTGTGCTTTATTCCTATGAGTAATCACTTTCAGGTTCAGCCTGACATTTGGAACGACTTCTTCTTTATTTTTCCCCCTAAATGGAAGACTTTAAATTAGCACAGACATCTTTTCTCATTAGAAATAGAGCCAAACTCTTGGTAAATTTGAGCAAGCTGAAATGATGACTTAAAAAAAAACACTCATCAAAATACGTGACTGTGTTTTTGAAGTTGTCCTTTGGACTTGGTGGTCTTTATATAAATGTAGAAGTGACCCAAAGGGCTGAGGATGCATTCATTGTACTGGTAAGCTTTGTTTCAAATTGGCACAAGATAAGAGTCATATTGGAAGACAGAATCTAGATTGAGAAAATACATCCATCATGTTAATCCTGTAGGAAAATCTTTGGGGGTATTTTTTTCTGAATTAATGATGAATGTGAGAGGGTCCATGACTGTGAGCAGGGCCTTCCATGGGCTTGGGCACTATAAAAATGCAATCTGGGCAAGCTGTGCAACACGATCCAGTAAGTAGTGTTCCTCAGTGACCTCAGCTTCAGTTCCTGCCTCCAGGTTCCTGCCTCAAGTTTCTGCCTTGACTTCCCTCTCTGATGGCCTCTAATGATTGGGACATGGGAGCTGAAATAAAGCCTTTCACCCCCAAGTTGCTTTGGTTCATGGTGTTTATCACATCAATAGAAAGTAAACTAGGACCTTTACCATCCCTGTCCCAAAAATCATACTTCAAAGCTCTTACTAGAGACCACAATAGTTAAAAATATTCTTCTTAAAAATTCTAAAAGCTCTCCAAAAACGTAAATAAGATTCACTCATTCTGGTGGTAAATAGCTTAAAACTTCACAATATAGTTGGGTATACTCAGTTAAGATGCTAAAATCCTGGAAGGAAAATATGTTTTGAAGAAAATTTGAAACTGTAAGTTTCAGGGATGTAAGTAAAGCAGGGAATTGGTGACTCACTCACCACCCTTTTCTTTTTTGGAAGAATATCCGCAGTTAACTCTCAGGTCCTCCCTAAAGTTTTAAGCTTAACACAGGTAGAATTTTTCCAATAATGGAAGAATACTATTCTGTAAATTAGGATAGGGGAAAGTGTTGAGTAAAATTTCCCAATTCTGGCCAAACCTCTGATGCAATGTAAATTAGAAGCAGTGGGTGGAGACCTGCTTCCCTTCGTAGCAAATGCATGGCAGGGCTGCACATTTGAGACTCACAGTTTGCTCAAAGACTGGAAAGATGATGACAAAGCGTACTTGCTGATGTTGTCATGAGAAGCAACTGTGAAATGCTTTGCACTAACCATGTCTCCCATGCAGGTGGCCTTTCTGTTTGTTGTTTTTGTCCCAACAGCTTAACAGCTTCCTTTCCCATCCTCATATCTTTGCTTTCAAGTGCAGCCAAAGTTCAAGCTTTATGCTCAAAACTAAATGAAGATTAAAGAAGCTATTATTCCTGATTTTGCTCAAGACTGATATGAACCAAAACTTCCACCCACTGAAGCAAAGGAGGTGGTACCTGCTTCCTACTTAGAGATGCCAATATGGATGCTTACATGCACAGGGATGGAATACGTCTTAGGACTCTTACCTGGCCCTGTAAGAGGCCTCAACCTTACTCATCCAGCAATTGTGCTGCTGTTCACAGCTAAGGATTTCTAGACATTTCACATTGTAGACTGTATGAGCATGATTCCATTTCTAACTAGCTCCTGGAAGGAAGAAGACATGATGTTCTAAAAATAACCTTGAGTTAGTGGGAAAATTGAGAAGAGAGAACAAATGTTCTGTCATCTGATAAGATGAGGATAATCAAAGAGCTGTCAAGTGTCCTCTCTCAGAATTTTGTGACAATTAGCACTTGCTGATTATGAATTCTCAAGAAGAAATCTCTTTCCACACATACTTGTTTTCTAGGCTTTCTTTGACAAATTGCTCTGTTACTTTACTAGATAATGTGAAATATTAATATGAAACTCAACAGATAGAAAAGAAGCATTTTTTTTTTAACTTCTTGACCTTGTCTTGTAGTTTCTGTCACCTCCCTATAGGTGACCATTATTACCAAGGCTTTCTTCCAAAATAATGACACATAGACAGAGGTACACATACACACACCAACATCATTGTAAGATACATATTTTTCTGTACCTGACTTTGATTTTTATACTTAATAATACACCTTGTAGCTCATCCATTATTAGTTCATAAAAAGACACCTCATTCTTTACAAATACTGTATAATACTGCATTGTATGGACGTACTGTACTTAATCTAGATCTTTCTTACACACCTTAACATTAGTTGTGCTGGTGTTGTTACCATTGTCATCATTATGATAACTATTCTGGAAACTAGTCTTTAGGGTTATGTGAAACTAACTCATTGTGTGACTACATGAGTGTCTCTGTAAAGAATTAGTAGTTTGAATATCTGATGTAGCCTGAAACCAGAGATTATGTGTATCTATCCATGCATGATTTTTTAAATGAAAGGCCCTGAAGCAGAAAGGGTCTTTTAGAGGCTGGAGTTGGGAAAAGAGGGATACCAGCAACTCTGCTTTTCTTCTCCTTTTCAGTATGTCTTCTTTTTACATTGTTTATACCAAAACCAGGCACTATGGTGTCTTGCCTGGTTTTCTTTGCTCTCCTATGACAGTTTGGTGTTTGAAGCGCAGTTTGAACTGGTGTGTCTGCAGGTACATGCTCATAGGAGCTGTCATCTTGCTCTACGTGAAAACATTTGTGAAGATGGATAGACAACTCCAAAGTGCTCCCTGATAGAGGTTTCAGTTTGCAATTAGAAAGCGATTTGGATCCCCAGTTGCCATCAGTTCTGTTCATGCTCATCAGCACCTAATCTAGGCCTTGGCTTTGATGTTTGCTAATAGGAGTGCCAGTATCTCAATTTGGCTTTGCTTGTCCTTCTCTGGCCTTCTTTGTGTGTTTGTTTCTATTTTCTTATTTGTAAAACCAATGGTTCTGTTGACATGGATTTACAAATTTTTTTATCAAGGATAATAATTCTACTACCTTCTGGCCGCTGCAGGCACCAGAGACATGTGTCACTTAGACATACATGAAAGCAAAACAAAACAAAAAGTCATATATATAAAATAAAAAAGTAAACCTTTAAAATGTTTTCATTTTTATTTTTGTTAACATCTTTGCTTTGTCAAAGTAGAAACACTTGTCCAGGTCTGACACTGTTTTGTTTTCTAACATTTTTATTATATTATTTTTCAACTTTCAGAAATATGACTCTTCTGTCATTCATATATCCTGCTATAAAAACTGAGATATGTACAGATACAAAGCCTATCTTAAATATTTAATCTTTTCTAATGAATATTAGATGTTTGCAACTCATTAAACTATCATTTTATTATATGTTAAACTTTTATATGTATTTTTGGATTTTTTTTACTCTATTCCAACATCTGTCTACTAATTCAACTGCCAGAACCACCAGAACTATAATAGTTTTAAACTATTATAGTTTTTATTATATCTCAGAAAGTGGCAAGTCTGGTCTTGTTAGTGGTTTTTCTATCAATGTTTTTCAATTTCTCTCTTAACCCAGCTAGCATGCAAATAATTGAGACTGGACCATTGCACTTATTTCACAAGTTCATGGCACAAGAACTGAGCCATGTTAATCTATTTTAACCCTGTAAACTAATCTAGCTTCTTCTCAGTGTAGATTCCTAAAATACTTGCATTTCTATGGCTTTCTCTGTTCCAATTGCTCTCTCTGATGTCTTTTGGACCTCTCCTCCCTGCTTAATCCTAATTCCCTCTCTCCTCCCCTAGTTGGCAGGAAGTTAAGGCCTGTTTCTCCCCTGCTCAGTCACTGGCTCTCAAGCTCCTTTTTTGATGTATCAGGGAACAATTGGGGAGCGGTGTCTGCATAACAATAAAACAGGAGATTCTTAGAACCAGCATTGCAACGGGCTACAGGGGCACAGAAATCAGCATTTGAATCTTTACACTGCGTGCGATAGCATTATGCCTACATGGTCTGTTTCTTAACACTCTGCTTTTCTAGAATTTGACTGGAGTTCTTGTTCTTGTGTAGTCTAGAACAAGTTCATCCACCTACTTGTTAACATAAGATCTTAAGCCTCTATGATGCTATGTCTTCCTGTCCAAGAGCATGATATGCCTTATGTTAATTCAAATTTTCTTTTGAGTTCTTTTATAATGCTTCAAATTTGTCATTATATTTGTTATACATTTCTTATTGGCTTAATAAGTGGTCTTCTATCATTTCCATATTCGTTGATAAAAATATAAAGTCTATTTTATAACTTAGATTTTCACCAGACAATCTCATGAATTATCATACTTTTATACTAATTTTCAGTTGATTGTCTCATGTTTTTTAAGTAAATAACACATTAATATAAAATATTCCTGTTTTACCCATTGGTGTGCAAATGAACGACTTGCCAGGCTCAGGAAATGTGGATACTAGAGATTGAAATAATTATGTTGGGAAGGACAGCAAGCGCCTTTACTCACTGATCCATGTCTCAGGCATCTACTTTGTAAATTAATGGATTTAAATGACAAATTGTTTTATGAGTACTATATATGAGATGTAGATAGTTTTTCATAATTTAGCTATTGGTTTGAATTATCAGAATCTTCTCTGTTATGGGACAATGCTGAACATACTGGAATATTTGAGAGATTTAATACAATACACTTTTATGTCTTGCTATTATAATCTGTGAGTACAGATGATTCTCTAGGGTGGTAGTTTATCATGAAATAGCTCCAGAGGCCCCCATGTTAAACAAGCTTCATAGCACCCCTCTATTGATGCATACTCCCATGGAGTCTGTGCAATTGAAGAGGTGGCCATGGGGAAGTTAACCAGCTTTAAAACCTGCATTTTGTTGTTTAAAGAAAGGGGAAGAGGAGCTGGAGAGATGGCTCAGAGGTTAAGAGTACTGGATGCTCTTCCAAAGCAACCACATGGTGGCTCACAACCATCTATAATGAGGTCTGGTGCCCTCTTCTGCTATGCAGGTCTACATGTAGGCAGAACACTGTATACATAATAAATAATTCTTTTTTAAAAAAAGGAAGAAAAGAAAGTGGAAGAGCTAACTTAGGATTCAAGGCTGGAGTAGCATTTGTACACATCCCTGGAAACAGAGGTGATTAGGCTATGCATGGCACTGTCTACCTTCATTTTCCCAAAATCATTAACAAATTATGTGTTCACTTGCTACTTAAAGAAGTAGCTCCTTTGGGTGATTTTTTATTCTGCAAATTAAAAGAACAAAATACATTTGGATGATTAAAATCATTTCAGATCTTGCTAAAAATATTATTTTTAAGGTTCCATTCTCAGACATATCTATGGATGGCTCTAATCACTTCCCTCTGTTGGAAAGTACCCAGCATCCATATTGGTCTAGCCATGTTTCTTCCAACATTATAATCTATATTCAAGTCATGGTCCATCATGGTAGGGCCATCTCTTTGAATGTGTCTCATTTGCTTCATCAAGTTAATTTAATTTAATTTTTAAGACAGAGTTTTACTAAGTAGCCCTGACTGGCTTGGAACTCACTGTGTAGACCAGGTTAACTTCAAAATCACAGAGATCTGCCTATCTTTTGAGTGCTAGGGTTAAAGGTGTGTGTCCCCATATCTTGTCATTGTTCTGAGTGGTAGACTGTCTTTAAGTACTATGTGTTATCTTTGGGCATAAAGGCTATGTGCACACATAGTGAATAAATGTACACACATGTGAATACATGTAAAGTAGCCTTCTATAATTGCTCCTCAAAGGTTTCATCATCAGGTGTTAAGTATAACCAAGTTGTCAACTAGTAAAATGTACAGGTTGTCATATGAGGAAATGATACTATATGGCCTTAAGAAGATTTCTGTCTTATTTCAAATTTTATGCAAAGATTAAAAGAGTCATTCAATGGTTAAACAGATACCCCAAGTATATTCCACAAATGTCTTACCCTTCATGATTAGCCTCATGACTTTGATAACATAATTTCTTTCTTGAAAGGAGGTGTGTGTGGAGGAATTTGCGACCAAATCTCCTCTAGCACAAGTTAACATCAACCTCACTGTACAGCTAGAGATAGCCTTGAACTCCTGATCCTCCTGCCTCTACCTCCCAAGTAATGGGATGACAGGTATCCCCCCACTGTACCTAGCTGATAATAGAATTTCTGATGACTGACATATTCTTAGGAATCGTCATTATCTACTTGTAAAAATCTTTCCTTCTTCCCTGAATCCAGTTAAGTACATAAACAGAAATGTATGTGACAAAGATCATAAAATCATAGTGGGTAGGAAACTTTTTCACAGAAGAAATACATCAAAGAATCTAAAGGAATAAATTTTTTAGCACTTCTAAAGAATCATTTTAATGGCCAATTAGTTAAAATTTTTTATTTGACTCACTCCCCTCTGATCAATAATAGAGGCACAAGAAAAATATGTTTTAAAGAATTCACTGCATGATCAAAACAATATATAATTGCTGCTTCATTTGCCTTACTTTTTAGTAGAGTTAATATTTGGCATATCAACCTGCAATAAATATCTTCCTCTCTATTCTCTTTTGATTATGGCATAATTAGCACCGAAGATGCCAGGATTTAGCTATAGATGACAGATATTTATTTAAAATGCTTTCTGCTGCATATATTAACGTTTTTTCTTTCAACTTGTTAAAGTAGCCTTGCATTCAGCAATGAAATAGGATTCTAAATTTCTGTTGTGTTGATACCCTGTGCTAGAGCAGAATGTGTCATTTCAAAAGAAGAGCAACAGCATGATGATTGAGTGTTGACTGTACTGGGCATGTTATGGAATTACATGTCTTTATCTTTCTCCCTGACCAGCTCCAGATACAAATATGAAGTCATAATCTAGGCAAATTAAAAGTATCCACCCCATGCATTGCCAATAGACTGTTTCTCTCTAATGTCTAAGGAAATGGAAGCCCTCGTGGGTTAGTCTTTCCCTTAATGTCTTGGAATGGGTAACTCATCATCCAAGTGTTTCTTCTATCAGAACAGTCTTCTAGGGAAGACAATGCACAAGACATTGTGCAGTGTCATGGACTGCCAAATTCTGGAAGCAGAATTATGAAACATCTGTAGGTGTGAGCACCAAATAACTGGGACAAATAAATGAGCATTGCTCTCGTTGGAATATAAGTTTTAAAATCTATCGATTCCCAGTTTTATATGGTCCCAGTGTATAAAAGAAGACAGCAGCCCAAGAGTTTTTTTAAATGGCAAAGTGTTTAGAGATAATGAGTATTAGGAACTGGAGCTCAGAGAAATATGGCAGTCTCACAGCTCATCAGTAGTTGCACTACATTAGATGATTTTTCTCATTGTACTACATGTATAATCAACACTTCCAAAGGAATAAAACCCCTAAATCATTTACAGTCTGTATCCTATAGGATTTGTTATTCACCTAAAAAGCATATCTTAGTCTCCCAGACCTCTGAGTAGAGACATATTTTAACAATGTTTGATTAAATATTTTACATATACATTTATATTATTAAACATATATACAATAAACTGCCTACAGCAAGAATCATGGAACGATTAGGAATATATATATATATATTCCATTCATAGTGTTTTGGCTATTTGTATTTGACAACCTTGAAGAAAGCATCTTTCCTATCTAGGTGACTCTAAAATTCTAAATGTAAATCGATATCTATCATATCTTGTCCCTATTAAATTTATCTAAGCCTAAAAACATTTTAACCCTTAAACAACAAAGCTTAATTGTAAAACTAAACTATCTGGTCTTCAGCCTCATCAGATACTTGAAAAGGAATAAAATTAATTACCTGAGTATACAGGAAGGGCAGGTTAGCAGCTTCTCAAATGAGAAGATGACAGAGGCAGTTTGCTGCCTGAACAGTCACTCAAAATTCTCTATAATGTTAGAGCATCATCTTTAGTCTTCTGGGCCAATATATTTGACAAACATATTTGTGAGGCAGGAACTATTAAGGACTTGCTTACCCTGTCTTGGCAAAGCTTGGCAATTGACTCTGCGTGCATCCAAGCTTGCCCCTTTTTAGGCAGAATTCTGTTTGTGGTAGAAACAACGACATTTTACCCAGTGGCTTCTTTGCCACATTTGAAGCCATCTCCATAAGGAAGTTCTCTGATACTCATCATCCTATTTGAGATAGGCTGGGTATTGCCAGGAATTAACCTGTCTCATTGTAAATATATCTTTGAAATAGTAAAAACCTCTTTAGATGCTCTATTCTGTATGTCTCTGAGGTTTTTGAAGACCTTATTTAACTATTTGCCTTATCTTTCTAAAGAATCATATCCATCTGTTACACCTAGGATATATATTATACTCTTGTGTTAAAAATAGACTAGTAATTGATATGACCATGATTTGATCAACTAACAATTAACTTGTATAACTTACTTATCCTAAACAGCCTGCAATAGCACTTTCAAAGTCTTGGAAATAAACCTTGTATTATAATTGAATTGTATGCATATGATACCACATATTAGAGTAGAAATGAGACATATTTACCTATACAATCCTCACAGGCCTGGGACTAAGGTCCTCCTTCAGGCCACACTCCAGTCCCAAGCCAGTACAGCTTCCTTGCACTGGTCTGTCTCTTTATTGCTATAGAAATATGTTTCAGAACTCTGATGGAATGCCAGATCAATACTTCAGACTAGAAGTGTTCAACAGATAAAGATGTGGTTAACTGCTCATTTTGCATGGGCATGAATCCCGTGGCCATCTGGGGGGGAAATCTCACCTTTTAGTTAACTCTGATCATGCAATGATTTGAGCGTGCCGTGATCTATGCTCTCCACAAATTATCACAAACACTTCAGCATTGCACTTGTTTGTTCCTTGGCACCAGGAAATTTCTCATCTGAATGGGGGTTAAGTAAAAATTCTGAGGTCCTTAAAAAGAAGCACCATATATACAAAGTTCAATAATAGTTTAAATCTTGAAGTTCCTTACAAAGAAAAGAAAAGTCACCAGCATATTCCGTATGGTTTCCCCTTTCGTGTGTCTGATGGGGCTTTCAATATAAAAGGAATCCTGAGTAACTTCATTAAAGGCACCGCCATGAGCAGAATAGTGTACCTGTGCTTAGCATATGGGGAGCAATGCTGACAGTATCTTTAGAGCATAACAAGTAGAGCACCTACCAAACATTCTTTTGTTTATACAAGTTAATCATACAATAATAAAAGCTACTATGTGACGGTTGTTCACATTCTTAGCTCCTAAAAAAAAGTGTGAGCGTGGTGGCATATGCCTATACTCTCTCCACTAAGGAGCCTGAGGGGAGGAGGATCTTGAGTTCCAAGCCTGTCTGAGCTACAATAGTAAGACCCTGTCTCAGACACACAACTTTCTTAAAGGCCCAGCCTTAAAGAAATGCACAGATCAAGCCAAGCATGGTGGCGCACGCCTTTAATCCTAGCACTCGGGAGGCAGAGGCAGGCGGATCGCTGTAAGTTCGAGGCCAGCCTGGACTACAAAGTAAGTCCAGGTCAGTCAAGGCTACACAGAGAAAGCCTGTCTCGAAAAACCAAAACCAAAAAAAAAAAAAAAAAAAAAAAAGAAAAAGAAAAAAGAAAAAGAAATGCACAGATCATTTTGACTATGCGTCCAAAGCTGTGCTCAGTAAGTCTCCAACCCATAGCTAATTACCACCAGACAATTCATTCATTAATGAATTTCAACCTAAATGCACTCACTCACTCACTCATTCATCCATCAACCCACCCATCCACCTATCATCTGTTATCCATCATCCCACCCATCCATTCATTTTTTTAATCTATCTACCCATCTGTCCACTCATTCAAGAATGATGAAAATGGGCATGTTATAGTACAGTAGGACTTGTACTATAGGGTCAGAATTAGACCCTAGTCACTGCACCACCTATGAGAAGGCTATGACTGTTGTGAATGAGTTCTAGATTTCCTGTGTTACTCATTGAAAATAAACCATTTTAAGTACCACATAGAGACTAACCAGCATAACGTCTAAATCATTGTGGATGGTATAATAGTCTGGAAATGTGTGATCACCAAAAACACAAAAACAAAACAAAAGCTGCTGTTAACAGTGTGTGAGGCTCCCAGCAAGACCACAGGCATTTCCATTATGGAACTTGCCTCTAGGACAGTCGAGAAGGTGCTGGCAGAGGGCTAGCCTTGTTCCAAAACACAGATCTCTCTTTAAGCCCATGAACATCTGGCTCCTGTGAAAATTGGAATTAAACATTACCTTCCTGCCAATCTTTCAGCCTTAACCTGACTTATAAAATAGAAACTATAAAACGTGTAAAAGCCAACAAGCAGTGTTGGTAGACCCACCAATCCTCCACCAGGGATCTGACACCACCAACATGCTGCGTGTTTAACCATCAACAGGAGTTTGGACTGGCATTGTGTTAACATTTCTTCTTTAAGATTCACCTTTGTTCTATCTTTACCTTACTTTGAAAACCTCAGAAGAGAGCTTTTACTAGAGGGCCAAGGCCACTGATTCATTACCACAAGGAAGCAACATAAAATATATCTAGGTGAATGTACAATTGTGAATTGAATGATTGGCATACCAGAGGTAAAAATTTCTTCTATGTGGTGGAAGATCATAAGTGTCTTAAGTATTTTGCACCTAATATTGTCAGCTTATGGCTTATGGTACTATTAATCATGACAAATCATTTTCTTGTGTAGATTAAACCACAGACTGCACTAAGGGGCTTAAGATTTTTCTTTGAATATGAAAGCAGGCGGTTGCTTAGGAAATGTTCCACTCCTTCAGGTTTGCAATTCAGTGAAAATGCCATGTTCATACTCATATTGCACTGTTAGCTGCTCTGCCCGCGACACCTTCCAGCTTCGGCTTCCTTCCCTACTCACACCTCTTACTCATGCGTCAACCCTTCTTCAGTTGCTGTGCCCCTCTGATGAACTTCTGCAATTACTATCTTCTTCACCGCCGAGGTGAGACGTGGGTTTCTTCCTGACATTTCCAGAGAAATCTCTGTCTTCTTTAATAGCAGCATGACTCATTTCTACTCAGAGGTCTAGCTTGCAATACTGAGTTTTTTTGAAGACAGCAGACATTTTATGAACCTTTGAGTTTCTATGACAAGCATGGTAGAGAACAAATATTTTCTGGAATGATAAGTATTAAAAATCAAATTTGATGTGCAAATCTGGATCTAATGGTGATTCTTGTATTATTTTCTGGGAGGCGGCTACTTAAATGACAGCATATTACAAGTGTTTGGCTTTGTTTGCCTTCTGTCACTGCTTCATCCACAAGCACACTGGCTCCATTATAGAAATGGGTTGCCCATCCATCAACCATCTTTCTTTTCCTCCAGACTACCTATTCCATCTGCTTGGTTTTGAATAGCAAAGAGGGTCTGGTAAGTTAAAATTCAGTTCTATGAATATAGCATTACTCCTTTTTAAGGAAAAAGAAAGATTTTTAGAACATCTGAATAGAGCAGACACTATGCTATTGCAGAGCTGTGGTACCTCAGTCCTTTTCAGCTCTTACTGGCCATTTTGGAGAAATGTAAAATATCACCACTCTCCTATAATCTGAACTTACCCACAACAGTAATTATATTTTTGGTTAGATGGCAGCAGGTTGTAGTGGAGAAAATTAGAATGTTGCATACTGACAAACCAAGGTGTAAGTTGCAGTACTCCATTTCAGATATAACCTTAGGCAAGGTCACCTGGCCATCTTCATCTGTGAAGTGGAATAGTGTATTAATTTGTCACGTGCACACAAGAATTAAGATATGTAGTGTTTCCAGATATGCAGCATTTAGAACATGCTACAGATACATTGCAAAAGAAATTTTAAGATGGATTTCTCATAGATCTCAATTCCCATCACACATCCCTTAACATTAATCCCATAATCAGCTTTAGATTAAAAAAATAGATTAAGATGAATTTCAAAACCCATCCTGGTATGTGGTGAGATGGCCTGCTACAAACCTGCCAACCTGACCTCAATCCCCAGATCCTTCATGGCAGAATGAGAGAACTAATGGCCACACTTTGTTCTATGACTCCCACATGCCCACCATGAAATGTGTGTGCATGACCACACATGCACACACATATAAATATGCACATATGTACATGTGCATGCACACACACGCAAGTAAAAAACTTTTTAAAGTTTAATTCATATAGATCACCCCATATTGTATCAGCTCTCATTCTCTTTTCTTCTGGCACACCCTACATTTTCTATTATTACTGAGCTTTGTTCACTCTACTTTAATATTTTAATATGCTTCCAAGTTTAATTGCAAAACTTCTTAAGAGGAGGTCACTGTCTGTGCTGGCTAATCTTATGTCAACTTGATATAAGCTAGAATTATCTGAAAGGAGGGAATCTCGGTTGAGAAAATGCATCTATAAGCTGTAGGTTATTTTCTTAATTACTGATCGATGGGGGGAGACCCAGCCCATTGGAGGTGGGGCCACCCCAGGTAATAATGCAGGCCGAGCAAGCCATGAGCAGCAAGCCAGTAAGCAGCACTCCTCCATGGCCTCTGCATCAGCTCCTGCCTTCAGGTCCCTGCCCTGTTTGAGTTCTTGTCTTGACTTCCTTCAGTATTGGACTACAACATGGAAGTGTAAGCCAAGTAAACCTTTTCCTCCCTAACTTGCTTTTTGGTCAAAGTGTTTTGCTGCAGCACTAGAAATCCTACTCAGACACTACCTTTATTTCTGATTCTGAGTAGCTATGAATGACTTAGTGGTACAAGAGCAACAAATGGCTGCCTCACTGATTCACTAATTCATTCAGCTGTCAGTCAACAGCATCCTATAAGGAAAATTTAGAAAACTAGGAAGCCTGCTAGATAGAGGTGAAACGGCACAAAGTGTGATTCTCTTGCATTGCAAGGATATTTATGAATACCCAGGATTGCTAAGTTTTCTGTTTATTTTATTATTTTGTGACTGGGTCTCATGAATCCCAGCTTGCCCTTATAATGACCACATAGTCAGGGATGGTCCTGAACTTCTGATCCTCTTTTTTCCAGCTTCTAAGGACTAAGATTACGGGTATGCATCACCACACATTTCTGTGGTGCTGGGGACAGAGCTCAGGACTTCACACACACAGGGTGAGCACTTTGCCAACTTAGCTTCATCTCTAGTTCTTTCCCAATTATTATCAGAGGCAGATACTTTCTCTCTCTAAGTACTGCCCAGTAGTGTTCTTATGACTCTGGTGGAGAAGGTGGGACTTCAGGTAAGTCCTACCAACCATTTAACTAGGTCAGTCATTTTTTTTTTCCTAAGTCTCAAAGCCAAACTGGCTAGTTGGAAATTCACAGTACCCAACAGACACAGTGTTGTCTGGGCGGCAGCTTGCATTAAGCAGGGATGTCATAACCAGACTGAGGATGTCTTTCTAGCAGGGAGCAAGTGGGAAAATGAAACAACTAGACAGCGAAAATGTTTATTGAAATGCAAATGAATCCTTTGTGCATGTTCTTTGGCTCTTTTGAAACAGAAAAAATCTGTAAGATGGCAGCCCTCAAGTTGCCACCCCTCCCCGCTTTACTTATTTCTACCATGTCACATGGCACTAATAATATAACGACATATAAGACATTTGGAGAGGAAGTAACTTTATTTTTTAAATGCATGCTTCTTTCTAAACCACATATTTCTATAGCAATAAGAAGAGTAGACGTTTCCAGGAGTAAATTAATGCTGCCTCAAAATCACTACCCTTCCCTCTGGACCTATTCCCTCCCTGCACTGCGCAGGAAGCATTTGGAGGGGCACACGTGGAGCTGTAGGAGCCTGGCCTGCCGGCTGACCTTGGTACCGTCATCCCACATGGGCTGCCTCTCAGTCAGTCTCTTCTGAGGGAACATTCCTCATCTGCATCCCTGGCAAACAGCAGTTGCTGAGAGACTTGGAGCTGGCACAGCCCTTTGAGCTCTGCAGCAAGGCAAGTTCTCTTGAAATGTAAAAATACTCTTAAAAGCTTCAGCCATTGCAGTGTAGCACTTGCCATCAAACTGAACAGAGCTGGGCGAGGACACAGAAGCATCTAGACATCCCAGGGGAAGGAGCACTTTACAGAGTCAGGTTTCTAAATATGAGGTAATTCTTGTTACGGGTGAAATGTTTCAAAAGTTGGACCAGAGTTTTAAATGTTCCCCTGGTTTATACTTCATGTTTTTGTCTGATGTGCTCAATAAATGGATGCTACAATGAATGAATGAATGAATGAATGAATGAATGAATGAATTGTAAGGAATAAGATCTCATTAGTGACCTCAACAGAGTCACTTCTAAGAAAGACAAGAGAACAGCCTCCCTGTAAGCATGGCTAACTTTCTCCTAGATTAGGACGCAAACATCATTGTTTACCTTATGTCTTTTCTAGTCGTTTAAAACATGCAGACCAGGCTAGACTTAAGTTCTCTAGATAGCCAAAGATGACCTTGCATTTCTGATCCTCCTGGCCTCGCATCTCCAGTGCTGGGATTGCCAGCATTGTGTGGTGCTGTGCGTGGAACCCAGGCCTCCCTCGGGGTAAGCGAGCACTCTCCCAACTGAGCTGCAGCCTCAGCGGCTTACCCTATGTCTTCGCACACCCTCTGAGAATTCTAATTCTAAATTGCATCAGCCTTAAGTGGCAATTTCATAACCCCCATTTGCATCTAGAGCCTTTGACACAGTTACAATTTAATGGGTTATAAATACTATAAATAATGGGCCGTAAATCGCAACCTCTTATAGTCTACAGTCAGAAGTAATCTCTCTTCTGTCTTGAAAAGGGTAATTTCTTGCATATTATTTTGTCCTTAAGGTAAAGGAATGCAACATAATGGGCATCCTCCTCTCCCTAAACCTTTAGCCCACACCTAAGCTTTGCCTTTATTTCCTACTAGGTGACAAGGGAGGTTTACCTAGCGCTGAAGGTTTTTATACAGGCTGCAATTGAGGCTTTCTTTATAAAAAAAAAATCCTGTCTCTCTCTCTCCTTTCCCCCATGATAAATAGAATCTGTACTGCCTGACACTGGTGAACAATGGGTGAAATGGATATTAGAAAAATCTCATTTATCTTCTGCTTTATTTCTTGATAGGGGTCCTTGTCACTCGGACTATTGTGTGACCAGCCCTGGAAAGGGCATCTCATTAGTTTTTCTTATCAAGATTGCAAGGTCCTTTGAAACAGCAAAGCACTTACATTTTAGATTCAATTAGGAGACTGCACAGTGTGTGTGTGTATGTGTGTGTGTGTGTGTGTGTGTGTGTGTGTGTGTGTGTAGGAGTGGATGTTTGCACCTTAGACATCTTGCTTTGATACAGAAAAATGTCTGCTGGAATTTCCTGGGCTCAGTTTGTATTATGGTTCAACCTAATCCTGTACTCTGCATCTGTTTCCAGACAGGCTACACAGATAGGCTCTTAACAGCACCCCCGCCCCACTCCCCACCCCCACCCCTACCCCCAGTATGACTGAGGCAGGATCAGTCTGGGTAAAAGAGCAAATCAAACAATCATCTATGAAGTGACCAATGTGTATGCATATCTCTTCTGAGGTAGTTTGTGTCCAAGCTCCAACAAGAACCTCCTCTTGGCTCCACAGATTTCTGGCAAATGCCCCTGGCCTTTTGACTCACTCCCATGCAATGGGCTGTTCTGACTTTGGAATGTTTCACAGTTGCCACCCCAACAACTGAGAGAATGTCAACAAATCACAGTGATTTAAACTATGTCAGATGGAATTCCACTTCTTTGCATCATTTCAGAACTCCTGGTGACAGGCACATGAGCCGCAACAACTGGACATCAGGGCCCATTTTGGTAAATTTAGCCAATACACTCAGAGAAAGTTCCTCTCTGGGAACAGCTATGAAAACAAGCCAAAAATGAAAATGTCCTTGCAGGGTTCTGAATAGTCTCCTGGGGATATTGGGCTCTTCCGGAAGTACAAGCATGCTTTCAGGGTAGTAGGGTGCCCTGTGGCTCACTTGTTGAGTAGTTATAGGGTGCAAGTCACTGATGGGGTTGAACTGGGCCTTATGGAATGCCTTGGAGCCCTGTCCTCCCACCCTGGTGAGCAGATGTTGTGTAGAAGGACAGCACCCACTTGGAGGACCTGGTGGAGTTCTTGGCGATTCTTTACTTTGTTCTTCTCCACTTATGCTTGGAAGAGAAAAGCCAGCTCTCGTGATACATCTGCAAGCACTTATGACAGTTGTGAATTAGCTAATATCAGCTTCATAGCTCCCAGGTCTCAGGGGATGTCCTATTAGCTATACAGTTCCTACGTCACGCAGGTACCTCCAGAACAGGCACTCAGTCAATTTCTGAATGGATGTATAATTGAACATAAAGAAGGTGTATCTGCCTAAACCTCTTCACTGGAAAGCAAAGATCCCCACTTAAGACTGTGAAAGCAGGCCAGGGAGGGATGCTCACTTGATAAGGCGTTTGCAATGCAAGCACAGCAAGCTGAATTAGGATCTTCAGCACGTATGTAAAAACCTGGACCTGATGTGTGCCTATAATCTCAGCTCTGGGAAGTGGCACTAAGGAAGGTCCCTTGGGTTGGCTGGCCAGCCGGTCAGGCTAGCTGAATCTGTGAGCTCCAAGTCTAAGGAAAACTTTCCCATTTCTCCCCTCCCCCACTTGTCTTTCTAAAATGAATCAATAAATGTGTAACTAAGGTGGAGAGCAATAGAGGAAAGAAATCCAACACTGACCTCTGGCCTCCACACATGTGCACAGATGGATACATGCACACAAACGCGCACACACATATACCCCCACACAAAGATTTTTCACAAAGGCATGATATTGAATAACTATGCCTCGATTCTTTGTTTTGTTGGTCGGGTTATCCCCAGGACATGAACTTGCAGTGACTTCCATTTATCCCTGAGTGACAAGGCATAGATCCCCCTTTGCAGGGGGACTCACTCTAATCCCATGAGTTAGAATCCGGAGTTCCTGACATGTTATTCCATTCAAAGATATAAAATCTGAGCTAAAAGCTACTGGAAAGAGTTGGTCAAAAGTGTCAAAGCGTATGCTGAGCATTAGCCCTGCCAAGACTGACTCTCTGAGACTTCTCAAGCTTTTTGAGTACCCACAGACAAAGGACTATAGACAGTGGGGCTAGGCAGTCTCAAGCAAGAACAGACAAGAAACTTCCAGAACTAGAATTCAGCCTATTGAACAATTTTCCCAAAAGCCAAACAGCTATGTGCTAACAGAGACTGAATAAGGAAATCAGGAAGACCATTCCCACAACAGTGTTGTTTTCTAAACAGAGTTCATCATATGTCACCCTAAGCAGGGCTGCTCTGTTTCCTTTCCTCTGTCACTCAGATCTGTGCGTGGTCCCCTACCATTCAGCTGCATCTCTTCCATCACGACAACACTTGCCGGTGTTAAATATGATCTCAGTCACATCCCTCTTCATGCATAATTAAGAACTGGATTAGATGCTTTGAAAATGAAAGTCGCTCCTGTAACTTCGAGGCTGGAAAAAATTATCCAAATCCAGTATTACTTCCTGAGTTTTGTCTTATGGAATATTTATGACAAGCTGTGATGAAATATTGATCCAGGATGTTCTAACTAGAAGCCGGTGTCACTGAGGGGCCACAGCCTCATGTGGTACTCCGGTGGGAGTTTGTCTCTAAAACGTCAGCTGTGCGTCTTATTGAGGTTGTGACCTCTGCAGTTTTGCACTTTGAGGGAAGAGATTGAGCCCAGAAAAGTAAGTGATTTGGCCCTTTGCTAATGACTTGTACCTGGCCTTCAGTGAGCCGCATGGTTCACACAGCCTGTATGCTTTTCAACAACTCCCTTGTGGCTGTGAGGGCTGGAAAAACAAAAACATCTCACACTTCCCACGTTTGCCTTTACAAAGGAAGATACTGGAGCATTTCTGGCTGACCTCACCTTAGATTCAGGACTAAATTCTGGGTTTGACTGGCAGAGTCCAAGTTCATTGGCCTGTCTTTACTTATCTCACAGTCCAAAGCTGAGTTCCTACCCTCCTGGTTTCTGGTTGAGTGCTTCTCTTCAGACTCAATCCTCTTGGGCCCCTTTCTCCTTCAAACTAAACTGGAAACCTCCTTGGCAGTTTTTCTGACCTGTCACCTGCCAAGAGAATCCAGTCCCCATGGTTTCCTGTCCCCTGAAGTCTACGATATCTTATTCTTAATGAGAATGCACACAACACCACTGTTTTCACATAAACATTCTTTTACATTTGCTCTCCACACTTCTGTGTACTGGACAAATTAAAGAGAATTTCAAAAGCAAATACCAATGACAAAATTTAAGTACCAAATTCCAAAGCCAGTCTTCTGTCACCAAAGTACTGGTCTGGCTTGGCCAGGGTTCAGATAACCTATCAATAAAAAATTATGGCACATCACTAAATCAGCCTTCTCTTAAAGCTGCACTTTTTACCTAGTACCTCCATGGGTGTCATGTCTTAAACTGTTTTCCCTGATACTGTGGCTCTAAGCCCTAACCTATAGGGCTTATAAACAAATACACAAAGTATATCTTTAAATTTCATGCCAGTTTTTAATCTTCCATGATAGTCTTGTTAACTTTCAGCTTTAACCTGCTTTAAAATGACTTACCATTAAGCGAATGTGCTTATTCCAAAGTGCTTCTGTGAGTCTCCTATCCCAGCCCCAAGCACTACCGTGCTGAGCATACTGACCACTTCATGGCTCTGTAAAGAAAAGGAGACACTTGGTACTCTTCCATTATAACAGGACAATATTGATTACCACTGCAATTGTTTTCCTAGGTTACAGGGAAAGGTTTTGGGGCTGGGATCCAGAAAACAGATGTGTTTAGCTCTGAGCATCACATATAAATATTTTGGTCCCTCAAGAATCTGCCAACTGCATAGTTTATAATACAGAAAAGCATATCTGTTTATCTTCACTCACCACCCAGCAGCAATAGATAGGGATGGTATAGTGTCTAGGCCAGGGGTACTCAGGTTAATTTACTCCACCACACCTTGCTCTGGACACTTCTATGGTCACATCCATCACCCTGTCTAAACCGCAGCAGTATCATGGCTCCTTGAAGCATTTTATTACCAACATCATTATGTCTATCTACTTTCAGTATCCTATAAAACCTTTGAATACAGATATCTTCTTTGACAAATCTTAGTGTATAACCTAGTCTCAGCCCAGCATTTCACCCCCCTCTGTGTTCTTCTCTATGCACTTGTCAACTGAATGAATAAATGAGCTACTACCCCTTAGTGATACAAAACTGTCTAGGGAGGACTGAAATGAATTAAATAATTTTTAAGAACTCATTTCACCATGAGCATAGGATAAGAATAATTGCAACAAGAAATGCATTACAGCAAGCCAAACCACACAGCGCTGTATCCATTCCTTTCTGCTGTCTGGTATGATCTATGGTGTTCTGGAAGTAAAGGTCTATAGCTTAGATGGGTCAGGTGTATATTTTGATTTTTCTCTTATTGCTTGTTGAAAATATTTTATGGTTTTGTAATTTTGTTTCGGAGTATCCAAGATGATTGACCAGGCTACCTAGCAGCCCAGGGATGCCATCTTTAAATGTCATGATTATTTATCCTGAGATATTAGCACACTCTTATTCGACATTTGATCTTCTAAAAGTATTACAATAGCCTCATTCCATTTGGTTCAATGGCTACAGTAACGGGGAAGGGGGCATGCAGCTAACAGACTGTGTTCTTGCCTATTACTGTGCATGTCCCCTCTTGAGAGCCACTGAATTGAAATGTTATGGCCACCTCACCTTTCCTTGCAGTATTCTATAACTTCTCCAGGCTGAATATTTCAATCCGAGACTTTCAGCCGAAACAGATTTCCCATCTCTTCCTCTTTGATAGAGGCTCTGTGGCCAAGGAAATTATTATCTTCAGATTTTTTTTTTCATTCTGGCAAAATGTGGATGCTCAGAGATCACACTACATACATTTGTGCATTCTTCATATCCAAGGATGGTGAGGTTTTCATTTTCTAAATGGCTAAGTAAATACGAACTAGCTACATTTCCAGAACAGACTCGCCTTTACTATCTTACACAAAATTAAAAAAAAAAAAGTGGGCCTGTTTTTCCACTGAGGCTGGTGTTTGCTAAAAGAAGGTGTCAGTGCATGCCTCCCTCTTTTATATGTACTCAGGTTGGTATTACCATAATCAAGTCAGTAATGACATTTGTATTTTTCTGAAAAAGTAAGCTGGACAATCTCCAAGGCCGTTGTATGTTTCATATATAAGTGCATCCTGTAAAGAAGACAGAGCCTGGCCTAGCTGACCTTATAACTGTCATCTTGACACAGCTTAGAATTAGCTGGGAAGAGAATCTCAATTGAGGAATTGCTAAGATCAGTTTGGTTATTAGGCGTGTCTATCAAAGAGTGTCTCTTAGTTGATGTAGGAGGGCCCAGCCCACTGTGGGCAGCGCCATTTCCTATGCAGGCTGTCCTAGGCTATATAAGGAAGCCAGCTGAGTATGAGCCTGTGAGCAAGCCAGCAAGCAATGTCCCTCCATGGTTTCTTCTTAAGGTTCTTGCTTAGGTTCCAGCCCTGACTTCCTTAAGTGACCAGCTGTAATTCTTAAGCTAAAATAAACCCTTTCCTCCTCTCAGGGGTTTTTAGTTAGAATTTTTTTTAATTAATATGATAGAGATGCAACTAATGTAACCCTAGAAACCATCCCACTTACTACCCAAGATGCACACTCACAAGCATTGCCTCTGTGTGGTAACCACCCTACCCTGCAGATTATAAGTTGATTCTGGAGATATGATAGTTTCCTCACACCCCCTAAAATGCAAGCCAAGTCTCACCACCTCACATTTGCCTGGAGCTCCCAAAACTTGAGTTTGAGGCCACAACTTTCCAGTATTGTAAAATTAAAGATACACTGAAAACCTCAAATTGTGATCTTTTTACTGTTGGGGAAATGCCACTATCCACGTCTGTATTCATGGTATCTTGGGGAGGAGCTACACATCTGCTGACTCTGCTAGCTCTACACTGGCATCTACTGGGCAGAGATCTCAATGGTTGTCAAGATCAGCGGTTCTCAACCTTCCTAGTGCTGCAACCCTTTAATACAGTTCCTCCTGTGACTCCAAGCCATACAATTATTTTGTTGCTACTTCATAACTGTAATTTTGCTACTGTTATGAATCATATTGTAAACATACGACATACAGGATATCTGACATGGGACCTCCCCCCAAAAGGGTCTTGACCCACAGGTTGAAATCCACTGCTCTAGACCGCTTCCTGAGGATAAGCCAACAAAGACATCTGCCCTTCTGTAATCTGTCCATTGTATATGGATAGCCTTGACTTAGCTGCACAAGTGCCAATTATATTGCAGTCTGCAGGAAACTTTCTGACTATTTAATGCTGCAATGCTATTCTCGAGAATTAATAAAAGAGGACACAAAAGTATAACCTTGTCCCTTGGTAGAGTTTTATTAAAGCACTAATTTGAGGCAATCTAAGGAAATTGAAAACAAAAATCACAGAAAAGTGAATAATGGAAAACAAAGGCTGTGTTGAAAGCACAGTGAGCCTTTAGTGAAAGCATGGGGAGAAATGGCACACAAGGCCTCAGGAATCTCAGTGAAAGAATCCAGTTTTATTTCATTGAGCACATTAAAACGTTTGCTTTTCATCTGACTTTCAAACATTCAATCTGCCCATGTTTACTCAAATTCATACTTTAAAAAAATAACTGTCATAAATTTTTTGTGAAGGAGAAAATATGTATAATCTACCACCCAGAAGTTTCAGTTCTAAATACATATTCTAAATATGCCCATGTAGATATAGAACTCAAGCAACCAAGGTATCCAATAATAGCAAAAAGAAATTATTCACAGGTGGAAAATACAGTATGATAAAACATGGAAAGGTGAGATGGTCCCACAACTGAACGACCACATCGTACTCTAGGATGATCATCATCCAAAAAGATGGAAAATAATAAATGGAGTTGGGAATAGGGTAAGTAGAACCTGTAAACATTGCTAAGATGAATATAAAATGGTACAGCCACTTTTGAAAACTACTTGGACATTTTCAAAATGTTTAACGTAGAGTTACCATCTGACCCTACAAGTTTCACTCCAAGAAAAACAAAGACATATGATCCCACAGAAAAACTTTTACACATGAAAATCAGTGTCTTAGTCATAATAGGCCAAAATGAAGACTATCCAACTGTCTGTCAACTGGTGAATGGATGGTAATGTCATATGTGAGGCAGCAATAAAAGAAAACAAAGCTATGGTATGTGCTACAGCATGACTCAACCTTGAAAATATTAAGTCAAAGAAACTAGACACAAAAGGATAAATAATGTGTGAGTCTCCTTATGTGCAGTTTCCAGGATATACAACATCTATACTGACAGAAAGTTGATTAATGCTTGCCTTTGGCTTGGTGGGGAAGAGGAAAATGAAGATGAATTGCTGATGAGGAAGGGAACTCTTTTGGGAAGAATAAAAATGTTCTAAAATCATTGCCCACAAAGCCATGACTAGTCTGAAAACTGGATAATATACTTTAATAGGTGAGTTGGATGATATAAACTGTAGAAGCTGCTTGTTTAAAAGTTACAAAAGAAAGGGTAAGCAGGGACAAAATTACCAACAATGATCGATCTCTTCATGAATAAGATAGAAGAGTGTCTGTAATGTGATCTAATCAGATAAAGTTCACATGTTTACCAAACACTATTACCTGTATGTTAAGGGTCCACTCACAGATGTAGTGTAGTAGGGCTCCGAAGAAGAGGAGAAAAGATGGGATTCCAGGGCTGCCCCAGGATTTCCAATGGTATTTGCTGTATTTTTGTTCCTTACTTGAATGGGGAATACATGGTACATCATCTTGTATGTTTTTAATTTGTTGGACTATTTAATAAGAAAAATTATAATTACTAAGAAATGCATACATCCACAGGAATCTGTTTGACTTTATCCACATGTGCCTCCTCTGCCATTCAATGTCACACCACGTGGTAAAATCAGGCATCACCTTCCATGATTATTGTTTCTAACTTTAAAATCAAACTGTAAGTTGAAAGGAAATTGAGAATGTTTTTCTGTACATGCCACAAAGAACTTCGGTGCCCTGAGCCACTGCCAATATTCTCCTGTTGAAAGCGGATACTTAAAATTTCCTATCTAGACAGGTGTTTTATAATTCCAAATACTAACTCTCGGTACAACTGAGTGTATGGTTAGCTTTTGGACCACCGGGATCGGCATAGTCTCTTTTTGTTCATCTACTTACAAAAAATGTTTGGTTGTCCCTTTAGAGTATTGAGATGTGTAGTTTGAATGAGAGTGGTCTCAAGATGCATAAATCTGTATACTTGGTTTCCAGTTGGTGGAACTATTTGGGAAAAATTAGGAAGTGCAGCCTTTCTGAAGAAGATGTGTCCCTGGGGGAAGACTTAATATGCAAATAAAACAATGCAACATATAGACTCATTTTTATACATGTCAGTTTGTATACATCTAGGTCTTACACAAATTGCCTAAGCAACTTTGTGAATCGTCCTCCAAGTAGCTTAGACTTATTTTTCTGTACTTTCTTAAACATCTAGAGTAGGGAAAGAAATAAACTACTAGTGTAGCCTTCAAAGTGCATGCTCCCCTGTCTAACTTTTTGAATGTGAGTATGTTCTATGCAGGTTCCTCTTGTTCCCTTTGAAAAATGGCATGTTTAACTCTCTACTTAGTCTGCTGGGCTCTGTATTCAGAAAGGCTTGATAGTTACTTTCCAGAAGTTATTGTGTTCTAAGAGTGTGGACATTTTCCTTGGATAATACAAAGAAAATGCCAAGGTCAGTTTGGTAACAGAGGAATCTTCGGGTGAGATTTCTCTTTGATTTGAAGAACAACCGTCTTCTCACCTAGAACAGACAACCCCATCATCATCCCTGTGTAGAATGCCTCATGTTGTGAGTAAAAGTTCACCAGAAGAATGTCAGGCTTAGGTTAGTCTTCAGATTCATAGGAAAGTCAAATATAAGCACGTAGGCCCTTGTTGTAAATAATGTTTGAAATCTTTTGTTTAATTCCAAATGACCTCAAGAGCTTGACAATTGTGTTTTCTGTCCTTTCATTCTTTTTGTCCCACATAATCCCTTAATTTGTAAAGGAACAGAAATACAATAAAAAAAAATCAGTGTACCCTGTAATATAAATAATTTGTCACTTTTCTCATGATAGGGGTTATTCCAGTCAGGTTAGCCAGTGGATTGTTTGCTCCTTAATACAATATTTATGTTGCTAAGTCTAAAGTGCCTTCAGCCTTGCAGTATTTAAAGGAACTTCAAAGTGAGTAATTGCAAACTTTTCTCCAGCAAGTTATCCTGCTTTGGGCTTGCCCTATCCTGTCAAAGCTCTGAAAATCACAGTCTCATCTTCCTCACGCTTACCTCTTCTTCTTCTTTCAAATACTCTTCCTGATTGTGGTGCGTGAAGGCTAATCCCAGTGCGTAGAACATGGAAGTCCATCTTGGGAGGGTTGGTGAATGTCTGGCGCATTACAGTAACTCGTGATTTTAGGCATTTCTTGCTTATTTTCTAGCTCACTGACAATGTTATGCAGAAACCTACATACTTTTTTCTCCCTTACATCCCCGAGGAAGAGAAAAGTGATCTTCGCCTACTTAGATCTGCTATTTTCTCAGGGTGATTGATTCATGTGACGTCCATGGAATTGGAATCACATATACCTCCTCCCCAACTTGCCAACTCTCAATCCCTACAAGCTGCTATATGTTTGTTACTTTACAGTTCCAGAAAACCTTTTCAAGGATAGTTAAGTAAATAATTTAATGATAGGCTCGAGAGGTGTCAATGTGATCCAAAGGGTTCTTATAATAGGAAGGATTGAAGGCCATAAAGAGAAAAGACAAGACAATGGAAGCAGAAATAAAGTTGTCACCATGGAAGCAAAAGAGAAAGAAGAGAAGGGAGAGAAAAGGAGACAGAGATAGAAAGACACAGAGTGAGTCTGGTTCTTGAAAAGACTACTTATTGATTTGAAAAACTGATGAGCTAAAGGTTACAAGAGGCCTCTCCAACAGTGGTTCTCAACCATCCTAATGCTACAGCCCTTTATTATAGCTCCTCATGTTGTGGTGCCCCCCCAGCCATAAAAATACTTCATTGCTACTTCATAATTGTAATTTTGCAACTGTTATGAATCATAATATAAATATCTGGCATGTCACACCCAAAAGGGTCACAGTCCACAGGTTGAGAACAGCTTCTATAGACACTGCACCTGACAACAAAAGCATCCTGACAGTACCTCCACTAGTCTTTTCTTGCTTTTACACTGAGTTCCTAATCTGATAAAAGCAAAGCATTCATGAATGATACTGACTTGGATAATATGTCATCTTCCCAAGACAAAAATGGCATTATCACAGTACTACAAGATGAATGCATCACCTAAAATTATAAATAATTAGGCAGAGACACAAGTGGAAAGCACATTGCTCCCAACTACAGCAAAGGTTGGCGCAAAGGTCATGCTTTCTCTCCTAAGGTCTATTAACTCTCTGGTATCTTACCCCATGCGTCACGTGTTTCATCTCAAATCTCTAGGTAGCTTTCTCCACGACAGCTTTATTTAGTATCTGCCAGGCCCCATAAAGTCCTTATTTTGGTCACATCCTAGCTTTACATCTTCAATCAAATTCTTCCATTCCTGTAAGTTAACAACAAATGTATGATAAAGGAAAATGAAGAATAAAACTGATTTTTTTTTGCATATAAAATATCAACAAAAAGCTTGCAGGGTGTGCAAAATGGATTAGCAGTAAAAGGTTCTTGCTGTCAAGCTGATGGCCTGAGTTCAATCCACAAAGTAAACATGGTAGAAAGAGAATGAGAAATGATGATTATAAGTAGTTCTTAGACTTCCACACGTCTCACAACATGTGCATGCCAACACATACAGAAAAAATATTTTTTTAATTTTAAGTGACCTATATTGAATTCATATTCATGTGTGTTTGTGTGTGTGTGTGTGTGTGTAGGCACACACACCCAAGTGTGCATATGTGGGGGAGGGTCCAAAAAGAATATCAGATATCTTCTTCTATCGTTCTTCCTCTTACTTGTTTGAAATGAAGTCTCTCTCTGAGCCTAAAGCATGGCATGTCAGCTGTATTAGATGACCATGGTCCCATGACCTTAGTATCTCTGACCCAGACATGCCTCATTTTCACATGGGTGCTTGCAATTCAAACCCAGGTCTACATGTTTGTGCAGCAAATTCTGTTATCTACTGAACCATCTCCTCAGTATCCATTATACTCATTTCTTTTTTTTTTTCAATTTGTTCATTTATTTATTCACTTTATATCCCAATCATAGCCTCTCCCTTCTCTCCTCCTGGTCTCACCCTCTTTCCCCTAGGCTCCATCCCTACTCCTCGGACAAGGAGGTGGACCCCACCAACAACAACCCACCCCAGCACATCAAGTCACACCAAGACTAAACACATCCTCTTCCCCTGTGGCCTGGCAAAGCAGGCAACAAAGACAGGTCCCACTCCCCTTACTTGGGGACCCATGTGAAGCCCAAACTCCCCATCAGCTACAAATAGAGAATTCTCAACAGACGAATGTCTGTGAAACACTTAAAGAAATGCTCAGCATCCTTAGTCATCAGAGAAACACAAATTTAAACAACTCTGAGATTACATCTTACACCTATCAGAATGGCTAAGATCAAATACCCAAGTGACAGCACATGCTGCAAGGATGTGGAGAAAGGGGAACACTCCTCCTCCATTGCTGGTAGGAGTACAAACTTATTCAACCACTTTGGAAATCAATCTGATGCTTTCTCAGAAAATTGGGAATAGTGCTACTTCAAGACCCAGTTATACCACTCCTGGGCATATACCCGAAAGATGCTCTACCATACAACAAAGACATTTGCTCAACTATGTTCATAGGAGCTTTATTTGTAATAACCAGAATCAGGAAACAACCTAGATGACCTTCAGCCGAAAAATGGATAAAGAAACTGTGATATATTACATTCATTTCTTAAAGCAATGTAGAAAACAAATGTGTTCTTTCTCTTCTCTTTTTCTTTCTTTTTCCCCCTTCCTTACATCCTCTTCACTTTCAAATCCAGAGTAAACCTGAAATGAGTCCAACTCAAATGGAAAGCCTTGGGGCAGGCACACAGGGATGCTAACGTATCCGATCTCCTTGGTCTGTGTCTGGGGCTTCGAGCTGACTTATTCCCTATGTGACATAGTCGATGAACAAAATAAACAAAACTCAGGAAAGAGTGAGAGAGAACCCACTGTGCTTCCTACATCTGTTTTTTGAAAATTGGGATATAATTTCCATACAGTGAGCTGCTCAGATCTTAAATGTGTTCTTCAATCAGTGTTGATGAGTGAAATCAGACAGATCATTTCCATCGTCCCTGAAATCCCTTCCTGCCCCATTCCCAACACTTCCATGTATTCCTCTGACGCAGTCACTGGTGTCACTTCTACACTACAGACAGTTGGCTTAGTCTGGACTGCATTTGAACTGAGTCATAAAGGGTCTCCTTTGCTGTGAGTTGTTTCCTTCACTCTGTAGCATTTTTGATGATCCCTCTGTTCCACTAAATGTAGCCTCTTGGTTGCTGATCTGGGTCTATTTTGTGAGCATACCACAGTTTATATTTCCTTTCTTCTGTTAATTGACACCTGGGTGTTTTATTTGGAGTCTTTTTGTTTGTTTGTTTGTTTGTTTGTTTGTTTTTTGTTTGGGGTGGGTTGTTTGTTTGTTTGTTTGTTTGTTGAGACAGGGTTTCTCTGTGTAGCGTTGACTGTCCTAGACTTTCTTTGTAGGCCAGGCTGGCCTCGAAATCATGGAGAGACACCTGCCTCTGCCTCTCTGAGTGCTGGGATTAAAGGCGTGCACCACCATACCAGTTATTTGGACTCTTATGAACAAAGCTGTGATAAACATTCTTGCCCAAGGCTTTCATACCAATCATCACCCTGTCATTTTCTAGAGAATAAGCTTCTTTATGGACTAGGACTTAGATGTCAGAAGTAATCATGTAGCCATCTCCTGTGTGAGATGGTTGTGATAGGTCCAAGGGTGGTATTCAAGAGAAGGGCAGCTATGAGCTACTAGCGGATAGCTGTTCCTTGTATGTATGTATGTATGTATGTATGTATGTATGTATGTATGTATATGTGTGTATATGCCTGGTTGATGGGTGTGTCCATCATGGTAGCTCCAATAGCACCCACTGTACCAGATAGGTCAGCAGAAGATGTAAATTCTTCTCCTGATGTAATATCCAGGGGAGAAAAACCCATTCCAAGAAAAGGCTGAGAAGAGCTCACCCTCCAGAGACAATGGATACGTTTCCAAGGCTCACAGATATTTGAAACTTCCGTGACTTCTTAGGGAGTAAAAAGCCAATAGTGGCTGCTACTATTGAACTTCTGTCTGCGGGCCTTCTGGCACAGGAATGCTGTGGTTGCCCGCAGAGATCGGCTAGTGCTCCCCAGTGCTCCCTTGTTCCCAGCAATAGCTGCTTAACTTTTGTCTTGCGGTCCAATCACTGTGCAACATGGCAGATGAGTCAGTCAGTACAAGCTGCCCGATAGAAGCTTATGTGCCAAGGAGGAATCCTGTCAACAGTGAAACCAGCCTCGCAGCTGTGGGCCGGATCTTCAGAGCGAGGGGTGTCTGTAGAAGCATATATTATCCCAAATGGAGAGAAACTTGGCCCTAAAACAGCAATGTTGGAGAATGTGGTAGGAAAGTAAGAGCTTCAGGAGCCCCGGGTGATCTTCTGACCCAGCAGTTTTGCTTTCTGATGTGTTAATTGGAGTGCACATTAACCACTTGCTGGAAAAGCAGAGTGTCAGGACAGCTTCACACGCATCCATGGCAACTCAATGTCAAAATGCCTTTCCATGACCCTTGCCGCACTTGGTGTGAACAAAGCGTGGTTCTGTCTTGTCTGTCTCAGCCGCAGTCTGGAGGGTCCCATTCACTGCACTCTAAGGAGGCATTGTTCCACGCCTTACAAATCACACGGTGGTGGAAACGAGAGCTGTTATTGCAAGCTCATCATGCTTTATTATTTCCCTCAAAGAGAGAAGGGAAGTCCTCAGGCAGGCTTAGCTGAAATATGACAGAGGCCGAGGGGCGAGCTTGAAAAGCCTTTCATTTTAGCGTGCAGCAGCTGCCGCAAACACTCAAAACACTGCAAGGAAGGGCCTGACCACCAACAGCCACCGTGAAACCCAGCAACGATTATTAATCTATGGTTATTTCTCTGTGGTCGGTAAATAACAAGTGGCTACAAGTTAATATTTAGGACCGTTCAAAGCAAATGGTCTGGTCAGCTGCAATTTCTTCACGGTTTCCCCCCAAAGGAATGAAAAGACAAGAAAAAAAAAAAGCTTTTAAATAAATCACGCACACTAAAACGCAAAACAGCTTAGTTAACACAAGCAGATAATAAGCCAGAAGTTCCTTCCACTGATAGGATGAGCTTCGAGAACACAGGGTAAATCTTAAGTTAGCTATTCTCAAACTATCATGGTATTGCTTGCATAGTAAAGTTGCCCATACCGTGTGATCAGGTCCACTAAGCAATGTCTGTCAGGAGCTGAACTGAGGCAAAGACAGACAGGAACAAAGCCCAGAGGTTCTGTTTACCCCATAATGCCCAGATGCCAGCAACGAGGAAGACTATTGATGGACAGTGGGATCCAGGTGGTTTTCCAGTCACCTCGGTCAGCTGACTCACTAAAAAGCACGTGACTGCTTATGGCCCCTGACTACTTACAGAGAGATTGGGTGTCCCTGACTGAACACCTTCGCTTTCCCTCAGAGACGAATCACAGCATGTAAGAGAAGTGTTACTATATTCCTACCTCAACAGCAGCCACGTGTTCTGTAGTCAGCACATAGGTAGCCCTTCAGCATGCCAGCTTCAGTTTACTACTAAGAGCTACCTATTGGGACAAAGGGGATCTGTTGTATTAAAAGTGACATCTTGAAAGCCATGAGAACATTTACTCCACTGTCTACACTTTATCTCCAACAACTTTGAATCCTGGCCCCCCAAACAGTCAAAGATCTAAACTACTGGAGATAGAAGCATATTAATTTCCTTAGATTCAAAATTTCAGGAGACCTTGGCATGGTGGCTCATGACTGTGATCCTTGAATGGGAGCCACAGAGGCAGGAGAATCACTGTTAATTGGAGGGTGGCTTGTGTGACAGGGAAGGACCCTGTGCCAACAAAATAAATGCAAAATAAATAAATAAATAAATAAATAAATAAATATAAGATGCTTTCGCAAAATCATAGAGGAGACATGTAGACAAAAGGCACACACGCATACACACACACACACACACTAAAAAAAAATCAGCTTACTTTTCACAGCAGATAATAGGCCAGGAGGAGATTTTCAGCAACTGAAAATAATAGACACATCAAGTTAACACGATAACAAAGGCGTTTAAGTCTTCTAAATAATAGAGGTGAGACAAGAAGTCAAACCAGCACTTAATACTCATTACAAAATTATTTTTCACAGCTGCCTTGGACCCCAAGTTTTAAAACATCAACAAAGTCATACAATACAGGGTTGTGGCCATGATAGCACACACTTGTAATCCAAGTACTGGTGAGGCCATGGCAGGAGGGTCTCACCTGTGTTCGAAGCCAACTTCGGCCATGGAATAAAAGCTTGTCTCAAAAAAAAAAAAGGAAATAAAAAGAAAAAGTACAAAGTGATGTAAAGGAGTCTCTGTGCTGGACAAATAATGATCATAAAAATTGAAATCTGGACAGGTGATGCTCAGAAAGACCCTTCTGGCAGCTCTCAGATACCTGAGCCCATACTGTGAGGAAGACACAAAAGGAGAGTCCCCTTGTCTGCAGGATTAAATCGTGTCACCATGTTCCACCTTTTTTTTATTGTGGGATGTTTTATTTTAATTGCTTGATAAGTTATCAAGCAGTCATGGGGTCCCAGAGAGTTTTAAAGGTAACCAGAGAAAAGACAAGACGTACAGGACACTGGGAGCCATCTTCCCTTAGTTCCACCAAACATAAACTGAAGAAAGGTTTGCGTTCATCTCGACACTGTAGCCTGGGGTTTGTGGTTTAGGTGACTCAGTCTTCATAGGCACAGCCTGCAACCTCATGTCACAACAACAGGCAGAAGTGGTGTTAAAATTACTGAAATCCTTAAGACATTTTGCAATGGCGGAGACATATTCTTTTGAGCGGTGGGAGCTGAAATCATCATCCTAGTGAATCAAATATAATGGAAGAAAATAACAATACCAACAAATGAAACCAGTGTGAAGCCACTCAGCAGCGTGGTTCTGGACTAATCGTGTTGTTTCTTTGAGAATTTAAAGCTTTTAATCATGGAGCGCTGCCTTCTTTGGTTAAAATGCATGGGCACTTCACAGGTTTGTTTGGGCCCCCAGGGCCCCTTTATTGTTCATTAAGTACAATGGAAATCCTGTTAAGAATAAAGAATCAAAATTAATGTCAAAGTGAATAAAGGAAGCCAAAAAGGTCAAAATTTGTTCCTAGGGTCAAAAGAATATGCCAGCATGAGAAAACGACTGGGCCAATCAAAATGAAATGCAGAGCTTATGCCCTCAATTTGCCTAAGTAGCAAAGCTGGCTGCAACTTGAGTTTCCATAGTTCTGTATTTCAAATATATAAGACCACAAAAACATAGTGGAAGACATACAAGTGTTTGTCTAAGCAAGATATACATCTCTATTTTTTTCCAATCTGAACACTTCAATTATATGTCTAGCCCCCGAAATGAGAGTGGGGCCCTTCCAGGAAGCCCACTGTCTGGGTAACAAAAGTCACCGGCAGTAACCAATATTTTGGCATTAAACATGATTATATTTTGTGGCTGGAAATAAACTGAATGCTAATATAATAAGGAAAATATGATTATTTCCAGGTATTTATCTAAATTTTATCAAATTCTAAGTTGCTTTTAAAATATTTTCATTTTATTTATTTGTACGATTAAGTATTCGAGGTTAGCAGCAATCTGAATAGGTGAAACAGACAGTGAAGTGGAAGAAAACAAGAAACACATCGGAATGAAGGGAACGAAAGACCATTTATAGGAATTAGAGTTTAGCTCTGGCTGTTACAGACTTTCGGTGCTCTAAAACAAAGCTGTTTCCTCATCACACCAGCCATAGAAACGTAGAAACCATTTGGTTTTAGAACCCAGAATCGAGTTGCTATTTTTCTTTTCTTTTCCAAAGGAAAGAAAAATAGCAAGCACTATGGGATAGGCCAAGTTTGGCGAGCATCACGAGAGAGTACAGACTAGTTCTGTACGCGAAACCTCAGACAGCTCATACTTCAATCTTGTAAGAAAAGCAAAACCATCTAGAGCTTGAGAATGTCCCCCAAAGAAGAGTTCATTTCAAAACTGCTGGCCAGATGGCTCAGTGGGTAAGGACACTTATCTTTCAACCAAAAGACCCAAGTTCAAACCTCGAAATGTATATGCTAGGAAGAAAGAACTGTGTCCTGCAAGTTGTCCTTCGACCTCTACATACATGCCATGGCACACATGTACGTACATACATACGCTAAAAATTAATATTAATTATTATACTATTATTATATTATTTACATCAATAATAAAATGTTAACAATATATTATAATACATAATTTTATGTTATTTAGCTGAGTGTTCCTCTGGGATTCCTAACAGTAGGAGTGGCGGCTGTCCCTGACCATTTTGCCTGCCTTTGGGACCCTTTTTCTCCTATTGGATTGTCTACATATTTAAATATTAAATATTTATACTAAACATTATGTATATTATATATAATAAATATATATTAAATCATATATTACAATGATAGTTTAATTTTTATTTTATTCCCTCATATATTCCATTCTGACCAAAGTTTCCCTCCTTCCTCTCCTCCCTGTCCCTCCCCCTACCTCCCTCTCCCCCAGATTCACTCTTCCATTTCCCTTCGGAAAAGGGCAAGCCTCCCAGGGATATCACCTAAACATGGCGTATCAAGCTACAGCAAGACTATGCATATCCCCTCATGTTAAGGCTGGCAAAGACTCAGGGACAGCTCGCACTCCCACTGTTAGGAGTCCCACAAAATATTCAGCTACACAACTACAACATATATGCAAAGGACCTAAGGCAGTCCCATGCAGGCTCTCTGGTTGGCAGTTCAGTCTCTGTGAGCCCCTATGGCCCAAGTTAACTGATTCTGTGGGTGTCCTTGTGGTGTCCTTGACCCCTCTGGCTGCTATAATCCTTCCTCCCTCTATTCCACAGGATTCCCTGAGCTCCGCCCAATGTTTGGCTGTGGGTCTCTGTGTCTATTCCCATCAATTTCCAGGTGAAGACTCTCTGATAATGATTATGCTAGGCTCCTGTCTATGAGTAGAGATATCAGAGTATCATTAGGAATCATTACATTGAGGTTTTTGTTGTTGTTGATTTGGTTTGGTTTGGTTGGTGTGTGTGTGTGGGGGGGGTTGGTTTGGTTTTGGGGTTGTTGTTGTTGTTGTTGTTGTTGTTGTTTGTTTGTTTGTTTGTTGCCAGTTGTGCTTGATTCTATCCTAGGTCTCTAGGCTATCCAGCCTCTGGCTCCTGGCCCTCCAGGCAGGGTCAGGTGTGGGCTCCCTCTCACAGTGTGAGTCTCAAGCTGGAACAGTCATTGGTTGGCCATTCCTACATTTCTGAACCACCTTTACAGACTGCACATCTTGCAGTCAGAACAAATTGGTGGGTCAAAGGTTTGGTGGCTGGGTTGGCGTCCCAAGCCCTCCACTGGAAGCCTTCCTTGCCTGGTTACAGAAGATGGTTAGTTCAGACTCTGTGTCCCTCATTCCTAGGACTCTCTCCCTCCATCCTCTCCCCTCCTGATACCTCCTGTTCCCATTTCTACCCACCACCAGTCCACCCATGATATCTGTTCTATTTCCCCATTCACAGGGAGATTCATGCATCTCGCCTTGAGCCCTCCTTATTACTCAGCCTCTCTGCATCTGTAAATTGTAGCATGATTATCTTGTACTTTATAGCTAATATGCACTTATAAGGGAGTACATACCATGTTTGTCTTGTTGGGTCTGTGTTACCTCGCTTAGGATAATTTTTCAAGTTCCATCCCTTGCTTTCAGACATCATGATGTTATTTTTTTTTAAACAGCTGAGTGATACAGTATTATGTATATGCACCACATTTACTTTATCCATCCTCTAGTTGAGGGGCATCTAGGTTGTTTCCAGTCCCTGGATATTATAAATAAAGCTGCTATAAATAGAGTTAAGCAAGTGTACTTTTGGCAGGATGGAGCACTCTTTGGGTGTATCCCCAGGAGTGTTATAGCTAGGTCTTGAGGTAGATTGATTCTCAACTTTCTGAGAAAATGCCATATTGATTTCCAAACATTATGACATTATGAGACAAAGAACCTACAGTGATGCCATGGAGTTCCTTTTCTGTTTACCGTCTATCCCTGGGCATGCATCCTGCCCTTAAGTGTAGCTTATTTCCCCAGTGAGACTCACTTGAAGAAAACTATAGTTTCATTAGAAAGGGGTGATCAATTTCAGACAGCTTCTGGGTTAGGGATGGGATATGTGCCCACTTCTCCTTTCAGCTCTAGGACTCCAATGGTGCAGACCCATGCAAGCCCTGTGCATGCTGCCTCACTCTCTGTGAGTTTATATGTACATCAATGCCTTGTTTTCTTGGTGTTCTCCATCCCCTATGGCTCTTAAAATCATTCGGCCTCCTCTTCTGCAGGGTTTCTGTAGACATTAGGGAAGGGATATGAGGAAGATACATCATTTAGGACAGAGTGTTCCAAGGCCTCTCACAGCATATTGTCCAGCTGTGGGTCTTTATATTTGTTTCCATCTGCTGCTGGAGGAAGCTTCTCTGACGATGATTGAGCAGGGCATTGACCTGTGAGTATAGCAAAATATCATTAGAAGTCATTTTATTGCTATGTCTGTTTGGTTTGGTTTTTATAACAATAGTATTTGGTTTTACTAGTTTTGTGGGTATTAGGTTCTTAGTCACCCAAGCAACAACAGGTATGGGTTCCATCTCATGGAGTGAGACGTAAGTCAAATTAGATATTGGTTTGTTACTCCCATGAGCTCTGGACTACCATTGGACTAGCATATCTTGCATGCAAGACACCCTTGTAGATCAAAGGGTTTCTAGCTGGATTGGTGTTTATGGTTCTCTATGGGTGGCACAAAGACTACCTATCTCTACCAAAGACATCAGCACTTAGTGGTGAAGGCTCTGTGTGGGCACCAGCTCAGCTTCTCCATGTTCAGGGAGCTATATAGGTGTTGTTTTCAGCAATAGGGCCCTGCTGTCTGTTTGTAGAGAGCAACCTACAATATTAGTAACAGCCTGAGTTGTTTGGGAGTTATACTGAGACCCCTTTGGCCAACAACTTAGTACTGAAAACTTCATTTGGTGACAAGAGGTGGCCAGTTGACTCCTTTCTATGATTATTTGGTGATTTCATTTGGATTACCTTCATATAGTTATATATTTTATGAAGCTTCCACCGTATTAGGTTTTTATATTACCCCTCAAGTACCCCTTAGCTTTAGAAGCTCCCACATGTTCCCTCTCTCATCTGTCTCTTCCCTCCTCCTCCCCACTTGAGTCTCCCATTCCAGCCCACTCCCACTCATCCATAACTATCCATTCTATATTCCTGACCTAAGGAGGTCTGTCTGTCCCCTAGTTCCTTACTCAAACTTTATTTTTCAAGACATAGTCTCACCGTATAATAGCCCTGGCTGTCCTGGAACTTGCTTTGTACATCAGGCTGGCCTCGAACCCACAGACATCTACCTTCCTTTGCCTCTGAAGTACTGGGATGAAAAACGTGTAGCACCATGCACTGATAACCCTTATTCAAACTTAACCTCTGTGGTTCTATGGGCTGTACCTTGTTATCATTGACTTAACAGCTAATATTCACATGTAAGCAAATACATATTGTATTTGTTTTTCTGAGTCTGAATTGCCTCACTCAAGTTGATTTTTTTTCTAGTTCCATCCATTTACCTGAGATTTTCATGATCTCATTTCTTTAGCAGTTGAATAATATTTTACTTTATAAATACACTACATGTTTTCTTCTGTTGAGGGATATCTAGGTTGCTCTTTTTGGCTATTATAAATAGATCAGCAATGAACATGGTTGAGCGAGTGTCTCTGTGGTAGAATGAAATATATGCTTTGGGTATATGCTCAAGAGTGCTATAGCTGGATTTTGAGATAGATAGATTCCCATCCTGCTGAGGAACCACCACACTGATTTGCATAATAGTTGTAGAGAGGCATTTGCCCTCCCACCAGCCAGCATGAGCTGTCATTTGTTATCTTGTTCCTAGGCATTCTGAAGGGTAAAAGGAATTCTTAACATGGCTTTGATGATTGTGAACATTTCATTGATATTTTTCAGTCATTAAGAGTTTTTCTTTTGAGAATTCTCTGCATAGATCTGTGCCCCATTTTTAAATTGGTTTTTGTTTGTTTGTTTTCTTGCTTTGTTGTTGTTGTTGTTGTCATTGTTTATATATTTGGATATTAGGCCTCTATCAAATGTGTAGCTATCAAAAAATGAGGTGTGGATTTATGTGTGGGTCTTCAATTTGATTCCATTGATCACTATGTCTGTTTTTGTGCCAATACCCATGCTGGGTTTTTTTGTTTGTTTGTTTGTTTATAACTCTGTATTTCAATTTGAGGTTGGGAATAGTGTTGCCTCCAGCAGTTTGCCAGGATTTTTTTTTTAGCTATCCTGGTTTTTTTGTGTTTCCATATGGAGTTGAAAATTGTCCTTTCAAGCTCTGTGAAGAATGGTGTTGGAATTCTGATAGGAATTGCACTGAATTTGTAGATTGCTTTTGTCATGATGGGCATTTTCACTATATCCATCAATCCTACTGATTCATGGACGTGCAAGATCCTTCCATTTTCTGATATCTTCTTCAATTTCTTTCTTTATAGACTTGAAGTTTTTATCACACAAGTCTTTCACTTGCTTGGTTAGCGTTACCCCAAGATATTTTATCATCTTTGAGGCTATCATAAAAGGCATTGTTTCCCTTACATCTTTGTCAGCCCATTTGTCTTTTTTTTATAGTAGGGCAACTGATCTTTGTGAGTTAATTTTGTATCCAGCTACTTTATTGAAAGTGTTTATCAGTGGTAATGGTGATGTGGTGGTGGAATTCTAAGGCCCACTTACGCATGATCTCATATCATCTGTAAATAAAGATACTTTGGTTTCTTCCTTTCCAATTTGTATCTTCTTGACCTACTTGATTTGTCTTATTGCTCAAACTAAGACTTCAAGTACTATATTGACTAGGTACAGAGACAGTGGGCAACCTTGTCTTATTCCTGATTTTAGTGAAATTGCTTTAGTGTTTCTCTGTTCAAGCTGGTGTTGGCTATCAGCTTGCTGGAAAACTGCCTTTAGTATATTGAGATATGTTCCTCCTTATCCCCACAAACTAAGTACGAAGTGTGCATCTGCCAATTGTCAGATTCCAGTAGTCTGGTCACTTCCAGGAGGCAGGACCTGTGCTAGCTCTAGCCTTCTCCAGAAGAAATAGGACACAGGGGCAGATGATTGATGAGTGCCTGGAGCAGCTCCACCTCCTGCCCATAATTACTCTCAAGCAATTCATTTTCCACTCACTGGGTGCAGTAAGCAGAGATAATTCTGAAGTTGTAATGGGAGAAGAAAATTAGGCGAATAAGACCCTCAAATAGCCTGCTTCAAAAAATACTTCAAGATTTCTACCTGAGAGAAAGAGGAATAAAGAAACTAGTTCACCATCTAGTTATGTTTGGGGTTTAGTTCAAAGATGCTGTGTGCATAAGCAAACATTCAGTCTCCCCATGTGCTTGTAAGCCAAAAGGTGATCCAAAACAAACCAAATGGGAACATAACAGGGGGAAATGAAATACATGATCCAAGAGGCTCTACTCCTTTGAAATTGTTTTAAGAAGTCAGGCTGAATAGTTCCCTGATCGTGGAATAACTGACCTCTTGGCACTGGGACTGCACCAGTCGTTGTCATTAGGACTCAAACACTTACCATGTTTTCTCTTCAATGTATGTAGTCAAACCATAATGCAATTCTGTGCACCCGAATTGAGAGTTATCTGGGAGTCACCTTTCTGAGTTAGTGACCACCTTTATCAGGGAGTATTGTAAAAATGTTAGTGAGAGTTTGATTTGAAAAAGAAAATAACCTATTGAAATCTCATTTCTGCTTGCCAGCTCCTCTGAAGAAATTATATATATGTATGTGTGTGTGTGTATACATATATAAATTTTATATATTTTATATAATATATAATTTTATATACTAATGTATAAAATATATACTAGTTACTGTAGTGTTTACATACAGAAATTGAGATGTTTTTAAGCACAAAGGCCATAGCAAGACTTGGCTAGTCATAACTATAAATCTTATGAATTGGTGCTAAAATATTTCCTATATCTTAACAAGTAAGCTGCAGTTATTGAATACATTCAACATTTTAAAGAGTCTTTTTTATCTTCAGAAGTAATATTATTCTTACTGACTGGGCCTTTTAAACACTTCAGCCTGTAGGCTTATGCAAATCAGGTTTTTCAAAGGTGTCCCAGGGAGTTCACGCGCGTCTTAGCCCCCATCCCCTGGAACACTGGGAGTAAAGGTGCAACCTGCAATCAGAAGTTCAGATGGAAATAAAGCAGAGCCTCTGGACTCCTGGTGCATAGCCCACGTCCTTCCCCAGCCAAGACTGTTCCGCACAGCCAGGACTAGCAATGCGTTTTCACTTTTTAGTGTTGGAATGAGCCGTTGTTCTTTGCCCACCCTCGCCAACAGCAGCCTTTTGACTAAATTAGCTGCTCAAATTATACACTCAACAAGACACAGATTCACAAAACCAGCTCCACACCTCATCTTTTTGGTTTCTCCATTGTTTAGAAGGCAGAACCCAGTGATTCAAGCAAAATGCCAAGCTCAGGGGAGAGGCTGAAGTAACCAGAAATGGAGAATAAGTACTCCTTTCCTTTCAGGAGTTGTGCTGGTGACTAATGTGCCAGCCACTTTTATAGCAGTTTAGCCAACACATAACAACCTGGGTTAAATGTACAACTCGGTGAGTTGATCTGTGACCATCTATAAAACCAGCCCAACCACCATGATACCATCCAAACTCCCTTCAGACCCCCTTTTAAACCATCCTATCACTCTCTCTCCTCCCCAGCCTCATCCTGCAATTTCTTTTTTTTTAAATTTTATTGATTTATCCATATTACATCTCAATTGTTATCCCATCCCTTGTATCCTCCCATTCCTTCCTCCCTCCCATTTTCCCCTTACTCCCCTCCCCTAGGACTGTGACTGAGGGGAACCTTCTCCCCCTGTATATGCTCATAGGGTATCAAGTCTCTTCTTGGTAGCCTGCTATTCTTTCTCTGAGTGCCAATAGGTCTCCCCATCCAGGGAACATGGTCAAATATGGGGCACCAGAGTTCCGTGGGCCCTTTAGGAAAGCAGCAAGTACGTTGTACTGCCAGGCTGCCACACTTTCCTGAAGCTGATAGGCCCTCCCTCTCCCCAGCCCATCCTTCTCCTTCTCTCCTCCAGCTTGCATCTCCCTTTTCCTTTCCTTCCTGTCCCACGAGTGAAGAGCATGTCTGTAACAGGAATTCCCGTGGCATTCATATCCAGCACCCTTGACTAAATACAGCTTGTGTGTTTTCTGTGACTTCACATCAAAGTCATCACTATCCTCTGCTTGACCCAACTATTTCTGTTCTAGTGTCTCTAATAGGAGGCTTCAGTTGTTTTGTTAGCCTCTGTGTTGTTTGTGACTTTCCCTAAAAGCTACATGCCATACAAGGGTAAGGAGAAACCCAGCTACCTACTTATACATTAATCACCAGTTCAGTCCTTGAAAGCAGAGAAATAAATACTTGTTCACAATTTCTGGTGACTTCCACCTCTCTTGGGCTCTTGAGAAATTTAGAAGTTGCTTATCTTATTTATGTGTGTAATTGTATGGGTGTGGGCATGCATGTGAGTGCCTGAGGGAGTTAGTGGTGTTGGATCTCCCAGAGCAGCAAGAAGTTGTAAACTAGCCAACATAGATGCTAGGAGGTGAACTGGGCTCCTCAAGAAGCACTCCTGCCTACTAAGCCATCTTCCTGAGCCACTGTTTACAGAGTTTTCATCTTGTCTGCACTGTAGAATATTTTAGGGGCACCTTTATTTACTTCCAATAATGAAGAAACACAATGTGGTAGTATGAATGGAAGTGACTTTAAGTCCAAGCTTTGTAGATAAAAGCAGAGTGACCTTGAATAAATTCCTGGAAAGACCAGTGTTTGGGTTAGAGATAATATACAGGTTAGTGTTTTATGCAAAGAGTAAAAGTTTTAGTCAAATGTTACTGTGGTTATTTTCTTAGAGTAGCATTCATCTGAGACATGGAAGTTTCTCCTCAGATCCCCTTTTAATACAAATTGTTGTGCTGTGTAGAGGTAGAAAATGAGACAAATAGCCAGCTACCCCACAAGCTGGGAAACAGGGAAACAGAGTACCAATGGCGAGGCTCCCCCACCCCAGATCACAGTATCAAAAGCTATATGACATTATGTTCATAGTCTTATTCATTCTCAAGATGATGAGCAAGTCTTGATCCTCATTTGCAAATTGCTACGTCTCCCAGTAGCCAGGAGCTGAACATGTAAGAGGATTAAATGCACAGGTCTGTCTTTGACTGTCACTCCAGAATAAGCCAATCACCTAGCTGTGTGACTTATTTCTGTCACCTCTCCCTGGATGTCTTCATTGTAGTCACAAGATATTTCCTCTACCTCTGAACCCTTAAGGAGTTCACCTGAGTTCCACTCTGACACATTTTTGCACAGCAATGTTGTTGTTTGTGTAAAATAGCTTGCCTTTTGCAGACAGAAACTGAGTCTGAGATATACTTTAAGCATTCTATGAGTATGATGTGTGTTTATTGAATCAGCTTTAACTGATGCTAATCTGAATCTGAGTTTCCAGTCATGGAAAGATACCCCTACTGATTTTATGCCCTAAGAGGTCTCTTGTCAATCAACGAATTCTGTTTTTAAACTGGTGAATATAATAGGCTATTGATAGTTTAACAATTAGTTTCTTTTCTTTTAGAACTCATTTTAGGTGGTTTAGGTTTTAGGACTCAATTTAGGTTCAGAACTATTTAGACTGTTTACTACAAATGACGGAGTTAGTCTTGACAAGATATTATTACCCAGAGTGCTCAGTGATATCCAGTGTCTGAATACACCACATTTATTAATTCATTCACCTACTGATGGACATCTTGATTGCTTTGAAATTGAGTAATTATCAACCTAATATAATCACCTGCAAGCCTTAGGTTTGTATTAGGATTGTGTATGCTGTAGCTCTGGACACATGAATAAGGGCAGGCTGTCAGAAGAGTTTCACTGCTGTAACAGTCCTCTGTGGGGCAGGGTTGTGCACAAGTGGTAAGGTGTTTGACCTTACCTTTTTAGTTTTGCTTTTCTTAGACAATCATCTGGAAGCTGCCTTAGTCACTGTTCTATTGCCGTGAAGGGACACTATAACCAAGGCAGCTCTTATAAAAGGAAACATTTAATAGGGGCCTGGATTATAGCTTCAGGGCATCAGACCATGCTCATCAGGGCAGGAAACAAGATAGTACATGTGATGCTGGAGAAGGAGCTGAAAGCTACATCCTGATCCACAGGGCCATAGGCAGAGAGAGGAGGGCAGAAGGAGGGAAAAGGAGAGGGAGAGGGAGAGGGAGGGAGGGAGAGAAAGAGAGGGAGAAACAGAGAGAAAGAGAGACAGAGACAGAGAGACAGAGAGAGAACCTGAGCCTGAGCCTGGCATAGGCTTTTGAAACCTCAAAGCCCAGCCTTAATGGCACACTTCCACCAATAAGGACACGCCTACTCCAACAAGACCACACCTCCTAATCCTTCCAAACACTTCATCAACTGGAGACTAAGCATGCAAATACATGAATCTGTGGGCCATTCGCATTCAAACCAGCACAGAAGCACAGCCTAACTGTGCCATGCCTAACTGGCTTCCTTCACTTAACCATTTGCATGTAAGTTTCCTTGTGTCTGTACTGAAAACCTCTTTTCTTTTTTAAGTAATATTCCACTGTCTGGATCTGCTACAGTTTATTAGTTCTTTCCTTTATTGTAGAGCATTTTTGTTGCTTTCTAGTTGAAGTCATTCTAAATAAAATCACTATAAACATATATGTGTAGGGTTTTGTATACTCATGAAATACCAGCTCCTTTGGGTAACATCTGAGGAACAGGGCAGCCAGCTTGTACAGTAAGAGCATATTTAGTCCTATAAGAAATTGCTAATAGGTGTACTATTTTGCATTCCCACCATCACTGAGTTATAGAATCAATTTCTCCATGACTCAACCAACAATTCTTGTGTTCCAGGTCCTGGAATTTGACCATTCTAGTAGTGTGATTGTGGCTTTCATTGTCAACTTGAAACAAGCTAGAATAATCAGGATTGTCTGAATTGGCTTGGCCTATGGGCATATCTAGGAAGCATACATTGACTTACATAAGTTAGCTGATGTGGGAAAATTCAGCCCACTATAGATGGCACCATTTCCTAAGCAGGGGTTCTTGAACTGTGTATGAGTGGATAAACTGAGTAGAGCACAAGCTTGCACGCGAGCATACGTGGCATCATTTCTCTCTACTCTTGACTGTAAGAGTGACATGACTAGCTATTTGAAGTTGCTGCTTTGGACTCTCCACAATGATTGACTGTAAACTGGACCTGCAAGCTGAAATGAACTCCCTGATACCCTTTCTTTATTCATGTAGCCTTGATTTCTGACTTGTATTGTTTTGTTTCTTTCTAACATATTGTTTAATATTCTTTACAAAACAGATCTAAGGGTCCCTTATTTTTGTTTTTGTTTGGTTGGTTTCTTTTTGTCAGGTTGTTTTTATCAGGACAAAAAAAAATGAAACCAGAACAACTAGGTCTTGTTCCTGGTTCCTTACTTGGGTATCTTATCATTTTGTCATTCATGGTGTGTCTTCTTTGATGAGGTCATTGGGATCTTTGGCCCATTATTTATTATACAGCTACAATATATTGTTGATTGCATTTTCCTTATGACTTTGAAGAACATGTTATCAAATTTTGGCATTTCCCTTACTTAATGCTTTTTTTTTCAAAAGATGTATTCTATTATTTTAATCATGTACATGTTTAGTGGGTTTGTGTGTATGAAGGACAGTGCCCTCAGAGGGCAGAGGGTCAAACCCTCCTGAAGCTGAGTTTAGAAGTCAGGTTCTTCTTAAGAGTAGTGTGTACTCTTGACCACTGAGCTGGCTCCCCAGCCCCTCACTCTTTCTTGATACTCTTATTCATGTAGCCTTGAGTTCTGACTTGTATTGTTTTATTTTTTTTCTTCTAACACATTGTTTAGTATTCCTTGCAAAACCTACCTATGGGTTTCTTGTTTTTGCTTTTGTTTGTTTCTTTGTTTGGTTGGTTGTTTGGTTGCGAGGTTTTGTCTGAGAAACTCTTTATTCTTCTTTCACTTTTGAAAGATAACTTTACAGAATTCTAAGCTGGTAAGTTTGACTTTGTTTCCCTCAACAGTCAATATTTCAATCTGCCTTTTATGTATTTCTATGTAAATCTTACCCACATCTCTGTGGAGAAGCTGTTTTTCTAACTCTGTCTTTTTCAACATTTTGTCAGTATCTTTGCTTTGCTACGGTTTGAAAATAATTCGCTCAGGGTGTAGTTACACTCACAGTATAGTTCTTTTGGCTTTTACACTGCTTGACATTCTCTGAGCTTCTGGGATCTGTGGTTGGATGTCTGACATTTACTTGGGAATATTCCCAGTTGCTGCTATTTCAAATAATTCTCCTGTTCCTTCTCTTTTCTGCCTTTCTGCGTGTGCTGTTACATGTGTTTTATGGATGTTACAGTGCTTCCTCCACAGCGTTTGGAATATTCTGCTCTTGACTCTTTAATCTCCCCTTATTTTCTTTGCTTTACAGGTTTGGAGGGGTTCTAACACGCTGTCTTCACATTTAGAATTCCTCCCCCAGCCGGGGCTAGCCTACCAGCAAGCTCATGGAAGGCACCTTCAGCTCTGTCACAGTGGAATTTATCTCTAGTATTTTTTTTAGTTCTTTCATAGATTTTTCTGTCTCTCGTCTTACATTGCCCACATGTCCCTAGATGCGGTCTGATCTGGTTGCCTTACCTTCTCTGTGAGGTTGCTCACGCCACATTATCTGCATCTGTCACTTGTCCTGTTTCTTCAGGACAAGTAAGTCTCAGCTTGCCTTACAGTTTGATTGCTTTGGTTTGGTACTCAGACAGGGTGTGCTGGGTGGGGGGGGGAGGGGGGGAGGGAAACAACTGCTGTCAATAGACCTTCAGTAAAACAGAGGGTAGGGGTGTGGGATGAGAAAACATTGTATAGTCCCATGGGTCCATCTAAGCCTTTTACTGGACTTAAACCACCGGACTCTGAACTTCACAGTTTTTATGTATCTCCACCTTCACCCCTATGTATTGAGAATTTGACACAAGGTGGCTACAGTGGTTTGGAATTCACCCCTATGTATTGAGAATTTGACACAAGGTGGCTACAGTGGTTTGGAATTAAGTGTTTCTCTCTCCCAAGGGGAAAGCCAAAACTGGTTAGAGTTGGACATCTCCTCGCTCCAGTGATCCAGACTCTGATAAAAATCCTCCAGGTCAGGCTCTGGTGAGCTAGTTTCTCCTGAGGGCAGACCGTTAGCACAGTACTCTGACAGCCTCCAGCATGGTTCTCTCTTTCTCCCTCGCTCCTGGAAAAACACTGGCAGGCTTTTCCTCCGGTATTTACTGCAAGAAGCTGATTAAGTTCTAGAGTTAACACTCACAGAAATGGAAGAGAGCGCGTGTCCACATCTCCCTGGTGTTTACACTTCTCAGCCTTGTCTGTACTGAGACTCCAGCAGCCCATTAATTGCAGTTCCTTGGTCCATATTCTATATCTGATTCCCATGAAGGTTTCTGCTCAACGTACTGTGATTCTCTGTCTGCCAATGATATGTCTCCAATCGAGGGGGCAGGAGATTACCCAGGCTATATGAAGCATTGTTGATTTGTTATTTATCTCTGATAGAGTTGACATATAGAATTGGAAAGGAGAATTACTTTCAGATTTCCCAAATTTAGAAATACAAGCTTTAAATTTGAGCCATTAAATTGAGCATGTCTTTATAATCAGTCATTATGCTAAAGACTGGATGAGCTAACTAGTTAACCTTTAATTGCCTCCATTTATTAATAAGATAAACCTTTTAATATGGTCCAAAAGAAGCAAATCTTATCAGCACAGCTGCTCGTGCTTTTGTTTGACAGATGTTAAGGTAATGATGGCCAAAGCAATGGATGATCTAGGAAAAGAAATCTGCCAGGATTATTCTCTGGAGACATTACAGTATACAATTACATGGTGATCAAAAAATACTTGGGGGAAATCACATCATTTCCATTCTCAAAATTACATAGAAATACACTAAGACCCATTCATACACCAGCCAAATGTATCTTAGGGCTTGTGGTCAGGACCATTGGCATCAACCTTTTCCACTGGATCATAATATGTGTGGCTGCAGAAAAGTCAGGCCATGTGCATGAGATTCCTGTGGCAATACCAACGAGAAATAGGGCCTTTGGGCCAAAAGTGGTTGTGTTTAGGTTTGGGCTAAAAAACAAAGAAAATTCCTTGGATTTCTTTAAAGTTCTCTGAGGCCATTGGTATCATATCACCTGGGTACTTGTTAAAAATTGTATTCTCATCATCATGGTAAAGTACTTCATAGATAGGGGAAATTGATCTTGCCTAGTCATTTGAGAAGGTGCAGTTGATCATGGCAGGGGGGTGTGGTAGAGGGTATGAGGAAAAGACAGTTCAGAGAGGGAGTAGGCCAGGTTATAACCTCATGGCTACACACAGGGCTCTATGCCTGCTGGTGAGGTCTCACGTCCAAAAGATTTCACAGCCTGCCTGAACAGTGCCTCCAGCTGGTGACCCACTGTTCAGACACATGTGCCTCAGGGAAGTATTTCACACAAAAATTATAACAAAAATGCGTATTGCTGGAGCCCCACCATGAGACACTGAATCAACCCTTATGAAGTTAGGCCTAGGGTTCATAGTTTTCTAATGGTCCATTGAGTGACTGCTAACCCAACATAAGAAGTAAAAGCTTCTGTTTGTGGCTGAGGTATTGTGCCTTAAAATTATCCAAAGAAAGCTGACTTTGCCTTTGGGATGCTCCTATCTGCTATCAGTTAGCCAATGAAGCCAAACTGTGCTGCGGCATCAATTGATTGAGTCATGTGATTGACCAGAGAAGCCGCTAACTGATGAGAGTGGTCTAATGACATAGGACCAGAGAGACAGTGGCCTCACTAGAAACTATGTGATACAGTAGCTGGGACTGACAGTCTATCTGGGTCTCTTTTCAAGACAGTCACCTGAAAATATGACCTAGCAAGTTGCTCTCTTCAGTCTAAGTTGTTGTCAAACTGCTTCTTTGGCTTATTTGGACTGTTCTAGTCAGTGGCCAGACATCAGAGTATTGTCTATTACTCATACCCATGGACCTTATTATCAACCAAAAATGATTTCAAAACTAGCAGTCTTTATGTTGTATTCTAAGGTTAATATGGTATATCTAATACCTTATAAAGGTCAGTGGCTGTTTATAATTCTTTTTTCCCTTGACAAAATTGTAACATCTCTAATCAAATGCAGCAAACTCTTAGGACTGACACTTGTTAAAGATCAATAAACTGGCGGAAAAGGATCATGTGCTGCTTTTAAGCTGTGTTTCTCTGTGTGATAGATGGACACAGTCTTCTTAGACAAATTCTTTGTGTAGCCTAAATATACGTTGTTGCCAAACACCGGGAGCTGGGTCTGTGTACATCGCTGTGGGTGCAGTAAGCCGACTGAGGGATCTGAATCCCCTTAAAATCAAGCACTCACTAGTCCCAGAACTGAATTCTGTAACTACCCACCAATGTGTTATAAAGATAGGTGTACAGATGGTAGAATGATAGGTCTTTGATTGGATAAATGGATGATAAATAAATGGATGATAGATGATTGGTTATATAAAGAGATGACAGATATACGGTTTAGACACATAAAAGGATGATATATAATAGACTGATAGATGTTTGATTGGATAGAGATAGATAGATAGATAGATAGATAGATAGATAGATAGATAGACAGACAGACAGATGGTTAACTAGATATTCAAGTACATGTTATAGTTGTCTTGAGGGATGTTTTACTTACTCTGTATTGAGTTAATATTCTAGTTATTCATATCAAATATTAAGGATCGTCTTGAATAATTATCAAGAATGAACTTACTAAACATCAAAATTCAGTAGTGAAGCCAGCCCACTTTTTCTGTCACTGATGGTCAGGGAGTCCATGGTCAATCATGAGGACTTAAATGATCCTACAACAAAATAGTTTCATTTTAGCAGTTTATAAAGCTACCTACTGGTTTTATTGACTGGCCTCGATAGTTAGGATCTTTTCACACTACTTCCCATTCCTCCAACAAAGCTGAAATCAATTACAGCCTAGCCCAGGTGTCAGGAATGTTTTCTTAAAGGGCCAGGTTGTAGTTCTTTTAAGATGTGTAGGCTCTCATCTCTTCTTTTCAACTACTCATATCTGTCACTGTAGTGTAAAGGCAGTCACAGAATATGAACAAGGGTGTGTGAATGAATTCCAGTTACACTTTGTAGATACTAGCATTTAGATTTTACACTAAAATTTTCACATCAAGACATATTCTTCCTTTGATTTTTTTTTAACTGTTTAGAAAAACAAAGATGAGTCTTAGCTTATGGATCATGTTTTTAAAAAAATAAAATAAAATAAGAAAGAAAGAAAGAAAGAAAGAAAGAAAGAAAGAAAGAAAGAAAGAAAGAAAGAAAGAACAGGACAAAAAAACAAACAAACAAACAAACAAAAAAAAAACAGAAAAATAGGACACTGTTTGAAGTTGAACCATGGACTCTAGTTCACTGGCTCCTGGCTAAAGAAAGTAGATTCCAGGTCATAGACCAACTCTAGTAGGAAAAAGTATAAATCGAAACAGCAATGACTAATTTGCACAAAGAACTCTGAATGAATCTCACTCATCAAACATAACTCTAATCCAATATAAAGGCACTTGCTGCCAAGCCTGACAGCCTGAGTTCGATTCCCAAGAACAACATAATGGAAAGAGAGAACCCAAGCTACCAAAAGCTGCCCTCTGGCTTCTCTACACATATACACAAACACAATAAATAAATAAATAAATAAATAAATAAATAAATAAATAAATAAATGTAATTTTATTTAACAACAAGGTTTTAAAAAAAAAAATTGTAGAGGAGTTGTATTTAAAAGGCTTTCTGAGATTGAAAGACTGTGCTTCATTCCCTGTATGAATTTTTGTTGTTTGTTCGTTTAGGTCTACCCTGCTGCAGAAAGGAGTGATCCAGGCACTCAGGTAAGAACTGTCCTTTGCAGACCAGAGGGGCACATTGTAGTCTCTGCTGAGAAGGCAGTGATTGTGTTTCATTCACTTGCTCCCTTTCTCCTTCTGACACTTGCTGGGACATAAACATGTTGGCTCTTTCTCTTGAGAATTTTCTCTTCCAGATTCTGATTATTGCTGAGTCTGACCCTTGTGCCTTTGGGTCATGTTTGCTGGAGAGTGTTGTTTTTGTTGGATATTGGCGTGTCTATAATAGATCATTCTTTGATTTCACATTCTCTTATTACGATTGCTTTGGTTTTATTGCAAGGTGTTTTTATTTCCTCAAGACATGTGCCTTCTCTTTTTGTTAAAAAAAAAAAAAAAGGACTATAAAAGGGTTATTAGAAGTCTATTCAGAAACGTAGCTCTATGGATCTGCTTTTGAGAATGGAGACTATCAAGGATGCTCACATATTGACTCAACTCTGGAGTGGACACAGTGCCATGCAGGCCACAGTGTCAGCAAAATAAAAAACAGAGACCTCAGAAAAGACACACTTTTATTCCTGAGCTATTAAAATGGTATTTAAATCCAAAATAATAATCTCAACACACTTGTGTTCTTGGGCTATTAAAATGGTATCTAAGTTCAAAATAACAATCTCCTTTCTTAAATAATTTACTTTGGGCTTTTTCTTTGGTAAATTTTAATATCTAAACATAGGAATGACATATGCACAGCCCAGTTTTAAGGAAGAGGAAGTAATCAAATGTTTTCAAGTCATCCTCACATCCTCTCTTTCCAAGTCCCTTTCTTCCCATTCTTAGCTTACTAAGTACTGTGGTATTGGATACCAAGGACTCCACACACTGGATTATTTGTTACTGTTATATAAGTCCTGGTAATAGTAGTTTCAGTCATTAAAGCTGTTTAATCCATTTTGGTTTTGTTGATTTTTGTGGCTGTGGTCTTATTTTTTTTTTTCAATGTATTCCCTGTTTCTGTTTCTTTTCAACGTTTTAATCCAATTACCAGCTCTATAAACAAGCATTTGCCACATCTACAGTAAGTGCACTGAACTGTAGTGGAAGTGATTTCTGATTACTGACTAGCTCATTTCTAAGGGACACAAGGAACAGCATGCAGTGAACTGAAGAAAAGGAGAGTGGAAAATGCCTTGTTCGGTGACTATGGCAGAGATGCCGAACACAGATACTAAACAAAAAGTCACAGAAACTAAAACACATAGGCATTTTTCTGGACAGTGGTTCTGATCTGAGTCATATGTAATCAGCTTGGTTATGAGAGGAAATATGTTGCATATTTTATAAATCAAGATTTTCACTAATATTGGGGCTCTATTTTCTGAGAGGGTGGCAAAAAAAAAAAAAAAGTAGACTCTTGAAATCCCTAGAGTTTTTATTACCAAAGGCAAAAATCATTAAGCAAGAATAACTTTTGGTTTTGGATTTCTAGTCCTTTTATCTCTTTGGTGGTCTCTTTTTACTCTACCATTACTGGAATGTCTATTTTCCTGGCTTCATACTCCCACAAAAGAGAAACATAAGCATTCTTGGACCTTGACATAGGATTAATAACTCCTTGAGAAAGCACTTTGTTTAATCTTTTACATGTTGCCTGGGAGTCAGGCCTTGAGAAGAATCACAGAAGATGGGGGCAGGGGTGTGATTGGATTGTTGTAGTTAGAACCCGTAGATGAGCAAATATTCCAAGAAGTTGGAGCCCTTTCCCCAAATCCCTACAGTCTTGAGACTACACACCACAGATTAAGTTGCTCTTCAGTGAATGTGAAAACCTCTGAAGATCATGTACTCAGAGCTGGAGTCAGAACCAAGTGAGTTCAAATCTCAGCGACTGCTGGTATACAAGTGATAAGTGGGTGTGTGTGATAAGCCCTTCCCACTGGCAAAAGGATCAGTAAAAAATGTCTTAAAAATCAGAAGTAACAACAAAATGTTTGTCAAATAAGGTCAACTTTCATCCCAAGGATAGAACATTATATTTCAAGGCAGGTAAATCTGATGGTCAAGATACATCACTTACAGAGTCTGTGCAAGCCATCAGACAGGCACACAGACACATTAAGCTTTGAACCATGCCAAATGAGGTTTTCACATCATAATTACTATTTTTGGCCAAGCCTAGGAAACTAAGCACAGATGACCCTAGGAACCAATTTATCAGTTTCATTGGAATGGTGAGAAAATTTTAAGTCATGTCAGGACAAGTTCAATGGTGGGAAATGGAAATGAGTAAATGCTTGACTCTGGTCAGTACGGTCTTTGGTTTTGATGAGCTTGTAGGAATGGACCTCTAGGGATACAGGGATCAGCTCTGATTTTGGTCCTGCCTTTCCTTTCTCAGAGGCCAAAGGACATCAGATCTTCCTCTGCCTTGTGATGGATTTGTACAGTGTAGTTTTACTGCATTTGGTAATTCAGCCTTACATGTGTCAAATCATCACATTTCCATAGTATTTAAGAAGCATTTAACTGCCAAAGGATGAATAAAATGTGTGATTTAAACACTGAAATCTAAAGTTTAATGTCACTTTTATGGTTTCATGATGTACTATAAAATACAGAGCGTAACTTACAATGACAATGGCAGTCAACCAATACATTCTGCAAATTTGCCTCATGATATCAGAACATGGCTAACTGTAAAGCCATAGTCAGCTATGACACAGGGCTTAGAACTTTGCTTTCAAGGCTTTTAGATTCTATTTCAGAGGCCAGGTCCTAAGTACTGAGAAGGTATTCATTTCAATCCGGTCATCTGAAGCTGACTGAATAGCTCAGGACTTTTGTTGAGAAACAAGGCAGCTCTTTCTGGGATATGTGATGCTGTGGGTGTAAAAGAGGTCTTTAGGGTCTCCTAAATAAACCCCAGGATTTCACAAGCTAAGTAAAGAAAATAACACAAGTAAGACTCTCAGTAAATAAAAACCAGAATTCAGAGAGTCGATGATCCACTTTGGTTTTTCCATATCGATAATGATCTCAGAATCATTTCCTCTACATAAGAGATCACTTCAGAATTTAATGGTGGAGAAAGGCCATTCTTTTTGGGTTTTATCATAGCCATCCAGGCAAATAAATGCTAACTTTCCAGGATGCCTCAATGTGGTGTGATGAGGAATTTCATTGTCATTTCCACAATGCCAACATGGAAGCCATCTTATATTGTTGTGTGAATACATTGAGGAAAAGGTGGTGTTTTACACAGCCATGTGCTGTTTTGCAGATGAGCTACAAAGGTGTTTGAAGTTACCATCATGGGCATTTAGATCAGGGAACTTTCACAGAAAACTTAATTTCTGCAAAAATTTTCAATGGCTCTGTTTTCCACAATCTCTTGCTAACTTACCCTTTTCAGACTAAACATGGAAATTTTCTTATCATTCTGAACAGTTGAGTCCACCATGTACCTTAGGCCTATTTCATCCTGGAGCAGAAAGTCAGATTCTGTGCCTAAGGGAGGCTCTCTTTATTTTATTATTAATTAATGTATTTATTTACTTTACATCCCGGTCCTACCCTTCCTCCTTCTTTCCCTACCCCCTCCCCTACTCCTCACAAAAGGAGAGCACCCCCACCCTTATGTGCCCCTCCCACACACGGCACCAACCCATCCCAGCACATCAAGTACCATCAGGACTGAACTTATCCTTTTCCCCTGTGGCCTGACGAGACATCCCTGCCAGGAGAAGTCAGAGACAGCCTTCACTCCCCTTTCTAGGGGTCGCACATGAATTCTGAGCTGCCCATCGCCTACATCTGTGTAGGGGGTCTAGGTCCAATCCATGGTACTTGGTAGATGCTTCAGTCTCTACAAGGCCCTCTAGACCTGGTTTAGTTGGCTCTGTTGGTCTTCTTGTGGAGTTCCTGTCCACGCCATGTCCTTCTATCTTCCTCCAACCCCTCCCACACACTTTTCCACATGACTCCCTATACTTAGCCTAATGTTTGTCTGTGAGTCTCAGCATGTTTTAATCCCTTGCTGGGTGAAGCCTCTAAGAGGACAGCTGTGCTAGGCTCCTGTCTGTAAGTGTAGTTAATAGTTAATAGTGTCAAGAATTGACTCTCTTCCATGGTGTGGGTCTCAGGTTAAGCCAATCATTGGTTGGACATTCCCTCAATCTTTATCCCTGCACATCTTGTAGACAGGGTAAATTTGGGGTCAAAGTTTTTGTGGGTGGGTTGGTGTTCCCCTCCCTCCACTAGGAGTCCTGTCTAGTTAGAGGGTGTATAGCTATACCAGGTTGGTGAATTGGGATTCGGCCCCAGCCCAGATTTTACACTCTTGGATTGTCCTTACATAGTGATTTTCTACCTTAGTTCCTGAGCACTGGTCTCCTGTGCTCTAGGATCCTTACTTCAGGAAACCACAGCAGGAACTCATGCCTGTTGTGTTTCTATGTCCATGATATTTCTACACTTAAACTCTGGGGTCTTCTTTTTCCTTTCTGGTATCTCACAAATACTTTGTTGCCAAACAACCACAAAGATCAGTATATGAAAAAACAGTAATAGTCTGGATCTGCATTGTTTTTCTTGGTTGCTCAGAATCTATGTGTAAGAAAGAGAACTGCCATAGAAATAGAAAAGGTTAATTTTCATCCACTTCACACTTTCTATGCAGACCTCACTGGAGAGATGAATGTGCTCTTTAAAAATTTATTTCCTCAGCAGTTCCTCTTCCTGTAAATGGGAACCTGGGATCTCATAAAACCGAATTAAAATTATCAAATGCTATTGAACCAACCTAATGAAAATTTTAACCAAAAGTCATTGTAAATTAGGTATGTGATATACTGAAAATGCAAGCCTTTGTAAAGTAGATATTGTTCTTATGTAAACTCATGAATGGAGACTTTCTTGAATAAATTACTTCTTAATAACATCAGAGAGTCATTGGCTGGGTAAATATCTCCCCGGGCACTCACTGAGGTTCCTGAATTTAAATGTTCAATCCAACTTCTTATTTGTCACAATTCCTAACGAGTTTTTCTTTATGAAATCATTATTAGTATGAAAAAGTGGAAATTTGTACCTGATTTCTAGATTAATGCTCTCTAAAAGACCTCAAGAGGTTGAATTTTTTTCTTGCTGAAACACAACATTTACATAATTTCTGTTGCCCCAGCATTTAAACTCCTCAACCCACTGCCAGTTTGCTACCTGGAGCAGAAGAAAGAAAAATGATCTAAACAGGCAGAATGACTGGGATTTCTGCTAAGGGCAACAATGGGCCTGCTAAAAGGGCCTGATGGCAAAAGCATTTCTTCCACCCTTTCCTGTGAAGTATGTGATGACTTCGAAGACATTCTAAGACCCATAGTCCCAGCAAGGGCCCGTGCTACTGTTATCATCTCTGAAAATTCATAGCCAAGTTCAGCATGTGCTAAGCAATTCCATGAGTTGCAGTGGTTTGAATTAGCTCATATGTTTGAATGCTTAGTCATCGGGAATAGCACTACCTGAGAAGGGGGAAGTGTGTCACTGCAGGTAGGCTTGAGTTTCAAAAGACCAAGCCAAGATATTTTAGCATCATTTCACCATGGATTTTAAGACAACAGGGTATTTGATGCACTGCTATTATGGCGATATCCTACATGTATATAACATGGGAACATCAATAATAAAGTGTGAGTGTAAGTGTGTGTGTGTGTGTGTGTGTGTGTGTGTGTGTGTGTGTGTGTGTG
>OU015749.1:11285954-11332647 GCA_907169655.1 Acomys percivali
TGTGTGTGTGTGTGTGTGTGTGTGTGTGTGTGTGTGTGTGTGTGTGTGTATGTGCGCGCTTGTGCACGCACCAGAGCCTAGGAGAAAAGGACAGGACTGGGCATGGTCCCAGTCACCAGCAGGCAAGTTTCACCAGCCAAGAAGTAGCATGGGCTGAGGAACATGGGGGTGCCACTTGTGCTGGCACCCCAATTAGAAGTCTTTATAAAGTCCCTCATGCTATACCCCTCCTCTTTGCTGTGCTTAGATGGTTCCCCCCACTTTTGCCCAAGAAATACTGTGCAAATGAACTGGGTCCAGACTGAAAGGCTCGTGGACATCTCCGGCTAGAGTGCCTCACTCTGCAGTAGACTCCAAACCAGACCCAGTAACTGAAGGACCCGCAGTGCAGATATTTCCCAAGAGCAAACCCTCAAAAAAACAGTTTGACTTTATTTTAGTATTTATTGCTTAGTTTGGGGGGCGGGGGTTGTTTTGTTTTGAGGGCAACAATGTATTTGTTTTCCTAATTAGTTTTAGGTTAACCTAGTATTAAACTTGTATTCTGTTCTGTGAACCCTGCCTGTCTAGAAATAAAATAGTGCAAAAGAGGAATGGAGGAACCAACTGTAACTGTTAGAAAAACAAACAAACAAAACAAGAGGAAGGGGACATAGACACAGAATGAACAATTCACAAAAAAATTAAATTTACAAAAAAAAAAAAACAATAGAATGGTAGTGGTATGCTTTCTCTCTCTCTCTTCTCTTCTCTTCCCTCCCCCCACCCTCTCTCTCTCTCTCTCTCTCTCTCTCTCTTATGTATGTGTATGTATATGTATGTGTATGTATTTGGGGGAGTGTCTATGTGGAGGTCTGAGGTGAATGTCAAATGTATTCATTTGTTTTATTATTCTGTACTTTGAGTTTTAAAACATGACCTTTTACTGAACCCGGGTTGACTGCTTGGCCAAAACTCCCTGGCCAGTGAGTTTCAGGTATGGATCCTTCTGTCTCAGCCTCCCCAGTGCTGGGCTGCAAGTGTGCCTTTTAAGTGGGTCCTGGGAATCCACAATCAGGTTCTCACTGCAGTGAAATGAGCCCTTTACCCACTGAGCCAGCTCCCCACCCCTAACTCCTGCAGAAATGTTCTTCTCATTTGATTGGTCCTTTGCATCTCTTTGCCTATGAGTATTTGCGGTGTAATCTTGCTGTAATGTGTTTCTTCCTTCCCCTCAGTCCAAACCAAGCACTTCATCCACGTTGATATTGGGACATCTTAACCAAGGCTTTTATGACTCTACAGCATTTGCTTCCACAAATAGGCACATGTTTGAAGAATTAGTCTTACGGGAAATCAAATCTATTTTCATTGACAGAATTTCATTAGAACTCAGGCGTTCTAGGGACTGGGTTACGGTTTGGTTGGTAGAGTGTGTGCCTAGCACAAGAAAGTCCCTGATTTGTTCGCCAGCTCTGCACAATGCAGGTGTGTTCATATGTGTCTGGAAGACCAGCACTGGGGTAGTGGACAAAGGGAGATCAGAAGTTCAAGTTCATCCTCCGCTATGTAGGGACTCAGACCAGCATGGAGTACATGAAACCGTATCTGAGAAAGGGAGCTGAACGATGACTCAGAGTGTAAAGTCTGAGTTCAGTCTCTGTAACCCACATACATAATAAAAGGAATTGCCCACTGACTTCCACAGGTGTGATGTGTCAAGCATACACGTACATACAGACCTACCCAAAATAAATGCAATACATTTTTCAAACTAAAAAACAAAAAAAAGAACGTACACATTATTACCTAAAGTGTGTTTTGTCTTGGTGTTTGGATGAGAAGCTCAGAACACGTAGTCTCACATGGACTACGGCAGGTTCTTATCGCAGGGCTATGTTCCCAGCTCACCCTTCTCTCTAATGTAAGCATTATTTATCTGGCTTTCTCCCCCACCTCCACACTCCATGTAAGTGGCCTTCCTCCAGATAGGTAAAAAGCCAAAGGTCCTATGAAGACTGTTAAAGACCCACTTAGGGTTTACATCAAGGGGCTAAGTTGTTTAAGCAATCCTATCATCTCCCGAGGGTCCCAGCCTGATTGCTTTTAGGCTCTGGGGCCAATGGGATACAGTGCCTTCTGATTTCTCTGTGCATGAACTACATACCCTAAAGGACGGCAATGACCACTGTGTGGTTCTTATTGTGGCCCAGAATAGATCTAAACTTGTCATATGTGAGAGCCCACCCAATTATAGCAGCCATCACCAGTGCTTTTCTTGGGGCTGGAGAGATGGCTGAGAGGTTAAGAGCACAGACTGCTCTTCCAAAAGTCCTGAGTTCAATTCCCAGCACATGGTGGCTCACAACCATCTATAATGTAACCTGATGCCCTCTTCTGGCCTGCAGGTGTACATGTAGACCACTGCATAACTAATAAACAAATACATCTTTTAAAAAGTGCTTTTCTTGCCTGGTAGTTATAGACGGAGAGTCTCGAGTAGTGGGACATTAAATAAATGTCAAAACACCACACAGCTAGTCGGTGGTGGACGAATTCAAAGCTAGGAGTGCTGATTGTAAGGCATAAGCATTCTTCATCCCCTTTCCTCTATGTGGTACTAGTCTGATTTAGCCAACAGGACAGCCACTATGTCCACATGCCCTCCTCCAACATCTGACATCCCCTCACCACTGTGGTTCCACTAAGAACACAGAATGTGCTACTGAAACTTCAGCACAAAAAGCATGACTTCCAACCCTCTAACGGCTCGTAAAGATAAATTAAAGCAGAATGCCTGCAAGATGGAGAGAGTTTTCAAGTGGTTCCCTCGTTGCTTCTACTGTACAGCCATGGCTGGGGACCATTCAGCAGCCATAACAGAAGGTAGATTAGGAGCAGATAATATGAAATGATGGGCAGGAAAAACACATGAGCATTAGGCTCTGAATTCCACCGTTGCTCCTACATGTTCAAGCCTTTAAACACATCAACTTGTATGGCTCTTTCTCAGATAAGGGGAAGTCGTGTGGAAGTAAGTTGGGCCTCTCTGTTTCCAGAAAGGAGACAGGTTTTGACAATTTTTCAGCTCGGTAGACTAGAGGGTGAGTAAAAAATAACATGTAAGAATCTGGGGAGATTTTTCGGTGGCTAAAGTGCTGGATGTGCAAGCATGAGGATCTGAGTTCAGATCCCCAGGACCCACGTGAAAAGCCAAGCCTGATGCCACACATGTGTAACCCTAGCACTGGGGTAAGATGCAGGGAGGTCCCAGGGGCTCACTGGCCAGGCAATCTAGCAAAACAGCAAGCTGCAACTTCAGTGAAGAACCTGTCCTAAAGAGTAAGATGGATAACAATAGAGGCAGATACCTAAAGTCAACATCTGGCCACACACACACACACACACACACACACACACACACACACACACACACACACACACGAGTGCACCCATAAACACACAGGGACACATTAGCTAAGACACATATGTACAATCTCTTCGGCCTCAAGATCTGTGATTTTGCTGATTAAAAAAAAAGTTGTAATAATGCTAAATGGTAACTATTAAAATAGCCTTTCCCTCTGTCCCTCTGTCCCTCTGTCCCTCATGCTGCATTTATAGCAGACAGTCCATTGCTCTCGCTTCAGTACTCTGTAAGTCACATCATTATTTGAAACCCCTGCAGTCCCAATGCCATTTCTGAGCAGAGATTTAATGCGTGAGTCCTAGAGTGAGATTTCTGATTACCAATACTTCATTATCTTTTTGAAACAAGTGGCAATACGTATGGGCAAGTTTTATCATAGACCGTTAAATCTGAGCCACCATTGTCAAAATAAATGGGCAAAGCATATTGTGTGATTTACTCTCCCTAGTACTTTGTTTTCTGTCTGTTTGCATACCCACTCATCTGCAAAATTTGGTAATTCACAATGGGTCCCTCCGTCATTAGTCTGAATTAGGAAGTTCCGACTGTATTTTAAGAAATCAAATTGAAGTCCTCAGGAGGTTGAAATGCTTGAAATTATCTAAATGATTTTCATTATCATAGCTCAGATTTTTATTAAACATGTTATTACTTTTCAGAAATAATGAACAATAATATAATAATTAATAATCAAACATACATCAAGGGGTACATCTCAAACTGTAAAATTAAATGGCTAATGATCAGGGCTCATGGCAGCGAAAAGCAGTTGTAAGTCTCTTTGTGGCTTTTTATAAATTGGAGTTTTGGTTTGTTTGTTTGGTTGGTTGGTTTTGTTTTTGTTTTTAATGTGGCAGCTTACACTATTATCCCAAAATTCAGGAGATTGAGGCAAGAGAATTTCCACTAGTTCAAATCCAACCTGGGCCCTCTAGTGCATTCCAGGTAAGCCTGGGCCACAATGTCTCAAACACACAGAAGAATGCTTTTTCTTTCACTTTCTGTTTATTTATTTCATTTATCTGCAGTGTGTGTGGTTTGGGGAACTGAACACGGAGCTTTGTGCACACTAGGCAAATGCTCTACCACTGAGCTCCATCCTGATCCCTCTATAGGTCTTTAGCTGGACTGTTTGAATTCAGTGACCTCCTAGGCTCTCCCTCTACACCTCATTGCTTGTCCACACTTGTCACATACATCATGATTGTCAGGACTCCGAATAGAAACAGAACTTTTCAGTGTAACTGTAGTCTGTAATGTCAAGAGAATTCCAGCGTTCCCATTAGCCACCCACCCACCTCCAGATCTGCTGGACAGGGCACAAAGCACCATGTATCAGACTTGTTCCCCTCCATTTCTGTCCCTCCTACCCATCCCATTCCATCTACTTTCTTGCCTCTTCTACAAATAAAGACTCAATCCCAAGTAAGTGAAGCACTCATGTTGTGTGAATGTGGGAGTTGCATTTTCTTCGGCCCTCTCTGAGGTTCAGACAGCATCTTCCCTGTCTCTACAGAGTTAGAAAAGCTCAAGGTCAGCAGACCTCCAAGGCAGCAGGATAACTCCTGGAGGATCAGCATTTGAAGCATTGAAGTCTGAGTTGTGAAATGAAAGACTATATTTGAACTTCAAGGAAAAGAAGGGGGACGTAGTAGACAGGGTGAAGAAAGACTGCCTAAAATTATAGACAAAAATCTAAAATGGATCCAGAAACTTCCCACCTAGTAACTTAGTATGTAGGGGATCAGAAGCCCAAGGTGGGTTGAGGGTCAGAAACTCCCCCGAGAGGTTCTTAAGTTCCCTCCTTTCCTCGCTCCCTCTCTGTCTAACTGTCTCTGTCTCTGTCTCTGTCTCTGACTCTGACTCAGACTCTGTCTCTGTCTCTGTCTGTCTGTCTGTCTCTCTCTCTCTCTCTCTCTCTCTCAGGGGGAGGAGTGTGGGTGTATGACTGTCTCTCTCTCTCTCTCTCTCTCTCTCTCTCTCTCTCTCTCTCTCCCCCCCCACTGTGCAGGATAGCCAGTTCTTCAATTTGTTTGTAAGACTGGATAATCACAGCCCTATTTTATGCATACTATGGGACATCCTGCAGCATATGGACCTGTTCACTACTTTGCCCACTAGTAGTGGACAACTCATGTTGTTTTGATGCATCTTCCATGTTAACCACACGTGAAGGAAGGCCTTGTGCTTATTATTCATCTTTATCCAGGTCCCAGAACAACAAGCATCTCATTTACTTCAAAGGAAAAACTTAGCAATTTTTGTTTCATGAGTGAGCAGGTAAATAAGGGATTGACTGTGTCAGCCAATCATCGACGTGGGTTTTGTATTATTCTCACTCCCTATCATGTCCTAATCCTGGCTCCAATATTGTTCCTGCTCTAAAAATCTCCTTCAACCTCTTCTGTTCACACTGCATTCAGAGTACACGCTAAGTGAATGAAGTCTTGTACCTTCAGAAAACTGAGGGAGGGGAGAAGTCAAAAGGCTCTGCTAGATAGAATGGGGAGAATTCACAGGACTTTGACAGGAAAAGGGACAGTGAGACCTGGGGATGGTTCAAAGAACCCAACAGGTGCGGCAAACAGAGACAATGGTGGTGAAGGAGAGGGGAAAGGCCCAGCACGATGCATAAGAGCATAGACCTCGCTTTCTCCCACAGAGGAGCAGCATTCAGTTCCCAGCACCTATAGGGGATGGTTCACAACTACAGGTCACTCCAGCTCCAGTGGATCCAAGGCCCTCTCCTGGCCTCTGCGGACTATGGCAAGCATATGCACAGATACACAAACACACTCAATTACAAATTTAAATTTAAATCTTTAAAAAAAAAAGAGCAGTGTTGGTGATGGAGAAAGAGAAAGGATGTAGAGGCAACTCAGGTCACTGGGGGATCAAGAGAAGCTAGTGACCCTGGCGCTGAGTAGATTCAAAAGAAAACTGACAGAATGGAGAACAGTGCCACAAGTCTTCTGGACTGTATGACTGCAACAGATATTGTACTGCGTTACCCATATGTGAAACCGGTATTGTTATTACAAAAGGCAGGTCAGTGTGTGCCCATTTTGTTAGTCTGTGTGTGTTAAAATGGCCAACCTATCTCTCTTGTTCATTGATCTGTATATTTAGCTTGGTCAGTTCTCAGAGCTTTAAAAACCCAAGGGTAATTATAATTATCTATGCCTGTGTTGACTTCCAAAACATGGCCTAATCCTTAGTTATCTGTGCCTTAGTGATCTATGCCCTTGTCCCTTTTAGCAACATGGTCTAATCCTTACTTCTAACCCTGTCCGAATTTAAGTGTACTCAGACCAGCAAAGGGAACAGAGAGGGTGCTAACACCTTCTGCTTTTGACAGTGTTTTCAGTATATATTGATTAATGTTAAGTTATGGTAGATCTATGATTTTCAACTGTTAGGAGCAGCTAGCATATTTATGGAAATGGAAATATTGGGAGCTCATGCCAGGGATGACTTGCCACTAAAACACTGAATCTTTGGGGGGCACAGAGCAAAACCAACAGTCATAGGGAAGTGTCTATCAAGAATAAATAGTATCCTTTCCTATATTATATGCCAGTAGCCCAGTCCATGAACTGAAGAGCATTATTTCACATATAGATACTAACATGAACATATATGTTACATGTCACAACCAGAAGGCATCCTGCTTTACTGATGAGGAAATTCAGAACCGGAGAAGACTTTAATCATGAAAGTGTTACATGGGAGACACTGCTGCTGCTGCTGCTGCTGCTGCTGCTGCTACTGATGATGCTGATGCTGATGCTGATGCTCAGACTAACTGACTAATGTGTGGCTAGAACTTTAAGGCACAAGACAAAGACCTTAGATTATACAGAAGACATAAAAGCAAAAGAAGGACTTGACACCTATAGAGCACCCTTAGCTTGAAACCTACCAGAAGTAATATCAATACATAAAGGAAATAGAAAGGGTATATTGACTATAGGGCTTCATTGTAGGAAGATTAGACATCATTCCATTGTTTTCCTTTAGTTCTTTCTCTTGTTGTCTTCTCTTTTTTTAATAATTACATTTTATTTTGGTGTCTTGCCTTGTAGTCAGATATAAAAGATGTTATGGAGCCAAGAATACATGTGGACATACATGATAAAAATTATAGACTGGGGGTGGTTGAAAATGTCTAAAACTTGTCATGGTGGCTCATGTCTACCATCTAAGCATTTGGGGGGGGGGACTGAGGCAAGAGGATCAGGTCTTCAAATCCAGCTTTGGCAATACAAGAATATCAAGGCTGGAGTGGATTACACAAGAGCCTGGTTTAAACAAACTAAAACACACAAATAGGTTTTAGCCAAAACAAACAAAAGAATAAAAATTACATTTAAGTTGAGAAGTAATGACCCTGTTACAGTGTTATTATTCACTTTGACCCTTCCAAACACACACACACACACACACACACACACACACACACACACTCATATACTACATTTTTATGTGAGAAAATGAAGCTCTCATTATATTAAAAAAAAACTGTGAAAGCAAAGCAAAGGCTATTTCTGGCTCATGGTCTTTGAGCCGCCTGCCCTTGCAAGGTCTTATGTGTGCAATATGTGCTTCATAAATACTCAGATATGGGACGGATGATGATGACAACAACCTTTGCCAAATGCCAATTACAGGACATCCAGTCAAGGCTTCATGGGTCAATACATCAGCAGAAAGAAAGCAGCAAATGGAATTAAAATAATGTATCTGTTTGTTCATTGTTAATGGCTGCTATGAATTTGAATTAGGCCAGTAATTGCTTCCCTGATATGAGAGCAAAATGCCAAGGTAAAGACTGTAATTAACATCCTAAAGCAATGGGAGCCCTGAATGCCCGGACTCTTTTGAAAAGAATTCTCCATTCTCTGTTCCTTCACCAGCCCCTTTCTAATTTCTTAGCAAACTTGGATTTCCAAACTTCAGATTCTATTGGTTTCCTTGTTGTTCTCCATCTTTCTCTCACTAATCCTGGCTTTAACCGGTGCACCAAGCTCTGAGGCTTGCAGTTGCTTCAAAATGAAAACGTCGGGCTGGGCAGTAACTTGCCACCCAGCATATGCATGTGGAGGATCTTGAGGATACAGCCAAAGGCCTCTGAGGTGCTCAGTCTTTAAAGTGATGCTAATCGTCCGAGCTACTCTGTGTAGAAGGGGAAGTGGAAATGTGATTTGACGAGGAGTGGCCAGGTGATGGCGCAAGCTCTTCAAAGAAGAGGAAGTCAAGTGACTTGGTCACATGCTCAGGGAATGGCAGTGATCGCTATGCGTCTTGAACAAGAAGCACTTGGGTCTTTCAAATTTTCGCAGTTTCTTTCACTGGCTACTTCTGTGGTCCAAAAGCGTCACCTATTTCTGAAACACCTGACCTAATGTAAAAATACTTCTCCCCAAGAGAAACAAAGGCCTTGGTGCTTGGGTAACAGAACCAAGAACATCCCTTTTGTCCTCTCCCTTCCTAATGGCCCCTTGCTCAGTTGTTGGTCGTGTGATACCAGAAGATGTTTTTCACTCATTAAAAAAAAAGAAAAAAAAAGGGTCCTAACCGCCACATTTTTTTTTACAAAAAACAAAATAACTTTTTTTTTCCTTTTCTCCCTCTTCTTATTCACTCTCCTTCCTTCTTTACCCTCCTCTTTCTCTCTCTTCCCCTTTGTCCTTTCTGAGGTGGGGTCTTACATTAGCCTTACATTAGTTTTACATCAGCCTTCAACTTAAAACCCTCCTGTTTCAGCCTCTCCCCCGTGCTGAGATCACAGGCAAGGATGACCACATTCATCTGAAAAGGTGTTTTAAGAATCAAATATCAGAACAGTCTTTATTACGAAGGCACAAAACAGAATCTTAAAACAGAAAGAGGAAAATGCGTTTCTCGAATAGAAATTTGTAGGTAGGCTGTTGCAATAATAAACTCATTACAGTCATAAAGTGATAGTAAGGAGATGGCTTTGTAGTAAGAGATCCATCTTTTGGGACTAATTGGTGTCCATATAAAATTTTCCTAAGAGTAAGATTTTATGTTTCTAAGTAAAAATAATTAACTATAGGCAACCAGTTCCATCAATGAGTGTTGCTTATTTTAAAAATATTGAATGATATACCCCTATTTGTACTGCCTTTTTCAAAACATAACTGAATGTAACTGAAGAATATGTTTGATTTGATATTATGGTTGAAAATCAATTGCACCAGGTATCCATGACCTAGTGAGCTTAATACTCGATTGTTTTCTCATTTTTCTTCCTCCTTTGCAATGACTCTAAAATGTCATAGTTAGTCTCAAGAGCAGTAGGGGTTCCATCTGCAGGATCAGTGACATGCAGAAACTTGGGGAGAGATGCTAAAATGAATTAACGGAATCACTAGAAAGCTGTGAGCATTTGTGTCCCTCTGATGAAATCCAATTCTTACCTTCTTTCTTCTAAAGTGAAACAAATGCCATAAACAGAAACATCGACATTGGTTGTACAGGTTTGATAGAAAAGGATGAACCAACATGATCATATTTTTTACCCACTTTAGAGTGAATATGAATACTAAAATTGAACTGTGCCTCTGGACGGTAATGTATAAACTCCATCCATGCCACACTGCATTTGAAGTGAAAGAATTTGGTTTCAGGGGAGGAGTGTCCTGTATGCTGTGAAATATTCCATAGCATTGCTGGTCTCTATCAGCTACCCACAGCCATAGCCTCTCAATGTTAGGAAGTAAGGTGGGTTTTGTTTGGGTTTCATTTGGGGTTTGTTTGTTTGGGTTTTGGTTTTGGATTTTGGTTTTGTCTCTAGGCATTACCCATCATCCCCAGGGAGGCAAAATCACCTCCCTGGGTACCAACCCATTGAGACACATTGCTTTATGTCAGTGCCTAAGGCACAGCAAGTTGGGTGAGAAGTTACAGGCCTGGAGATATTACTGGTCTCATAGGTGTCTTTCTGACTCAGGGCTATGTTAAAAGTCTTGCCTGGCATTGAAAGTTCACTTCCGAGCTTCCCAAGCAAAGGTGACCTGGAGCAATGGTCCCAATTTACACACCTGGGGGTGCACATAAGAACTAACTGCATGTACCATGAAAATAGAGGAGGGAGAAGTGAATATGCTCACCCTGTTACTGCTTTACCCCAAACTTCTTCTCATCTCTGGACTTGTCCACAAACAGCCCATACTTCCCAGTCTCATTATTTTCTGATTTGTAAAATTGTTTGAGGAGGTTTTGTCTATGACTTTCATCCTTGTGTGTGTATGTCTGTGTGTGTGTCTGTGTAATATACATATGCACATATATATGATATACACACATGTATCATAAACATATATATATGTATATATATGTATGTATCAGCAGCTGCAGCTGGCTTATTCGACAGGGGGTGCCTTTGGTGGGTTTCTTCTATTGTTCAGGTTACATAGAGAAAGAGAGACAGTCACCTCTACATGTAATATAGCAGAACCCCACTTAGTAGACCTGCTGTTTAATAATCCAGCTGCTGCAATTATTCCATCCCCACCTCCCTTCACAACAGCAGCATCTATACCAAGAATAAGAGATGACCCTGAATTTTCTTTCAATGATAATGATTTATGAATCAATCAGGTGCACTCCTCCTTTGAGACAGCTCCAAATCCTTGGACGGTTTGCAATTCTACTTCCATAAATTTGAATACCTCTAAGACTCAGTAATTCCAGATTTCTTATATGGTTTAATCAAGGACAGCAAGACACTCAAGGTGTGTGTCAAAGCTTAGAGAGCAATGCAATACATTTAAGAGAAGAGGTGATGTTTAGACAGTGACCATAAATGTAACCCCTCAAAATATACAACGTCGTTTGACCATTAGAAAATACGGAATTTCCCTCAAGAATAGCACTTCAAATTGAGACAGCTTCTAAAGCTGATCTTTCTTTAACTTTTAGGCAACTCTTATTCTGTTTGGGATGACTTCACTGTTGCCAACCTCATCAGCATTAACCCTGATAAAAGAAATTTTGTCTAGAAAAGTAAAGAAAGCACGTAGTATAATTACTAATATTGGCCCAGAATATAAGACAGCATGGTAGCTGAGTTATAACTAATTAGAAAAAGGCCATCAGAATAAGGAGGTTCTCAAGGGAGACACGTTCAGCTTCAAGAGGAAAAAATGGTGTGAACGAGAAAAAAAATCACAGGCTCATCTTTGCATCTTCCCACAGTTTGGCAATTAAATGAGATTCACACCAATTGAGATCAAGGGTGCCCATGGGCTGACACAATAAAAGGAGGTTATCCATGCCCCTATGACATGTTGACAGAATTACAGTCATCTCGGTACTACGAAAGACAGGGGACTTTTGATGGTTTCCTTATAAGGGATAGCTTTTAATCATAGGGAAAATAACATCCACCAAGTGCTAAAGTAGAGATGTTGAACCACTTCCTTTGGCATATGCATGCCTATATTTTAATTGACAGATAATTATGTTGGCAGATCTACAAGGTACTACTGTCTGTCAGCTCGCCCCCACCTCCAGCAGGCACACACAATTAAGAAGTCTTATCCTTCTAAGTCAAAATCTAATTTATTAGAAATCGTCTATATTACCAGGAATTTTCTGACTTACAAAAAGACACATCATTGGATGACTTACTAGAGAACACTTTACTTTCTTTAATGTGTGTGTATATGTGTGTATGGTGGGGTATGTGGTGTAAGGTGTATATCAGGGGTGAGAGGTGTGCAGGGTGTATCATGTTCATATGGATATATGGAACCTCATATGTCCTCACAGCCATGCCGAGCTCCAAAGTTGAAAGTCTGGAAATTTACTGAGGCAGGATATCTCACTACACCTGGAGCTCCCCAATTCTGGTTCATCTGAGCAGCCAGTTTGCTCTAGAACCCCCTGTGTCCACTTCCTGCATGTTGGGATGAGTGAGTCAGCTGCGCTTCCTGCTCATCTTTTACATGGGTACTGGGAATCTAAGCTCTAGCCCTAAACTTGCATGCATGTCAAGTGCTGTACCCACTGAGCCATCTCCTAGTCCTACATCTGTTTGTTAAGTGTTTCCTTAGAGATTATTATTGGATCTGGATGACAGAAAAAATGAGCTTTAAAGTTCAAGTTCCGGAAGTCACTGCCAATTGAAGAGCTATCAAATAAAAATAAAACGTCTCCGGAATCATTAAGCGAGTCAATAGCAGAGCCGGTTAACATTTTCAAAACTTTGTGGATCATTCTAAAGAATAAAACCAGGATATAAAACAGGATATTTGTACTTAATGTAGTTCATCAAAAACCATGAAGCAAAGAAAATGGACTGTTAGCATTTCCAACAGCTGGGAGTGGGGCTGGGGATGTAATTCTGAGGTGGGGAAATGTCTTAGTAGGTAAAGGCACTTGTCCCAGGACCTGAAGAAACATAAAAGCCAGTAGGGTAAGTAAAAGCAGGTCACAGTAGGGCAGGTGTCTGTGATCCTAGCACCCATGACTGGGAAGATGGGAGGTAGATAAAAGACACAGAAGCCTTTGGGCCATCTAGCAAGATTTATCCAGCCACAAAGAAACCTATCCATGGGCACATACAAATACCACAAATCATACAGTGCACGAGAACATCTTTTTCAACCTTTATTGTTCTCTGCCTTTATGATTAAAATTCAGGGTCATATTTCTTTTGGCCAATCTATGCATGTTCAAATGGTATAAATCATTGTAGAACTGCCTATGAAACCAAAGGGAAGTGACACATTGTTGTTGGAGATGTTTTTGTGCACTGTGTATTCAAATGCTGATTTCTGTACCCAGAGATCTGGTTGCAGTCTGGATTTTGGCATTGTCATTTCTATGAAGCATCTCCTGTTTCAATGTTATGTAAAAATTATTCTCCATAACCTCTGATTGGTTAATAAAGAGCTGAACAGCCTATAGCTGAGCAGAAACATTAAGGCTGGTTCCCAGGTGGAGGGCAGAGAGAGAAGGTCACCATGAGGGAGTCACTGTGAGGACACGGATGGAGCAGCCAGGGCAAAACTAAGATGATAGGTAATAGGGCATGTAGCTGAGAAGTAGGCCACACCAGTGTACACAGGTTGTAATAGCTCAATATCTGCCCAGCTATAGTGCTTGAAGCTTATTAATAAATATAAGAGGCTTCTGTGCCATTATTTGGGGACAAGATGGCTTTAGAAAATACTTCAATTTTACACATTGTCCTAAATCTTTCAGTTAGAAGAGTTACTTCTGTTCCTATTGTGTAACCATTTCCCTAGCTTTAAAAAAAAAAAAAAATGGAGCTTAATAACAGCTATTTGCTTATCTGGTTCTTACAAGGATAGCAGTGGGTCAGGCATCTGAAAACACTATGAGAGACATACATAGCTATATAAAACTTCCAGAAATGCTGGTATTTAACACTGGCACACAATTTCCATTTATAAGTATCATGGTCAGGAAAATGTGACATGGTGCCCATTAAACCATGAGCTGTTTTTAATGTCTCATTTAGGATAAAGACTTACAACCTCTGCCTTGTGACTTGTACTGTTGACATTGAAATTGTTCTGATACAACCTTTCTAGCTAAAACAGTTATCATTTCTCATTAGGCAGTAAGATTCTATGTGAATTGAAACCACATGAAAGGACTACAGATATGCCCAGGTGGTTTTCCATTGGTAGCTATGACGATTAACATTCATTATCAGCCATCATTATCAACCATGGGATTTAGATTCACCAAGGAAACATACTATATCTCAAGGTGTTTCAAGAAAGGTTTATCTGAGAAGGGATGACCCACTCTGACTGTGGGCATCACCACCCCCATGGACTAGAGCTATACCCTGAATAAAACAAGGAAGAACAAGCTTCACATTGGCGCTCATCACCCTCTGCTTCCCAACTCCAGATGTAATGCGACCTACTGCCTCCTATGCCTGCTGCCATGCCTTCCCTCCCATGGTGGACCATAAACTCAAACTATGAGTCAAGTAAACCCTTGCCAGAGTTAGTTTCGACAGGCATTTTGTCATAGCAACAGGAAAAGTAACCAATGCAACAGCCCACAGATGGGAATGTGGCTAGACTTCCTCACATCAGCATTCAAGGGCAGTAGCTGATACTCTACTGTCTAGAAGATTCCGGTCAGATAAATCTTGGAGATTTTAAAAATTAATCCACATCATATTAAAAAGTATTGAAAGCAATCTTTTTTTAAAAAAAAAAACAAAAAACAGTTTATTTCATTTTTTGAAATGTGACCATAAAATTGACTTTGTGCTACCTGTCGTTCGTAGCTATGCTCCTGTACCCTTTTCCATTCTAATCCCAGGCGCTCACCATGAAAAGGAAAAACAATCCACTGCAACCACAGCGTTGGCCAAGATTATTTGAACATTTCCTCTTTACTATAACACTCCTTTTGGTTGTTTTATATCACCATGCCCAAAGCGTGTGCCTAAATTGTATAACCCAGAGCTCTAATTGTGCCTAACATACCTGATCAATACAGTAAAAGGCTCCCATGATTTAATAAAGTCATAGATCTCAGATGTCTAGCAGTTGAGGGTGCTCACGGGGGCCTATGAATCACAGTTTTTATCAGGGACTCAGTGGGATCATAATGTGTTCTTTCAATCTGCACAAAGACAGTAGTAGGAAACTATTTTATAGATTTCTTGGTAATCTGAGCTGATACTATACCTGTTACAGGACTTTTTCAATAAAATAGAAACACAGCGGGATAAAAAAAGATACAAATGGTGATTTTTATAGCAGTCAATAAAACCATGAGTCTATAGTAATGGAAAATTTGTTCATGAATTGTGAAGTAGCCATGGCTCAGTTGGTGTGGTAATAAAATAATTTGTGCCCTGCCACTGGAACTTTCTTTAACGTGCTAGCATGTACGTTTAATTTACCAGTCTCTCCTTTCCTTGGAGAAGAAGTGTCTCTAAAGGCTATGAAACTTATTAAGAAAATAATGTATCTTAGTCAAATACCGACAGCTAATCAAAACAACCTCCTGAATGGCTTTTTAAACTACTTCATAGGCCATTACTTTTATTTATAAAGGAAATTTTCAGACCGTTATGTGAAAAAATAAATTTATATTTAGTCCTCTCATAAAAATGGAGATGGAGCAATTTATGTATAAAATAGTTAGCCTCGTGCCTCCAAATGAGGACACACGGCTTTCCTCTTAGTGGGTAAGTCTTGAGCTGACCTGTGGGAAATAAAACTCAGCAACAAAAAAAAAAAAAAGACATCAGTGTGTCAATATTACATAGGGCTTTTTAAATGGGCAAAAAATAAACATCAAAGAAATGAGAGAAAAGAGTCAGCTGAAGGAAGAGAACAGGAGCAGTTAAGTTGAAGATGTATTCCACTGGAGATATATTTTTCCATCCAGAAGATTCTTTCCAACTCCTCTCAAAGAGGAATATTGTTCTCCACATTTTTATTCATGTCTTTGTGAAGATTGATTCCCTAGGGCAACTTTCTTCTTTACCCCACATTACCCCCGTGTTCCTCAATTATGATAAATAATTAGAATAATGACAGAATCTTACTTCCAGGTGAGATTATATTGTCAGATTCATGAGCTGTAATTTTTCTACTTTGATGACAATATATATTCATTTAAATTACATAACTTCATATTTGGAGTTAGAAACAAAGAGGGAAGGTAATTATTATCTCTGAAATACAGAAAATGAAATCTTGAGGGGAAAAGCTATCTGTAGATGGTTTCTTGTTCAACAACCAATCCAATTTTTTCAGTTGCCAAAAGTTTGAATCAACACATCAGAGAGAGTCTTTTGTGAGCATGAGTTCTTTGATGATCTCTTTGAGGGTCATTATAATCAACACCTGTGAGGTCATTATATAAGTTTTAATTTTGTCTTATGTCACTGGAGGTTTTAGTTCCGTTTGGCCACCTCATTGCTTTTAGCTCTGTGGAGTGGAGGATATGTCCAAGTTACCTCCCCATAGCCCCACCCCTGTGGCCAGGATATAAGAGTCAGAAAGAGAGGAAGGGATGAGGCTTATCCTTTCCAGATGTGCTTTCAATGACCTGGGATCTCTCTCACGCCTAGCCCCATCTCTTAAAGTCCCCATACCATCTATCAGTAGTGAAGATCTGTAGAAAAATGAAGACGTCTTTGGAAGATACTTACGATCCAAGCTAGGGGAGCACCAACTTGTTTACAGAAAGCAAAGGGACACTAGGGTTGTTAGAGTGTCCCCAAGGAAATGTAACCCAACAGCAATTCATCCAGATGGAGTACTGACAACAGACCAAAGAAATGAATCTAGCCAGGCTCAGCTTTAAAAAGCCAATGAGTTTATTGGGATTAGGGACAGGGGCATGAATGAGGGGGTCACACTCACAGCAGCAGCATCACCACGAAGCCAGAGTCTTCCCCACGAGGGACTCACAAAAGCTGTATCTCTAAGTTCCCCCACCCCACCATGATTCAGGCAGCTTGGGGAAATAGAGAGGTCGCCCCAACCCATGGCCTTCGCCCAAAGCAATTTCTTTCTTTTTTAAAAAAAAAAATATTTATTTATCTTATTTATTGCATATGAGTGCTTTATCTGCAGAAGAGGGTATCAGATTACATTATAGATGGATGTAAGCCACCATGCAGTTTCTGGGAATTGAACTCAGGACCTCTGGAAGAGCAGGCGGCGCTCTTAACCACTGAGCTATTTTTTATTACTGCTTTTGTAACCTTAGGGAAAGGAACCTTACAACCTGCTGAGCCTGTGGGTTTTATTCGTTTCCAGAGCCATGTATGTTCAGGTAACTTCCTGAATTGTATGTGTGTCTCCCTCCTCTATCTAGTAGGGATGTGTCCATTCAAAGAAAGATGACATTACACCCAGTGCATTGGTCACTTGCCCTGTCAGGTTCACAGAATAGCTGACAAGAGGCGAGGAAAAAGGAGGAACAGTTTCTTTTAGCTTATGATTGGAGGGAGTAGAGTCCTTCAGATGGGGATGACATGGATGGCTCCACGTAGCCTGGATTCCTCACATCCTCACGTTTTTCCAGTTTGAGGAGGCAGAGAGAACCAGAACCATAGCTAGACTACAGACATCAAGACCTGGCTCTAGGAGCCTATCTTCTCCAGCCAGGTTCCACCTCCTAAAAGTCCAGCCACCTCCCCAAACAGCCCCATTAACTGAAAACCAAGCAATCAGGTTTCACATCCAACAAGCAGGACATTTAGACAGAGGACACATCTCTTCTTCCCATTTCTCTGCCCTTTTACTGTCTCCCTTGAAAATATACCCAGGGCTTCGTGCCAACCATTTGTGAGCCAAGATGACCCAGCTCCATAGATCACAAAGATGCCTCCAACAATGTCCTTGTGCTGCGTGATGCTAAAATAGTACAGTCCCATGCAGCTGTTCGCCTTATCTCTGTTGGCATTTCTCCACATCGCCCAGGGCTAGCCAGTGTGGTTTACTGCTCAGACACAGCCACGTGGTGAGGAGAACATCAAAATCTTGCATTCCAGTTCATAGTGTTTGCAGAACCCTCAAGAGTGGATGGGAACAGTTCTGCTTCTCCATGTGTTTGCACAGTTAACACACTGTCAGTAGCAGGGAGCAGGGTATGACCAGCGTCTTGCTTAAGGCACACAGTAAAACAGGAATTCAATGGCTTCCTACACAGGGGAACAAATTGATTTTGTTCATTTGTCCTCAATTCGTTTAAAGAAAAAAATACGAAACAGGTGTTTTCGAGATTTACCGAATTGGTGCTAGCTATCTTTCTGTAACTGTGACCAAAAAAACCTGGGGGAACAACTCGAAGCGGAGGGGGACAACTTGTTTGGGCTCATGCTTTCCAAGGCTTTACTTCTCTGTGGTGGGGAGACCTTAGCAGAGCAGACCGTGCCATGGCAGGTAGAAGGCAGAATGGAGCTGTAAACAGGAAGGGGCCCCAGGGCAGGACTGTACCCCATGGGTAACAGGTTTCTTGCCCTCTCCTGCTGTTTCAAGCAGAAACATCCAGTCAACATAAACTCCATGTTATGGCTTGTCAAGTCTCTCCCCCACCCCCGCCTCTTCCATCTCAAGGTCTTTGCAGCCCAGCTTCTGTGCCATTGTGCCACTGTGGAACCTTCCAGTTCCACCTCCTCCCCATAGTTTATCCAAATTTTGAATCATCCAGTAAATTAAACCATCAGGTCTCCTCTCTAATCTTCTATGGGAACTCCCTGAAAGACACCCTCAGAACTGTGATTGGATAATCTTCCAGGTGCTTCTCAGTCCGGCCAACTTGAGAGTCAAGGTCAAACATAGAGATCTTTCTGTGGAAGATTTCATTCCTACAGGGTGCCACCCTGCAGTCCGCTGAAACCAGGGAAAAGTAAGCCACTTGAGCGCACCCTAGGCAGGTTTTGGTGGGAGGACCAATGGCTCAGAAGCTGGGTTGCAAAGATCATGAGAGGGAAGCAGCAGTAGGGTGACTTGGCACTCCATAACATGGAGTTTACGATGACCCAATGCTTCTGCTTGAAACAGCAGACAAGGCCAAGAAAGCTAGCTCAGTAGATACAGCGCCTAGAAGGTAAAGAGAAAGACCTAAATTCAGATCTCCAGAATCCACAAAGAAATCTGAGAGTGGCAGAATGTGCCTATAACCTCAGCACTGTGACAGGGGATAGGCACACAAGTGGATCCCTAAAGCCCATTTTCCAGCCAGCCTAGGTGCGAATCCACATGTGTCAGTTCCAATGAGAGACACTGTGTCAAAAAATAAAATGTGGAGAGCCATTGAGGAAAGATTTGATGCTGGCCTCTGACCTGCACACATACTTATATACATATACTCACATGCACGTGCATGCCCCCAACACACACATGCACATACATATCCCCAAACAGATATTTTTGGAGGTGAACCTCAATGTATATCACAGAAGTTCACCTAGTTACCACTATATGCAGTGTACGCCATACTGTTCCCCGGGTCCATGGTCTTATCTGGGCCCACCTCACCACTTCCTTCCAAGGAACATTGGTTAACAATGGTTGCCTCAATCTGGCCAGGCTCCTGACTGAGCTGAGGTTGCAAACCTAGTTTTACCCTCCCCCGCCACAATTAAACTCAGCACATAATGCATAATAAAATAAGCAGAAATAAAATCGTAGGATAGCCTGTTGGGGGAAAACAATGAATGCAAATCCTAGAAGTATCATTTACAACCCCACTGGATGCAGAACAAAATGTTCTGCCTGGTAACACAGATTAATAAAATAATTAAGCTGTGTTAGACAGGTAACGGTTTAGTCAATTTAGTGTGAGTAAAGCACTCTTACGCAGCTTGCAACTTCTGCTTGGAGACCATAATCGTTTGCATTTTATGAGTTTTTAAAAGCATACCTTATTTTAAATGCAAAGCCTTAATGTCACATACAACCACACTTGATGGAAAGTTATTTCCATGCCATTTGGGGACAGCAGCCAAATGCTGGGTTTGGGCAGAAATTTTCAAATAGGCTGAGGTCAACTTTTAAAAGTAGCCAAATACATCTAACTTGAAATATTAATCATTTATTTACCTGTTCTTAATGCATTTTTACCCCTCTTAATCTACACTGAAATATCACTTGGAGTTTAATAGCAGCCTATACCCCACCATCAAATATTTAGTGCCTGTTTAGGAAAAGTAATTGGTAAAACTCAAAGCTGCTATTTGTTCTCCTTGATTAATGTTTACCAAGTGCAAGTTTTAGGATAAAATAATACATCAGTGCTTGGCACCCACTAATGTGTCCCCTCTTTTTGGTAACAGCACACCATTATCCACTCTCATTTCTTGAAAGTCGAGTATGATTATTTTTCTTAAATTAAACCTTAGCTTCTATAACGAATCCACATTTGCTCTGGCCCACAGAACTATCAACTTCTAAAAAACGTCTGCCCTGTAAACTAATGGTATATATACTCACTCCCCATGATGCACTGGCCTTCCCTGGAGCCTTGCTACCCACAGCCATTGGAGATTTTGGTGACAGCAAACCGAAGGCTCCAAAGGCAGCATTCCCCACACGACTTCCCTGTGATGGCATCACTCTGTGGCACTGTTTTGATAGCTGGAGGAAACAGTTCTCAGCATGTGCTGTGAATTCAGGGCCTGGGCGACAAATGAGTATATGTTGAAGGCCATGAAGGCCACGTACCCTCTAATGCAATGGACAGTGTCGGTGGTCACTCAGGGCACAGTGCAGGGCATGTTCAGCATTCTCTGCTCGGGACCCTTTTTGCACAACCCTATGTATATGGTATATAAAATAAACATACTAATAAAATACTGATAATAAGTCATAAAGAAGCTGATTTTAAAATAAATTCTTGAAATGCATTTTAACTTATTTATTAAAGATGAAACCTTATTAGCATATTAATGAGGTAAATAAGAACATATTAGCATAAAAACATATTAATGAGGTTAGGTACTTATTTATTTTTACATGGAGAATGAAATCTTGGCTGACTATTTGATACTGAAGGAAATAGCGCATCTTCAACAGTCTTCTTGGTTGATTGATATAGTTAGCTTACTGTCATTAATTCTACAAACAGAACTTCACAAAAATGCCATAGTACAACATAACAGAGGTATGTTTTGGCAAAATTCAGAAACTGTTGGAGTGGGCTGGAGAGATGGCTCAGTGAGTGCTGACTGCTCTCCCAGATGTCCTGGGTTCAGTTCCCAGCACCCACATGGCAGCTCACAACTGCCTGTTACTCCAGGATCCGACACCCTCACAAAGACATATAGACAAAACATCAATTAAAATAATTTTTTAAGAAACTATTGGAAATTCTGCTCTGTTCCCAAGTCGAAATTCATTCAATGCTCTTCTTCTGAAATTCAAGTCAGAAACTCAAACAGAATTTTTAAAATAAAATTTGTTAATACAATGCAATCTGAAAATATGCTAACTTGATATTTAAATGCTGAGGAGTGGTAGTAGGGAAATATTAAAAGTCTATGTTTTACATCATTAAACTATGATGCTTCTATAGGAACAGACAACCTTGGATGTACAGGAGAAGCCCAGGGCTCAGAGCACGCCAGAGTCTGGAGTCAGACCTGGGGCAGTTTCTGCCAGGGCTCCCTGGCTTTTGTGACAGCAGGCACAGTGTAAAGTATGCCCGTGTGACTTCAGAGCCCAGGCTGCAATATGGAAAAATCCAGTAGAAAATACCTCTGACCCATTATATCTGATTTGAACTCACTATTAACAAATTGTCACCACCTTCTCTATATACAGTCTCATATAGGATTGTGGCCCACTGTTGAAGAAGCTTTGAGTTTGTGAGAACATTTTATAAATATAAATATAAATATAAATATAAATATAAATAGCATATGCCTATTAAAATTTCAGACCTTTTAATTATCTGTATTAGTATTAAATATTTAAATAAAGGGAGGGTATAAGGCTTATCAACAGGCTCATTTGGATTAATACAGTGTATATTAACTTCTTTCCAAGAGCATATAACTAAGTAGAGTATCCTTAAATCCCAAATTGAAAAACTGAAAACAAATGAATATTTATGGTTGGTGGTGATAGTGGTGGTGATAGTGGTGGTGATGGTGGTAGTGGTGGTGGTGGTAGTGGTGGTGGTGGTGGTTTCTGTTTTCTGTTCCCAAGTTAACTAAGAATTAAGCTTTCATAAAAAATATTTTTAAAATGAAAGCTTCATGGTTGGGAGGTGGCTCAGTCAGTAAAGTTCTCATGAAGCAAGTGTGAGGTCCTGAGTCTGGATCCCAGTGCTCATGTAAAATCTGGACCTGGTAGTGCATATCTGTAGTCTGTATGGTTAAAAAACAATCAGTAGAGCAGTCAACCTCAGAAAAAGGAGAAACACTTTCCAACAATACTCTGACAAGGGAAGCTTTATGGCACTGGATTTCTGCAAAGCTACAATAATCAAATCAAAAGATGTGATGAGAACAAAAGCCAATTTACAGGCCAGTGGAACAGAACAGAAAATCCAGAACTTAATTTATATGTTCACAGCCAACTGATTTTTGACAAAATCACCAAGAATGCGTCAGGTTATACAGAATCTCCAAGTAACTACTGCTTTAAAAAAAAAATCCACATACTCTGATTTTTTTAAATGAGGAAAAGACATACCTTTTAAAAAGATATGTAAGCAAACAAGATGCTATGGAAACTGTCCAACATCCCAACATTAAAAAGTATTTAACACTAGTTATCAAAATTAGTTTAAGGGATAAAAAATTACCAGAGTGTCAAGAAAGAGAAATTCTTATAGCTTGGTTGCAGGGACATAAGTTAGAGAGAGACAGAGAGAAAGAGGGACAGACAGAGACAGCGACAGACAGACAGAGAGACAGACAGAGAGTGACAAAGACACATACCGACAGACAGACAAACAGGCAGGCAGGCAGGCAGGCAGGCTATGGAGACTATAGTAACTATAGTAGTCAGCAATCTCACTATTAGGCATATATTCAAAGAAAGCAACGGCATCATGCCAAAGCGATGCCCTCAGCCCTCTGTGCAACTCAGAGCATCTCACAGTAGCTAAACTAAAAGAAACAACCAAAACACTCATCAACTGTGATTGGATTTATCAAGTGATGACATGGCTCCCTGGGTAAAATAGTTAGTTCTGCAATTGTGAGAACCTAAATTCAAATTCTCAGAACTAAAGCCTTCTTCCTACCAGGAGATGGGACGTGGATACTGGAGACTCCCGAGAAGCCTGCGTGCCTGCTAACCTGCCACACATGTCAGAAAAAACATCATAGAGAGCCCATCTCAAAGGAACTGGAAGGTGAAGGCTAACACCTGAGGTTGTCCTCTGTCACACTGTGTGCATTTACACACAGGAATGTACACATACACACACACACACACACACACACACACCCCTCTACATATACACGCTGCTATTTAAACACAAAAATAGTGCTACTACTGCGTTAAGAGTTAGTGATGAAAGAAACAAAAATTAATTAATTAATTTAAAAAATGAGTTGGTGATGTCTAAAGGACCAAACACATAAGGTGCAGAATACATCCGAGCCTTTTGGGGAGAAAGAGAGACAATTTCAGAGAAGATGAACATTAAAAGCAGCAATACAGATTGAAGAATCAGTGAAGAAATTTTAGAAATCATCCATATATTCTATTTTGAAATCACATCTCATTGGCAATATTCCTCTTCTTTGGGTGAGATGGTTACTTTCAGTATCATTTTAAAGATAGTAAGATTAAGTGGGGGTTTTATTGTTGTTGTTTTGTTTTGTCGTTTTTAAGTAGATTTGATCTGAAAGGGCTAGAATTATTCATCTCCATCTACTAAAGGATAGGTGTATTCAAGAGAAGGGACCATTTGAGTTCCTCAGATGCACGTCCCAGGTTCATTGACCTCAAAATGAAAAGAAACTAAGACACCCATCTTTGAAACTTGTAACAATTTTTTTCTGTTTTTTTTAAATTAATTAATTTATTTATTTACTTTACATACCAATCACAGTCCCCTCCTCCCTCTCCTTTCTCCCTCTCCCCCTTGTTCCCTTTCCCCTACCCCTCAGAAAAAGGGGAGCCACACCACCACCACCCCACCCCAGCCCAGCCCATCACGTCACTTCAGGACTGAACATGTCCTCTTCTCCTATGGCCTGGCAAGGCAGCCCAGCCAGGAGGGAGTAATGAAAAAGCAGACAACAGAGTCCTCGTCAGAGACAGGCCCAGTTCTCCTTACTAGGGGAGCCACATGAAGCCTGAGCTGCCCATTGGGTATATATGTGTAGTGGACCTAGGTCCAATCCATACATGGTCCTTGGTTGGTGATTCAGTCTCCACAAGCCCCCCTGGGCCCAGGTTAGTTGGCTCTGTTGGTCTTCTTGTCAAGTCCCTGTCCCCTCTAGGTCCTTCTATCCTTCCCTTGACTCCCTGTGCACCGTCCAATATTTGGCAGTGAGTCTCAGCATCTCCTTCAACCCATTGCTGGGTGGAGCCTCTCAGAAGACAGCTATGCTAGGCTCCTGTCTGCAAGCATAGCAGAGTGTCATTGATAGTGTCAGGGGTTGGCCTGCTCCCTTGATGTGAGTCGCAGGTTGGGCCAGGCATTGGTTACATGTTCCCTCAATCTCTGTTCTATTTTTTTTTCTCCCCTGTATATCTTGTACCCACCCACAAAAATTTCGAACCTTGTGACAATTTAAATGCCCTCACTCTGTATCTTCCTTTAAAAATCCCATTTCTTTTGAGGCCAAGTAAAAATCAAATTCTGGAAAATAGCCAGGATGTGTTTTACACCACAGATCCTTGACTCCTAAGCTATGCAAACGATGGAGACTCATTACTGTGTTCCACCCAGTGTTTTCAATGAGAGCGTGAAGGCTTCACAGATGGTCTGGGCCCTTTATGCTTCAAAGTGTGAGGTCATATCATCACCTAATTTCTTGGGCTTGGTAAGTTATCCCCTGAACCTGGAATTCAGCCTGAACCTCACATCCAAACTGACTGTTTACCTTTTTCTCTTAAATTCTTGCCTCCTGTAAATGTTTCTCAGCCCTAAAAAAAAACTTCATAAATGTCTCACTATAGCTTTATAAGTAACTGACTCAAGGACTGTGCTTGTTGAGATATTGGTAAATGGTGAAGATCTGACTATCATCCTGAAAGCTATGAACAGAGTGTGATTTTGAGTGTGGTCCTAAAACTTAAAATACGGCCGCTCAACTTCAAACATTTCATCCTGAGCCGTATAACTGCCTTCAACTCGTTTTATGTTGTTTTGAAAACATGTTCAATGTCAACACTAACTTCTGTGGATTTATTCTTGAATTTACTTTTGCTTTTACCTGAATTCCAATTCTTATGCTTTCTTATTGACTGTAATTTCCCTAAGGGGAGCTTTCTTTCCGTGTTACAGACAAATCGATGGGTTTTGTTTCTGGATATGAATGGAAAAGCAAGTCCAATTAGCTGAAAGGATCCAAAATAATAGCAATGATAGCAATATTGGAAAATGCTTATGTTTAGAGAGACTATTCTTTTTATCAAAGGAGGGTAGAGGCCTTTTCCAGTTTGACAGGGTAATAAACACACTGAATCCAAGTGATCGACCCTATCACCTGAGCTGAAAGGTGGTAGTTGTTTGATTGGCTGTAGCAGTGCCAGGATGCGGATGGTGATGAACAAATGTGATGTGTTTATTTATTGCCTTGGCTAATGCATACCCACAAGCTAGCCATCCTTAGCCCACTTAGGAAACCGTCAACTTGCATGTTTCCCCACCTCAAGTGTCCCCATCGCACAGAGCACTAAAGCTGTGTGCTGGAACTGAACACCCAGATGAACCCATTTTCTTTTTTTTTTTCTTTTTTTTTTCTTTTTTTTTTTCTATTAATTTATTCTTGTTACATCTCTATGGTTATCCCATCCCTTGTATCCTCCCATTCTCCTCTCCCTCCCATTTTCCCCTTATTCCCCTCCCCTATGACTGTTCCTCAGAGGGATTACCTCCCTCTGTATATGCTCATAGGGTATCAAGTCTCTTCTTGGTGACCTGCTGTCCTTCCTCTGAGTGCCACTAGGTCTTCCCCTCCAGGGGACATAGTCAAATGTGAGGCACCAGAGTATATGAGAAAGTCAAATCCCTCTCTCCACTCAAGTGTGGAGACTGTCCTGTCCATGGGCTAGATCAGGGTAGGGGTTTAAATTTTGCCGCCTGTATTGTCCTTGGCTAGTGCCTTAGTTTGAGTGGGACCCCATGACCCAAATCTGCCTATCATAATGATGAACCCATTTTCTACTGTGGATTTCTTCCATGTGGAAGTGTCCTACCTGGGGTCTATAGCCCAGCCCATGTGGGCAGCATTTTCTCTGTGCAACACATGCAGGATGCTACCATGACTCTCTTGGTAAGCTGTTCTAAGGCATGAGATGATGGTGGGCAGTTAGGGTGCCTAGCATGTGCTTGCATACTTCAGATGATGTTCCGCACTCCAGTCCTCAGGACACAAGGATGGGTGGGTGGTACCCAGGGCTGAGAAGGTGACTGCGGCTTTGTCCATGCGTTCGGAGGCTGTTCAGGATGATTATCTTCACACTTTCCTCTTTGCTGGCTTGCCCCTCTCCTCTTCTTTTATCTACAGGGAGAGTGATTTGCTCTTAATATTGTTGTCTTCTGTCTCTGAATTTTTTGGATTTTGTTGGTGTCTACAGTCCCATATTGAAGGTATTTAGACCCAAAAGAAAGCTCAGTATAACCCATGGCCCTATTATTTGTTGAATCCTGAAATATCTACCCAGACAGCCAGTGTTCCTTCGTGTTGCATATATATAATATGGAAATACACATATATGCATAATATATAATGTCCCAAGGACATTTTTGGACTTAGCAGGACATACAATAAGAAATGTGTCTATTATATTTTAGTCACAAACTAGAGCTCAGAATTTTTGCATTAATATTTACTTTCAAATATAGCATCATTTGAGAATCTCCTCCTGGTTTTCTAAGTTTGCAAACATCTACATAAAATAATTAAATGATAATTTAATAAAAGATTTGGTGCTGCCTGGCGCTATCAGCACTACCACGGCTTCAACAACAACAACAAAAAAATCATGAGTCCAGGACAACTTGGGCTTCTTTCTCTAAAAGCCGTTTTTAATTCTGTATATTAAAGGCCAGTGCTTCGTTTGCTAGTGTGACTGTATTGTAGATGCCCCACAGGCTCAGGGGCTATGGGAGCCTGCCTCCACCATGACTCAGAGTCTAGAAACTCTTTTCAGGACATGTGAGGACCTTGTAATACCTTACTCTGGTGGTTTGCACTTTTATACACTGCTCATCTTTTTTTCTTCCACAGCTACCAACCCTAACTTTATTAGAGCTCTCACAAGCGCTTCCCCGTATTTCCCACACTGTTTCTAAACCAGGGTACCTGGTATTGATATTGAACTAAACCCATGGCTGGTCTGATAAATCATCATCAGCCAGGGCACTGAAAGCCTGTCCTTGATTGCTTTATAAAGAAAAACAGGCTGCCATCTTGAAGCCTTCTTTATGACATACCATAACTTTGCCACACAGAAAATATTTTATATTTAATCCAATTCATTTTTATTGAGTGCTACAATAAGCCAGGCAGGAAGCTGCTGTGGACACATAGATGAATATGTTCCTGCTGCGAGTGGCCCGCAGGGGAGTAAGAGGGAAGTGGAACATGCTAAGGTCAGGATGAGATGTCAGGGCTAACGCTGGTGTGCAGTGGACGGAAGGGGGTGCAACAGCCTCTGCTTGACCAGTCTTTGGGCCAGATCTTGAAACAGATGAAGTAGCTTCCTTTGCCAGACACATGCAGAGAAAAGGAGGGAAATCTTGCAGATGCATGAAGTTAGAGTCACTGAGAAATCGAGGCTTTTCTTCTGATATTTTTCTCTTCTGCCTTTGGCTTTTCTGGACTGTTAGTCTTGACGGGCCCCCGTTGGCGGGGGTTTAAGCCAACAGGCTCTATTCTCAAAAGTTATATTTTGGGGAGCTGAAGAAACGGCTCAGTGAGTAAGAGTGCTTGCAGCACAGCCAGGAAGATGGGAGTTCGAATACCCAGAACGCATTTAAAAAGTTGAGCATGTCTCTGTGTGCACCTGTAACCCCATGCTACTGGGAGTAGAAGCGATGATCCCTGCCTTGGGGTTCAGTGAGAGACCCTGACCGAGAAGAAGGCAGAGTGATAGAGTAGGTTCCACATGAGATCCACTTCTGACCTTCGCTCGCTCATGCGCATACGAATACATGCACCAATGCCTACATGCACACACACACACACACACACACACACACACTCACATACACACATACACACACACATACACACATATACACACAAACATACACACACACACACACACACACACACACATAGAGTTATATTTCAGAGCAGTTGGTTTGAATTGTGTGTAAAAGAGAGTGGAAGAAACAGGGCTGCGGTAAGGCTCCGTTCCTTGTCAGTTGTTATCTTCCTAAGTTCCTTTATGGAGCTGTTGGTTTTCACCTGCCTCGAGTAGAGAGTCATAATATAAGCTCTCTGTGAACTACACAGTAGCAATTTATTGTTTTAGGAAATCATCCCACCACCACCAACCCCGGCTCTTGTACATTAACTGGTTAAGTGATTCCACTGCCTCTAAATGTGGAATATAGTTGAGTTCTGGAGGGGAAAAATTGATTGAAATAACAAGGTCTACTGCTAAACTGAACATATGTTGCTCATAATGTCACCTTCTAAATCAATGAAATTATCATTATAGAACATGTCGACAAATTAGACATGTAAAGTGCCTGCTGTATGTGGGAGAGGTGTAATTTGGCTCCATAAAATGAAAATTAAACAATAAAATATCAATGACAGATGTAGTTAGCTAAAGGTTTTGAGGTTTAAATACCAATTTGCAAGGGGAAAAAACACGCAGACAAACTGAGGAGAGCAGATAAAAAATACCAGTCTTCATGGGAAAAAGAAGATTCAGTGTTCTGTCCAGATGTTTAGAGACCTCTGTGCCCTTTGTTTAGCAGAGAAACACACAGAACATTTCCTAAATGTTCCAAGTCTGAAGGCAGCAGATTAATGATAATAAAAGAAGTGCAGCCAATCAAATAATCATCTGTTGGTGATTTGAATGATATAATAGCTTAGGTTCAAATTGGTAAAGCCTCATTCTCATCCGCCTGGAGCTTCGTTGAGTCAGCTTGATCATCAGTTTCTGTCCACAGAGAGGAATAAGCCAAAGCTACACTTCTGCTTGTGGTTAATTGTCCCTCATAATGGCTACATTATAGAAATATGTAACTGACTTAAGTATGAAAAATAACATAGTTGTTGATGACCAGCTTATTGTTCTTACAGTAAAAACTGTACCTGCCAATTTGAACAGAAAATAAATCAAGATTAAACTCTGATACTCTTTCCTCATGGGCTTAGCTATCCCTAGGGAATTTCAAGAACAAGTGGTTCCATAGAAAACTATTGCATTTTAAGATTGTTAGCATCATCTATATACTAAGAGAGAGAAGATGACAACATACTGAGATTTCAGAGATCGGCAAATTTCAGTATCAGTAAGGTTTCAATATCAATTGAATTTCAACATTGTGGTGGCTCTCACTGGTGGATCACCAGCACCAGGAAGGCTGAGGCAGGAGGACTATTGTCAGTTTAAGGTCAGCTTGGGCTATATAGTAAATTCCAGGCTAGCTTGGGCTAGAGTGTGGGACCCTGTTGGGAAAAGGAGAAGGTGAGAGGGAAAGGGAGAGCTGTTTCTAACAGCATCTACAGCATCTTAGTTTTCCTCCAATAGAGTTGACAGTCCTGAGTACAAAGAATTGATCTTGCCACCAAACTTGCTCCACAAATGAATAAATAAACTACACGTGAATGAACAAAAGGAAGTTAAAATATTTGCCATATGAAGTCCAGTCACCCTGGTCTGAAACTTAATTCTATGTCTCCATGTGCAAGGATGGGATGCATCTCACTCCTTACACAGCAGCATGGAGCCCCAAGAGTGGACCTTCTGCCTTCCGTGCTTGGAAGGGATACAATGAACTCACCTCTAGGCTAGGCTAGACCATTTCTCTTCTAGTGTGAGGCCCAACAGAGCAAGTTCGCCTTCTCAGCATTCATACCAGCTGCTGTCAGTCGGAGTTTCAATGAAAACTACTACCAACCTCTGGCTTTAGCATACGTGAGGGGAAAAAAACCTGTTTGCCTAAACTCCTGAGATGATTCTAAATGGCATGATAGACAAAGACAGAGGACAATGGACATTTCCCAGAAACAAACCTTGGCCAGCTAAATTCCCACATTGTAGACAGTTTCACAGTTACCATAATCCTTTTCCCCAGAAAGCATGTTAGTTAACCATTAAATATGGTGTTATCCACAATTGAGTCTTTGCCGCAAGCAGAAAAACTCTTTCCAACATGGATTCAGGTACTAAAGAAGCGAAGATGACTCTGAGGAAAACGATGCATGGGTACATTCGTGCTCAGCCCCTCCCTGAGTCACTGTATCCATTCTCCATCTAACCAATAGAGAAATAGAAGTTTGCATGAGGGGCTGTATTGTGGTGGTCTTCCAGGTAGAGCAGCAGTGTCTTGAATGTCCAGGACTAATATTATTGAGGTGATGGCTCCGTTATATTGCAAATAACACAATTAACAAAAAGAAGTGGCATCATTGCATAAAGTGGGAAGAAATGAGGATCTAAATTAAATGACATTCTCTTCTGAAAGTTGTGGATGGAAAACTTCTCCAGCATCTGTTATGGAAATATGGAAATATATTTTTAAATGCAGTGTGAAATGTAAAATAAGACACAAAATGTGGTTCATCCATATTTGAGCGTGCTTGCTTGTCAAAATAAGATTTCCAAAAAGAAAATCACTAAGAAAGGGGACCCCTCAGAATACTGAATCAACAGGAATAGTTTCTTTTGTGTGTTTTTTGTGTGCATGTTATGTGTAATTGTACATGTGTGTACGCGTGTGTGTGTGTGTGTGTATGTAGAGGTCAGAGGTCAACGCAAGTGCCATTCCTCAGGAGCCATCTACCTTGTGATTTTATAGTTTTGAGACAAGGTCTGTTACTGGCACCAAGCGGGCTAGAGTGGTTAGCCAGCCAGCCTCAGGGATTCTCCAGACTCCACCTCCACAGTGTTGGGACTGCGAGCATAAGCCACTACCTGACATTTTACATGGATGCTAAGTGTTAAGATGGGGTCTTCGTGCTTGCTTAGCATTCACTGTGCTGACTAAGCTATCTCCCCAGGCTCTTGAAGAAAAAGGTATTATGAACATTACTACAGAGTTAAGAAGGAAAGAACCATCTAAAAACAAAGAATACATCTCCTGGAGATGGCTATACAATATTTTTTAATTTTTTAAAATTTAACATCAGTGTATAATCTATTCATTTAATCAATCAATATAGGCAAAATTCCTCATAGGGAAGAAGAGAGTCTAGAGCAAGTGTCAGCACCCATGTTCTATCTGCCCTCCAGTAGTCTAGTCTAGCCTGGGCCCTGAAAAATGACAGCACTTAGGGGAAGAAAGGCTTATTTTGTCTTATCATTCCAGGGGGTTTCAGTTTATCATGGTAGGGAAGGCACAGTAGATGTTATGGAAGTAGAACAATGAGCTGGGATCTGCCTCTAGTGATGTCCTTCTGCCAGTGTCAGCCAGGTTCCACCTGGTAAAGGTGTCATGGCTTCGAAAGAAAGAAAGAAAGAAAGAAAAAAGAAAGGAAGAAAGAAAGAAAAGAAAAGAAAGAGAAAAGCAAGAGAGAAGGAAAGAAAAAGTGTCACTGGCAACATAATAAATATTTCAACTACAGTCCACGGTCAACATTCCAGATTCCAACCAATCCTTGTTTGGATCAGTACTTAGCAGATCCATAATCAAGTCCATAACTTACTTGTGTTTCCTTCAAACTCCCCCCTCCTTCTACTGGTCAAGAAGAGAAATGTTCCAAGCCCGGTTATCAAAGAAACAAACTCTGAGCGTGCAAAAAAAGTGAAATGTTTCCCCAGGGAGGTAAAGACAGTTAAGAATGGCACTACATTTTGTCAGACCTACCACACAAATTGGGTAGCTGTCCTTGGAGAATAATGCGGAAGTTTCAAAAGAAAATAAGGTTGAAAGTAAATATATACTTAAAATGGGAAGTCACAGGTCATTACAGATATTATTTTATTGAAAAGCCTAAGAAATTTTAAAAGTAGTATGCACATATTTATTATTAAGTGTCCAGCAAATCTCAGTGACACCCTTTTCATCATGTCTTGGATTTATTTCCTGGTATGCTTACTTGGTTTTTTGCTTTGCTTTATGAATTTTCTGCTTCATTGTCATTAACCACTAGATGTATCAACCTTCATGTATGTGTGTGTGTGTGTGTGTGTGTGTGTGTGTGTGTGTGTATTTTAATATAGAAAATGAAAGGAACTTGGACTCTCATGTTTGACCAGAAACTCTTGGTTATTGTTTATTACTGTGCCTATTGCTATGAGTTCTAAAGTCACAGTTGACATTAATTGCACAGACATGCCTAAGATTACTGTCACATTAAGAAAGCCCCTTCAACTTTCTTTCCTATGTGCTCTGTAAGACTCAGACTTTTAACACTGGTCTGTTGGTGCTGCAGTAGTGGCTCGAATATCATGGGTGGAGCCAACTGCTTTCGTATTGGATCTAGAGCGTGTTTCTCGTCCCGTTCATTTCACACCCTGCTTTCTCCTGGTTGCCACTCTCTTCTCTGTCAGCCTGCTCCAGAACAGACTTGTGTTCTTATTGAACTTCTGGCCTTCTTATTTCACAGTGCCATGTGAGTTTACCAGATGAGCCTAGGGACAGTTCTGGAAGTTACCCTAAGGCAACATAGCAAGCACTACTCCACAGTTGGCTGAAAGAACTATTGGCCACACAAGTGTTTGCTACTACTCACGGCTCGGGCTTCCCTAGGCTACAGCCCAAGGCTGCATGAAGGCTACCCCAGCAACCACAGAGAGAGGAAGACAAAAGGAAGGGAAATCGAGGGAGAAAGGTAGCAACCTTTATCTGTGGTTCTAATATCTTAATTTGTTTTTGAAACAGCATGTCATATATTCTGGGCTGGTCTCAAACTCACTCTTTAGTGGAAAGTAACCTTGAACTACTGATTCGCCTGCCTTCACGGTGCCAAGGTGTCAGTCATGCACCACCATGGTGAATGCATATGCTGTTACAGATGGGATTTGGGGTTTCAACTGCACATCCTACCCACTGTGCTACATCTCTAGTTCCCTTTTTATCCTTTTAAGAACACATAACCTTTATAGTAGGTGTATGTTGGTGTCCCAGTTTGCCTGAGACATGCCTGAGGAATTAAGGCTCTTGGTAGACTTCTTGGTACCAAGACAGCCTGTGTCGCTCTCTGTAAAGTGTTGAGAGCAACTGTAGGTTCCATGTGTGTTTGAAGGGTCTTTCTGAAAGTTCAGACTCCACTTGCCTCACACTGGAGCTAAGCCTGACTCTCGGTCCCATCTAGGAAGTTATTCAGATGGGACTTTGGGAGACTTGCTTTGTCTCCCATGTTATTTTATTTTATTTTATTTTAAACATAGATGCAATAAAGTTGCCTGAGAAAAGTGTGTGAATTATTAAGTATAAAATATCTTGCACACAATGGGAATTCAGCCCTTAGAAATTACTACAGATTATTGGTAACACCAAGAGCAAAAGGATTCCCGTGGGTACATCCCTTCAATATTGTAATGAGAATTCAGGAAGAAAATATTAAAGCTGAATTAAACTTTTACTTTATAGTTAACTTGTAAGAATCCTACATGTCATTTTACAGGCTATTTCCAGGAGCAGTGTGTTATAAAAAAATATTTCAACAGAAGCACACAGCTAAATTAAGTTTTGATTCATTTTAGCATATTGGGACAAGAATGATATAATTTATATTAAAGAGAGAGAGAGAGAGAGAACTTTGGATTTGAGACCATGAAATTAGTACGTTGAAACAGGCCCTCATCTAAAACAAAAATAACAATGTGTAGAAGTTGAAAGCTGATGAGTGTCTATTCTGTTTTATACTGTTCTCAAACTGCCCCCGCGATGTCACTGTTTAATAACTGTGATTTTTAGTAAGTTGTGTCTTATACTTGACTGAGTTCTCTCCTATGGCAGCGTTGGTTCATTAGTCCTTGTCCGTGCTGCTATAGTGACAATAAGTGACCATCACCACCACAGAAGGTTCTATACACCAAGAGCTACCACCCACCTTTCCCTGGCAGGAGTTTAATGGTGCTCTGTCTGCTCAGTGTCTCTTATGGAAGCAGCATCTCTGGCAGCCTGAATGTCAATCTCAAAGCAAACTTAACTTGCACTACATTCTGGGTGCGTGAAATGCAGCGGTGCTCAGCGCACACTCAATATGGAGCCGGAAAACGCCTGCCTAACTCACCTGCTGCTAGCAAGATGTGTGGATCTGAGCAAGAACCCAAACCCCAGTGGACCTGATGTTTCTCCTGTTTAAAATAAGAAAACCGGACTAGACTTTCCCAAGCATCAGTCTCACGCTAAACCCTCTGTCAACTTCCCATCTAGAGTTCATTCTTTGTTCTAAGCTCTTTCTAGGTAGCCAACGCAAGATGAAAACCCCTAAAAATATCTTTAGTCTAATATACTAGCAGGTCCTCATTTTTACCTCTTTGGGTATGTGTGTATATATATATATATATGCTTATTAAATCCTTCTGGCTTTTTAATGGGTGTTAGGAAAATGTTAGTCTTTCTAAATGAAATAATGCTTTATTTCTTTTAAGATTATTTTATTAGCAGTATGTGGATGCATGTACATGTATGTGCACATATGCATGTATATGGTGTGTGTGTTAGTGCAGGTGGGTATATACTACAGCACACATATGGAGGTTAGATGGCAATTTTGAGGAGAAGGTTCTTGCCTCCCATTTCACTGAAATAGGGTCTGTCTGGGTCTGCTTGCCTGAGTGCACCAGGCTATCTGGTCTGTAAGCTTTAGTCTGACTTTGCTGTCTCTATTCCCCATCTCTCAGTGGGAATTCTGGGATTACAGATGCATAAATTCCAGTGATCCAGTCTGGTCACCAAGCTCTTTTAGCAACAGAGCTATCTCTCCGTCCCTCGTTTGTGCTTCTTAAACTTGGTTTTCTTTTCTTCTTCTTTCTTCCCCCCTCCTTTATTTCCTGTTTCACACCACTGATTTCATCAAGCAGATCACAGTACAAAGTGACAGATATCTATAGTCTCACAGCTATAAAACACTCTACAATTACCAGTTAATATAAAAATCTAAAAGATATATGCAAGTACTTTTTCATTTTTGCTTCTTTATATTGTTTGGTTCACAATATTATACCTATGTGATAGGAGTGAGGGAGAACAAAAGAAAGAAACACTGGGGCCAGTGTTTTCAGAATTCACAGTAGCCAAATATGTGTAGACTACCAGTTCTGTAGGGTTCATAGACTAAAGTGTTTTAATAGTAACTGAACAGTGGAAATGCCAATGCCATCCTATTTAAGAGATTTCATAGCAATGATTTATGATTGGCTCACAAGGCATGGTACCGGGCAAAGCATCCAGTACTCCGGGGACTGAAAGGGTCACTGTGCCTTTCAGATGGCCCAACTTGATCCCACAGAGAATATGATGCAAGGGGGATGAGCTAGCCCTATCTGTGTAATTATAAATTATGAATAAGTAATTAAAGATTAATTCTAAATCTCAGTAGGCTCTATGATGGATGGACCATCTGGCTGTTCCTGAGACATTTAAAGAGTCATGATACTTACATGTCCAAATCAATGACAAGACCTTTTAGAGAAAAAAATGCACAAAAAAGTCTTGGTACCTTTTACATTAATGTTTCTATTGGTCCCTCTATTCCCCACATGGTTAAAAAGTTATCTGATGAGTCTGGTAATGGCTCATGCAGCAGCTCTATAATTCTCTTTAATCCTCCTTTTTGAAAAGCTATGGAGATTTAGGAGCCTCTGGTACTTTTTATCATCCTGTTGTCATCCCAAACATGATAAATATGCTACGTGAAGAATTAGTAAGTCACGCTGAAAGATGGACCTAGGATCTCACCAATGCTATTATAGCCATTACTCTGAACTGCTCTCTCTTATGCCACCAGTGTTTCCCTTTTTCTGGATATCACATCTTCTGCCAGGAATCAAAACTAGCAGAACACTGCCTGCTAGTTTCACCAGGTTTATCCAGCCATTGCTCTGCACCCAACAGTGTGCCGTGTACAGCAAGCAAGGCTGAATTCCTTAGCAGGGTCATTTGGAAAGTCTACAGCAGCAAGGGGATCTGCCCCCTTTTCTGCCCTATTGTACCCAACTACCCAACCCCTTCCATCTGAAAATCATATGGCACTCCCTTTCCTCGTTCCGTCCCCACCTTCTGAGTTTCCCTTTGGGGTGGCAAGCTAGATCGGCATAAGAAAGCATGGCATGCCATCCGTCTTATTGCCTCTTTGCTCAGATGACCTCTTAACCGAGGTCAGAAAGCAACACCCAGCTGTAATCTGTAGGAGCCCTTTAAGAAGTGAAGGCACAGTGCAAATCACATAAAGTACATGAGTTTTCTCCTGTGCTAATGAGCTTCCCGTGGCCTCATGAGACACTGAGAATAAAAAGCAACCTCTCTGCATAGCTGGTCTGTGTTCACCACTCCAGCATTGTCTCACGTCACCCTGGCTTACTCCAGCCACTCACAGGGGCCACAAAGAAGTAATGTGTTCTTATAGTGCCTGCTGGAGTAGGGGCATGGGGCTTTGCATCAGCATGCAGATTCGTCACATCCCACTGGGCACAATGCATCCAGCACCTTGCTCTGCAGATTCTTTGATCCAGAAATTTCACTGTTGCTTTTTTTATCCTAAAGATATAACCAGTACCAGTGAGTGACACATGAACAAATGGTCACAGTGATAGGGTCACAGTGAACAGGAAACTCCTTGGTGGCAACCAAAAACTCAAATTGCCTTGATGTCTACCCAAAGAAAACTTGGTTAAATATGATGTAACACAATAATATGTCTGAAGCTATTAAAATTGGACCTTGTCCTTAAATATGAAAGTGCACAGTGACTTTCTTTCACAGAATATAGCAAGAGGGCCAACGAGATGGTTTAGCACCTAAAGGTGCTTGCACCCAAGCCTGATGACATGAGTTTGTGTGATCCCCAGGACCTACCTACATGGTCAAAGGTGAGAACTGAAACCATTGTGTTGTTAATTTTTTTTAAGTCTCTAGGGGAAAATGTCTGTCTTTATTTATTTTTTACCTTTGTGCAATATTTATTTATTTATATTTTTATATATACGTTTATGTTATTACACATACATACAATAAACTACATATAGCAAGAAGTACAGGAGATATATATATATATATATATATATATATATATATATATATATATATTACATTCATAGTGTTGTGGGTATTTGTATTTGGCAACCTTGAAGAAAACATCTTTCCTATCTTGGTGAGTCTAAAATTCCAAATGTAAATCAATATCTATCATATCTGATCATTATCAACTTAAAACATCTATCTAGACTGAAAAAACAACAAAAACAAAAACAAAACTTAACCCTAAACAAATAAGCTTAATTGTAAAACTAAACTATCTGGTCTTCAACTCCATCAGAGACTTGAGAAGGAATAAAATTAATTACCTGAGTCCACAAGAAGTGCAGGTTAGCAGCTTCCAAAATGAAAAATATGACAGACAATTTACTGTCCAGTCACCCAAAACTCTCTATAATGTTGGAGCATCTTCTTCAGCCTTCTGGCCTAATGTATCTGGCAGACATATTTGTGAGGCAGGAACTGTTGAGGACTTGCTTACCCTGTCTTGTCAGAGTTTGGCTTTTGACTTCCTGCATCCAAGCTTGCCCATTTTTAGGCAAAATTCTGTCTGTGGTAGAAATGAAGACATTTTCCCCAGTGGCTTGTTTGCTACATTTGAAGCCATCTTCATAAGGAGGTTCTTTGATGTTCATCATCTTCTTTGAGGTAGGCTGGGTGTTGCTAGGAGTTAACCTGTTTTATTGTCAAAGAATCTTTACAATAGTAACATCTTTTGGTTTTTTGTTTTGTTTTTGTTGTTGTTGTTGTTGTTTGTTTGTTTTTGGTTTTGGGTTTTGGGTTTTTTCTTTTTTGCAGGGGGGGGTTTGAGACAGGGTTTCTCTGTGTAATAGCCCTGCTCTCCTGGGCTCACTTTGTAGACCAGGCTGGCCTCAAACTCACAGAGATCCAACTGACTCTGCCTCCCAAGTGCTGGGACTGAAGGCATTCACCACCAATCGTTAAATTCCATATTCTGTAGGTCTCTGAGGTTTTGATATAGGGATAAAAAAGAAACAATGGGGAATATAGATAAATATAGGGATGACAGGAAAAAAAGTATATTATCCAATCTACACTCCCCAACTTAAGGCCTTAACTGTTACCCACAAGGTTATTTTTAATTCATTGGTATATAATGTTTTATCTTGATGCAAAATAAGTTTGATTTTGATACATTGGTATAGAATTCAAATTTAAGATTATTCTTTACATACATTATATATATTTCTACTCTAATATAGGGTATTGTACCCATACAATTAACTATAATACAAGGTTTATTTCCAATACCTTGAAAGTGATATTACAGGTTGCTTAGGATAATTAAGTAATATAAGTTAATTGTTAGTTGATCAAATCATGGTTATGTCAATTACTAGTCTATTTTTATCACAAGAATATACATACTAGATTTAACAAATAGATATGATTCTATAGATAGATAAGGTAAAATAGTTAGATAAGGGCTTCAAAAACATTAATTTTTTTTAAAGAATATAGAACAAAGAGAGAAAGGAGGAAGGGCCTACATGGCAGAACAGCCAGGCAGAGGCTCCCTTGGCCTTATGAACATAGTCACTGACCATGGTGGTGGCTGCACCCTTGTTAGAAGTGGTAAAAATGATGCTGTCAGGTTGTTCTCTCCTAAATCCATCACTCTAATCTTTCTCTGCCTACTGTTACTGAGGTATAACTTGGGTAACTTTAGGATACAGCATATGAGATTTTGACCCATTGTCTCAGTCTTGGGAGACACTAGACAAATCTTACAGAAGTAAATGCGCTTGATGAGAATCTCTCTCGCTGTCAAAGTCATCAAGAGGAAACAAATCCCAGAAGATGTCACCACCAACAGGATCCCAAGGAGACAGGACCAGCAATAGATATCCTGGGAAAGATCTGGGAACTTGTAGGTGACCCTAGGTTGAAAACTAAGGAAATCCAAACAAAGTATGGACTTTAGCTTTGTGAGGAACATGCCACACTGTCATACTGTTTGTCAAAGAAGGGATTACGTGTAGAGGACATGTAAGAATCCTCTGTGCAAGGTTCTCTGTTTCTGTCAATCTAGAACATTCCTAAAGGCAAAGCCTGTTAGAAAGGCAAATATAAAGCTGTGGATGGGTACATGTTTACACAAAATGTCATTAATTTATCTTAAAAATATCTGATGATGAAATATTTTAAATGTAAAAAAGATTCTTATTAGGTAGATATGACTGCATGTTTCCAGAAAAGTTGTACAAGTACTAAGATACAAATGGTAAGATTATATTTTTTGTTTTGTTTTATAATATTTAACATTGATTACTATATCATAAAATTAGCTTAGTTGTTGTTAGTTTGTTTCATCAAGTGCTTCCAATTTCTTAAATATGCAAGTGCTGACTGGTGCAGGTGACTAAAATACGTACTGTACATGGCCTTTAGAATTGGAACAAATAATTTTGTGTCATGTACACTTTCTTTTGCCTTTTATATTTAGAAATGACCTTACACTTACAAAAATGAAACTTGCAAAATGTATAGGCCCCAAATATCCACCATTCAGTCCCATCCAAGTCCATAACTTCATAACTAAAGCAAAAAAGCCAAACCTGGAATATCAACACTAACACAGTTCTCTTAACTACAAGCCCTAGTCAAATCTTACCCATTTAGTGTCTCACTATAAAATGAGTAAGGAAGTATCTAGAGAGGGTGACGAATAAAGAAATCTGCTTGCTGAGAAAGAGAGAGACAGACAGACAGACAGAGACAGAGACAGAGAATGTGTGTGTGTGCTATGTGTGTGTCTCAAAGCATATACATATATATAATTTTAAGAACTTGACATAGCAAAAAGTAAGTTCTCATCAATTATTTTCCATTATGTCTGCCTTTGGAATTTTCTCAATAGGAGACAGCGCATTTAAGCAAGAAGACAGGCAAATGGTCTTGGCCTTCTCAGTGCCTTACATCCAAGTGCCCAAGAGGCTCATATTCACCATCCTTGATGCTGAAGTTCACACTGTTCACTGGAGTTGTCAAGATCTACCCTTGAAATCACCATATTTAAGGGAAATCCTTTGAGACTGTGTGAATGCTCTGATCCTTTCTCCTCTGCTTACTCTCTTAACTTGAATTCATGTTGTGTGGCTCTCATCTTCAATAATTACCATTGCCTGTTAAATGGTGCTTTTTATTACACACACACACACACACACACACACACACACACTCTCTATATATATATATATATATATATATATATATATATATATATATATATGAATTCTTCCCCCACCCCACTATTTAAAATTGCTTTGGCTTTAACAGTTTTACATGTTTTTGTAATTAATTTTACTCACTTTGCCCCCATTCCTCTCTCTGATCCTTACCCTTCTCAAACTCTTCTTCTACCAGTAAGGACCCCTCCAGCTTCCATGTCCTCTTTTTGTATGTGACCACTGAGTTACATCAAGTTTCATCTCCAGTGTGGCCAGGTGGGAGGTTATTTATTGGAGCACTGGTAATTTACCAGTGGCTACACTGGTGAAGAAAATGACAGCCCCTCCTCTGGTGATCCTTAGCTGCCAACAGCCCCTGTTGTCCCTGCTCCCTTCTTTCTGCACTCACCATGGGTCTCAAGCTCCTTTTCTGCGTGCCGTCTCCCTACAGTACCCCTCATGGTCACCACTAGGAATTCCTTTGGTCCCTCTCCTTCGTCTTTCCACCCTCATCATCCATTGTTAATGTATGGAATTTGCTTTTTGCTTTGTGGCTATGCAACTGTTTAATCAGTACATACATCTTTTGTTACAGCTGAGATTCAAGACAGAGCGAGAAAGCCTTTGCCACGGTTTTTCTTCCAATCATTAGATGATTTATTTTCTAGAGCCCTACCTATCCCTTCCTGTGGCCACATCCTACCTTCTTGATCATCCATTCCACTCTCAACATCTCTACCAAGGTGGCTTAATTAACTGGGAGTAGATCAGTGGAGTTGAGGTGTGACATCGGGCTAGCTGTGAGGATATAGATAAATCTTGAACTTGCTAAGGATAACCCCATTGCTGTGGTGCCTCTTATCCTGTCTCTCCACCATCAGGGCAGTAGGCAGGCGTTTGCATCTCTCTGGAAGTGGAGGAATGTCTAATCTCCGTTAGCTAACAAGGAGAGTGCAGACAGCAGTATACAGAGGAAGGGATTCGAGTTCCACGCGAAGGTGGAATCTCAACCTTGCAAAGAAACATTCTGAAAGTGATATACTCAATATTTCTCTTTGCTTTCCTGGTATCCATCGCTACATTTATTAATTCATTGGCCTTCTGACCACCTACTGTGTGTCCAAGACTTTCCCATAGTAGTATTTCTCTTGTCTCTCTAGACAGTTGTCTTGCTAGACAGTTGCAGTTGAACACTATGGTTTAGTATGTGACTATAGTGGCAGTCTCCATTAGGATGAGAAGTGGGCTTTTAAAGCAAAGCAAGTTCCCCTGGGGACTGAAAGAAGCTAGAGCTTTTTTTTTTTTTAAATGAAAAACAGAAAGGAAAAGTTAGACACACAGTCATAGAATTTTGCTACAAAGTGTTTCATGCTATACAGCCAAATAAAGGACTGCCCTTTGAAAGACGGAGAATGGCTCTAATCTCTAAATAGCTACATGCTGTACCATTATCACCCCTGATGAGAAGATGCCATCTGCCCAAATGCACATTTCATGGTTTCTTCACTAACAAGCAACTTAAGAGTGTAATGAATGCTTTTTTATTAAGGGATACTGCTGTTCCATTTTAGCTACTTTCTTCTCATTTATTTAACACATAAATAGCATTTTTGTCTTGCTGATGTTTAGTTCTTGTTTACTTCATACATGGAGTCAAAATCCTCTTTTTGACATCTTCACCTGTAAGTGGTTGCTATGGAAATGGTTGGAATTTCCTACACAAAGGACTGTTACCTTCGGTTGGGTGCCATCTAGACTATGTGAACTCCTAAAGACACTACTAGAGGCGAATGTGTCAATGAGAAATCAGAAAAAATAGATTTGTAGATGTAAAAATGCACTGATGTAAATAAAATGATTCTTCTCACCCACTCCAACCCAGGAAGCTCAGTCATCTTTAATTGTAAAATATAAAGATAAACAATTTTAATAACTCTTTTTTGTTTTTATATTAAGTTCTATTGTACCCCAGTTTTTATATCAAATTGGTTTGTAATTCGATTTTTTTCCTTCAATAACTCAGATAAAACTCTTTTATAAAAATCTCAGCTATGAAAATGATTCAAAGGTTCTCCAGAAAAAAAAATCTTGGAGCCCAAGCCCATATATGTATAAGCATAAATGGCTTCAACTGACAGTGCATGCATGTAATCCCAGTATGTGGGAAGCAGAAGGGTCAGGAATTCAAGACCAGCCTCAGTTGTACACCTACTTGGCTACCTGAGACCCTATTCCAAAGGGAGGAGCTAGGAAGATGGCTCAGCCAGTAACATACTTGCTGCTCAAGCACAGGGCCTGAGTTTGGATAGCTGGCAACCACATACAAAGATGTTTGTGGCAGTGAATATCAATTGTCCTCTTACCGGGGAAACGGAATCAGGAGGGAGCGTCCCTGGGGTTTGCTGGCCAGAGAGTCTAGCCAACTTGACAAACTCTGAGCTCAGTAAAAGAACCTGTCTCAAAAAGTGATTGAATGGAAAGTGCTTGAGGACGGTACCCAGTATGACTCTCTGGACTTTGCATGCATGCACATGTATGTGCACACAAACACAAACATACAAATATACTTGCACAGACTATCCCCCAAAAATAAAGAACTTAAAAATGAGAAATATTTAAATGCAAATGTTACCATTCACCCCACCACCTCTGTGCTCAGAAGAACATTAGAAGCTCCAGTTTCCTTCACATGGATATTCCCGCCCTGCTCCCCCCCATCCCACTTCTCTTTGAGTTTAAAACACATTAGTATGATTTTTTTGCATCCTAAATTGTTCAAATGCATATAATTCCAGTCTCTGGAGATGTTAGGTATAATTATTCACATTTTGCGAAAAGCAAGAAGAAATCCTTGGGTCATAAATTAACAGTAATGGTGCATGTAATTTAGTACTTACAAGTATTAGTGCATTTTCAAAGTGTTTGAAGTGTCTGTTTATAAATAATTTCCTATGACACCCAGTTGTTCCCAAGTGCAGAAGCAATGGTACTGATGATTGTTTCTCTGGCACAGAGACACTGTGAGTAACCCACATCCTCATCCCAGACAGCCAAGAATGCCTTGCCCTCTATGTCAATTCCATATGTAATTTGAATACATGGCTTTTTTTATCTTGAATTTTGTCTTGAATGAATATATATGCATTTATATATACTGATTACATTGGCATATATGATTCATCTCTTTTACATTTAGCAAGCATTTATGGAGCATGTGCTTGGAATTGGGCCCTTTCCAGTCTGACATTTAATTAGTCAATATTCGTCACTAATTTGTTTCTTCCCTCAGACTCTAAGTACAAGATGAAGGTCTGTGAATCAAAGGCATGCTGCCTGTGAGGAGCAGGGATCATTAACCATCTAAATCCTCCTCTCCCTTAAATCGGAAGGCAATTACCAATGTTCTTGTTCCGTTTTTGTAGCCCCTTTTTCTTCGAATGGGGTTTCTTTAAGTATGAGTTCTCAACACAGCACACGCATAGCCAGGCTCACAGACAAGCCAAAGCCTCAGGCTTAGAAACTGACTTGCCTTGTGTATTAGTTTGTTCCTGTGGGAAAGCCTCTTTTCTGAGTGACAGTGTGCTGGCTCTAAGATCCCTCAAAGACACACCATATAAAGGCAAAAGGAGAGAGAGAGAGAGAGAGAGAGAGAGAGAGAGAGAGGAAAAAAAAACCTATGGCAAAATGAAGCTACATTTGCAAAGAAGCCTATTTTATGGATATGACCTCAGTATGATTTCCCCCATTTGTCATCACTCAGCAAACAAAAAGAAATGTTGCAAATGGTGGTTAGCGCACCCGCAGTAGAGTAACACACTTACTTCCTGGTCTGAGCGGAGACTTCATTGCCTTGGTTTCTTTCCAAATTATTTTCCTTTCACTTTTTTTTTTCATATCTCTTATTACCATTTTCAAGGCAATTTTGTAGCCCATGCGAATTTGTTCCATCTTTTCTCCAAAGTGCACGTAAACATTTTCACATGTTCGTCCAAATTCTTCTCTTGTTCTCCGCACCCCTGCCGGGCTCTCTTTGAAGTTGAGAACTTGGCAGATCCTTGCCAGCAAAGCAGTATGTGTTCTCTTGGGGGTGGGGGGTCCTGGGGAGAGGAGGGGCTGTAGACTGTGTTTAACCTCATCCTAACTGGACAAAAGTTTGTATGGCCTTAAAGTCAAGCCAAATTCTCTCCGATGAGTAGATCCACCCCACCAAAAACAGGTCTCTTTTTTTTCCTGCTTCACTATTTATGAATAGTTTTCTGCTTCTATCTGATAATGGAGTATGACTCTCTCCTCGTCCTCCAAAACAGACTACGCATCTTTCCCTTCATTGGTTCTCCCTGTTCTCAACCTTCCTGGCTATCCTTGGGTATGTCATACATGCAGCTTGTGGTCATTTTCAGAACTTCTGTTGTCGAATGACACTGATCATTGGGTCTTCCCATCTGTCTGTACTCTGTGACGGTAGAAAACTTTTTAATGTCACAGCATCCTGTTGCTATTATTTCCTGCCTGTTATTTGGTTTGGATGACATGGGGACAGAAATGCACCACCTTTAAAAAAAACAAAAAAACAAAAAAAAAAAAACAAGTACCTATTTACAATTACTTTTCTTTTTTCCTTTTTTGCTTGCTTGTTAATATCACAATCTGCTTAGATTCACTCTCCATCTTGTGCCAATTTCTCATTTTAATTAGATGGCCAGTTCAGGGCATGAATCTTCACATTGCAGAAGTCTGAGCCATTCATATAACACAGTTCAGGCAGCTGCCTGCCCTGCCTGCCTTTCACTGCCTGACACCACTGCCTTCAAAATTCAAATCTTGCAGCAGGATTTGTTCTTATGAAAATGGAGTCACCCCTGTTCTGTGAAGGCAACAAGTAAAATCTGCAGATAACTAGTGAAATCAACAGTGTGGACAGTGTTGACACAGACTTTGCAAATCAAATGTTTAGCATTTGATGATGGATTCATTTATCAAAATATGTCATAATCACTCTATTCACCTATGCAGAATGTGAACACGTGACTAAGGCCTTTGCAGAGATGTGTTTGCTAGATAAGCTCCACCAAAATCAATTAAAATAAAAAGAAAGAAAGGAATGAAAGAAGAGACAGAGGGAGGGATGGAGAAAGGGAGGAAGGAAGAGAGAAAAAAAGGAAGGAAGGAAGGAAGGAAGGAAGGAAGGAAGGAAGGAAGGAAGGAAGCCAGGAAGCTAGGAAGCCAGGAAGTCTGGAGGCCAGAAAGCCTAGGTTCTGGACTGACTAGCTATTTCATACAGAGTTCTAGTTCAAACATTTTTAGAAGTCTAAGCGAATGATTTTAACTCCAGTTGCTGACAAGGCCAAATTTGAAAATTAAGTTCCAGAGAATATGGGCGGGAGAGCTCATTATCTTCTGACCTTTCTCTTCTTAATACTGAGCAGATACCAACAGTCACTGTGAAGTCATTTCTGATTTTTTAAGCTTGTTACTAATCTCTCAGCTGTCAGAATTAGAGAATCAGATCATGTTGGATTTAAATCTGATATCCATAATAATTACAAAAGCAGGTCATTATATTTTTAATTATTAAGTTAGTAGCTTAAATTTAGAATGCACCAAAAATGGGAAGCTACCATGTCACTAATGCTCCTGTTTCCAGTAGCTCCCAAAGCATGGCCTTGCTCTCTGGCAGCAGTACATGTATGAGACTGAAGCATAGACTCTGTCCATCGTTTTGTTACTGTCTAAGTGAGATGTAGGGGTCATTAGAACCCACATTTACTTAGGCTCTGGATAACTCATAATAATTGCTTAGAAAATACTCATCAATTTATTAAGCAGCTGTTGAGGTTTGTTTAGGGATGGGATTTACTCAGGGAGCTTTGGAAAAATGCTGGAACTGAGGTTGATGTTTCCCACATAGGAGAAAATAGTCTTTAAGATGAGCTAGAGCCTCAGTTGTAGAGAATTTGCTTACCACTTACCATAGGCTCCATCCCCAGTAAAACATATGCATAAGCATACACACACACACACACACACACAGAGAGAGAGAGAGAGAGAGAGAGAGAGAGAGAGAGAGAGAGAGAGA
>OU015749.1:11333438-11352642 GCA_907169655.1 Acomys percivali
AGGAAGGAAGGAAGGAAGGAAGGAAGGAAGGAAGGAAGGAAGGAAGGTAGGTAGGTTAACAGCAAGACACTATGCTTTATTGCCCTGGCATCAGCTTCTTGTGTGTGTGTGTGTGTGTGTGTTGTTGTTGTTGTTGTTGTTGTTGTTGTTGTTTGTTGCTTAAAGCCTCATGATTATGCCAAGAAGCCAGGTTGTATTATTGGTCTTCTAAGCCATCTGAGGTTGTGTTCATATACACTGTGATTTCACACAACAAAAGCACCTGGCAACAGTCTTCTCAGAAGTTATCTTCATGATTAAGTGACACATGACTGTATTCGCAAAATGGAGTAAGTACAAAGAAAGAAATAGAGAGCCATACTGATAGGGGCCAGGACCTGGTATAGAAGGTGCTTAGTCCTCGAGTATAAGGATTCAGATTTGCAATGATGGAGACAGAAGGCGAGGGATGAAGAACTACGTGGATGCTCTAAGAATGGCATAGTCACAGAACTCTTAATATGGCCTATGATAGGAGATAAATTGGGTAACTCCTGGTAAGCCATGGGGAGAGATGGTTGCTTTGTATTTTATTAAAAATGCTTAAGGCAAAAATCAGTACCATATTGTTTACAAGAGAGAGAATTCTCCAGGCAGGGGAGACGGCTCATTGGGCAGTGGGATTGCTGCACAGTACAAATACCTAAGTTTCAATACCCAACACTCACGTGAAAAAAAGTCTGATGAGGTAGCACACACCTGTAGCCCCAGAGCTGAGCTGTGGAGACAGGCTTTGAACCAGCCACTCTAGCCAGAGCAGTGAACTACAGATTGACTGAGAGACACCATCTCAAAAAATTCAAGGTGGAGAGTGATAGAGGTGACATTCCAACATCAGCCTCTGATCTCCACACAGTCCTACCTGTGTGAGTGTAGCACACATTGTATACACAAGTACATAACACACACACACACACACACACACACGCACGCACGCACGCACGCACGCACGCGCACACACACACACATGTTCTCTGCATAAGAGGTTAGTGGTGGGAGTGAGGAGAACCAGAAAAAAGGCACAAGGTGAGGTGATAGCAGCTCTCATGGGATGCAGACAGGGGTAGGGAGAAGTGTTTAGAGTGGCTATAGATTATGTTAGGCAAACAGAAGGACTTGTCATGTTTAGGAGAGAGATTAAGACCCAGTGAGAGCAATAGGAAGTCTACCGCTCTGTCCCACTTTCCTGGTAAGTGAAGACTTTCGTGGGACATGCCCCTTGGGCTAGTGTTCAGATATAAGTGAGTATATACCATTTGACTCTTTCTGCTTCTGGGTTAACTCACTCATTACAATCATTTCTAGCTCAATCCATTTGTCCACAAATTTCAGGAATTCCTTGTTTTTATTAGCTGAGTAGTATTCCATAGTGTAAATGTACCACAGTTTCTTTATCCATTCTTCTACTGAGGGACACTTAGGCTGTTTCCATGATCTGGCTATTATGAATAAGGCTGCTATGAACATGGTTGAGCAAATGTTCTTGTTGTGTGGTGGTGCATATTCTGGGTATATTCCAAGGAGTGGAATAGCTGGGTCTTGAGGAAGCCTTATTCTCAGTTTTCTGAGATAGCGCCAGATAGATTTCCAAAAGCAAGGGAGAATGGGGAAATAGAAGGATCCAGAGGGTCCTAGAAACCTACAAGTAGAACATTATGATGGGCAGATCTGGACCCAGGGGTCCTGCTCAAACTATGGCACCAGCCAAGGACTATATGTGCAATAAACTTCGAACCCCTACCCAGATCTAGCCAATGGACAGGACACTCCCACAGTTGAGTGGAGAGTGGGGACTGACTTTCACATGAACTCTGGTGCCCCATATTTGACCATGTCCCCTGGATGGAGAGGCCTGGTGCCACTCAGAGGAAGGATAGCAGGCTACCAAGAAGAGACTTGATACCCTATGAGCATATACAGGGGGAGGAGGTCCCCCTCAGTCACAGTCATTGGGGAGGGGAGTAAGGGGGAAATGGGAGGGAGGGAGGAATGGGGGGATACAAGAGATGATATAACAATTGAGATATAATATGAATAAATTAATAAAATATAATAATAAAAAAGACTGTGAGAGCACTGTATCACTTCCTGGTTTGGCAAACCAGTGTGACTCAAGGCACAGTTGGCAACAAGGGAGATCAACAGATGATAGCTCTGCTTGTTTCACAGAAGATTTGGGGCAGCAATGAATAGTTTGGTAGACAGGTGTGTTAAACATGGCAACCCTGGAAGACAGGCAAGGGAGATGACAAACATTCTCAGCGAGTCAGTCTGTGCCTAGGTAGGTTCTGTTATTACGGAAGGTTCTTGATTTTGAATCGAGGAGAAGTTTGTGCTGGTTATAAAATCAGCTTAAAGTCCTGGCTTTGCTCCAGAAGACTGGCACAGTGACAAGCCATATCTTGAGGAGAAGCCAAGAGTGGCAAAGAGCTCTTGAGTAATGAACTACATCAGAGCTTTCTATGACAGCAGTAAAATTGTAGATGCAAGGACACCTGGGTGACAGGGCCCAGTCAACAGTGTTGATCACCAATGTGCAAAGAGTATAATTACCTATTTATAATAGCAAAACATTTGTAAAATATAGAATACCCAATGCAAAAAGAAAAGTCACATAGTACAGGTTCACATATGGAGGTGTTAAATAGCCATTGTAAACAAACGGTTCTGAAAAATACTTACTGGCCTGAGATAAAAAGTTAAGCGTAGAAGTGAAAAGAATACTTGGCAGTATTTATGAGTCCATCTTAACTTAAATAATGTATGGGAAGAAAAAAATGACTGGAAGGAAATTAGTAAAATATCAATTATAATTATCAACAGATGATAATAATTAAAATCATTATTTAAAGTAATAATTTTGAAAATAGATGATTTTAAAAATATTCCATAATGACCTGACTCCAATAGTCCTAAATTGAGATTGGTGGTGATTATTGGAAAGAAAAGAGAACTATGGTATCTTTATGGTGGTCTAAGACACCCCTATTGAGTCCCTGTAATCAGTTCTCTTTATTTAATTTGTCTATGGCCAATGTATCATATGACTAGAGCTCTGAGGAGAAAGAGTGAGAGGAACATTAAAGAGATATGCTCAAGAAGCAAGGCAAACAGAATTAAAAACAAGCTGCTGACCTACTCTTTGCAATATACTCACCATGGTTCAGGCATCCTTTTAGCAATTTCTGGTTTAAGAAAGACAACCAAGAATGTTAAATTCATGCTGGATTAATTTGTATTAAATGTTATCCCTCCCTTCTTCAAATACTCTCATGTAGAACAAGGAATTGAAAAAAAATTAATAAACAAATACACAGATGCAAGTGTGTGTGCACATGTGTATTCCATCCTCATATAAAGTTAATTAATCAAGAGAAAGTTAAAATTTAATTAAAAATTTTGTCACTAATTCTGGCCCTAGTGATAAGGTGGAAGAATATAATGGCTGTCACCTGTCTGTCTGTTGGTTTATCATTAATTAAGCCCAGCTGGTGAAGGCATCCTTGACACTCAAGTGCTGAGAAGCGGCTTAGATATTGTTACCATGGGTGCAAATTGAGGTCCCTGGAGTCTGAAAATCCGTTCCATCCATGTTCCATCTTAGATGCTGGCATCTGTAAAACCCAAATCCCTTTGTTAAGGCTGATATAAAGACCTGAAAAAAATAACAAACATCACTTCTCAAAATAATTGTTTCAGGATTTCAAAGATGTTTCAGCGGTGTATAGAAATCCCTGCATATTCCTCATGCTCTTGATAGAATCCAGCAGGCTTAAGAAGCTCACACTGTACTAACAATATCTCCTTCTCAGAGAAATATTGGAGTGTGGAGCTGGTGGGAAATCTATCCGTAATCTTGGTTTGGGAATACATTTATAAATCAGATTTTCTGATGCCCCCTCCTCCTGTCCTTTTGTTTAAAAATAATTAGCCCTGCCCTACATTCAATTACACTAGGTGGAGAGAGAGCCTATAAGGAGAGCTGTTCTCAAAAAAGGTCAGCTAAAGTCTAGTAGGTAGAGCTATGAATGTTCTAGAAAGCAAAAGAACATAACTCCAATTCAGATATAACTTTGAACACACTCTACATCAGGTTTGTATCTAAGAGTGTAGAATTATTACTCCTTAAAAGGCCAAATAGACTACCATAGGAAGAAATAAGTCACGCAACAGCCATTTTGTAATTTCATCCGGATTGTTCTTTTTGAGTTATGTGTGTGTGTGTGTGTTATATGTGATATATATGTGTGTGGTTTGTGTGTGTGTGTGTATGTGTGTGTGTGTGTGTGTGTTGATGGGTTTTTTTAAGGGAGTCCATATTTTTTAATAGAACCTCACCATAATGAAGTAATGCTCTATATCCTGTCCTCAAAACAACCAGTCTTGTCTGTCTGCCTTTTATTAGTATAAATTCCATGACTCAGCTTTAATTGTCACCCCCAATAGCAAAGAAATGAGATGAGTGAGAGAAAGATCAACGCTAATCTTGTACAGCTTTTGGAAAACTCAGTTTAATATGCTTCTGTGGGTTTTAATTTGGAGTGTTTGTGAAATATATCACATTTTATATTTGTGCTAATGGAAAGGTTTTAAATATTGGGTGAGAATCTAAACAATTGAGTGTTTCTGGTGATTTAGTATTCTATTGTATGTCTCTCCTGTCCTTGACTTTTTAAAGTTAAAGCGCATTCACAAGTAGAACAGATTTTTGATGACAATAAATAAGCTTGCTGGAAAAGCATGTGTCCATAATAATAAACTGTGACCTGTTTGGTCACTGAATTAACAATGCTGAAGCTTTACCTAATCTACTGGCATTCAAACCCCAAACTATCAAGTGGAGGCAGATAAGAGGCGCATTCTAGCATGGACAGCAGGATGTGCATCAAGAATAAACCAGGGTTTCCTTTACCTGAGCTCCCCATGCCCTTGGAGAGAATCTGACCTGTGAGTTAGTCTCTAGAGGTTTTCAGCCCTTGACAACCATTGCTAATCTATCCCTCCTATTGTAGAATCCTTTCTGTGAGCTAAGATGCCACCAGAGGCATGAGGATGGCTAGTGCTAGAAGTAGAACAAAGCACTGTGAGATCTTCACTTATACTTCAAGATCTGTCTAGAAAGGAAAAAGAATTCAATAAACTATGTAGTTTACTGATGCTACCCAGGGAGAAAGTGTCAGCAAAAGTAATAATATTAATAAGCCACCATAATATGCATTCAAGCATAATATCAAGTCTCCGAATTATTCTACTTCTAATCTTTGGTTTAAGAGAATTCTAGCCCCACTGTTTAGAAGTTAGTGCTACACTTGTCTACATGCATCACAATTGTGCACAAATATGGCACAATGTACTTGAGGACAGTGTTTTCCAATTGGCCTGGCCCCTCAGCGAGTTTCCAAATCAACGCTATGCATTGCAACTTCCCTATTTTATTTTTAAATGGAAGATGCTGTACATCAAGTGATTCTCTGAGTGCATCTCATTTCTGTTTGTCTGTTTGTGAACTTATGTCTTAAGTCGGGATGTGAGTTAAAATTTTAAGCCAGTCCCATAGAAGTTTATTTCCGTTTGACTTTGGCAATAATGAGTTGCACTTTTTTAAAGTTTTTCGTGGATTCTAATTTTCAAAAGAGAAATGTATATTATGTGACGAACAGAAGTGAGGTGGTGGGTCTTACCCACTCTTGTGTCTGTTTATTTGTTATCATCTGCAATAAAAGGGGATTTGAGAATTTGGAAGGTGGCTCAGTTAATGAGGTGCTCACCTTGCAAACACAAGGACCTGAATTTGATTAACACCTATGTGATGGAGCATGCATGTAATTCCAGTACTTTGAAGAGGGAAGACAGGGACAGATAGATCCCTGGCCACCCAGGGAGTGTCTGCTGCTTTCTTGCCTTCTTCTCTTGCCTGCTATTAGAGTCTAAATGGCAATGACTGAAAAGAGAAACAGAACAATATATGGTCAATAGATTATGGCTTTTACTGTTAGACAACTAAGCAAGAGTTGTCTGTTCTGTAAAGAAAATCCCAAGGTTCTCTGAGAAATTCATGGGATGCATATTTGACTCTTGAAACTGTGAAATCTTCATGATATCTACGTGGGGGATGTAGCCACATACCTTGGATTTTATGAATTAAAATGAAAGTGCGTTCATGGGACTATGCAATGAGTGTAACCCCTTCCAGAGGTTATTGCAAATAATTCAAGAGCAGACTTCATGATATCTGGGAAATAGACTACCCTGCATATAACAGAATGCTTAATTTTATTTTTAATGTGTATTTAAAGATGAGGGTTTATTATGAACAGGAGGCTCAACAGGTCAAACACATTAATGTAATTAAATTGCTGCTTGTTGAAGCGTGTTTTATTGCTTCTAATAAAAGTAAATATAAATACATTTTGTATGTTTGTGTGCACATTCTGAGGTAAGTCTTGTTTTTTAACACTATACTAGAAGAATATTTGAAATTAACCACTTAACTGATGAAGTATAATAACATAAAATTTGGCCTGAAGGGATGGTGATGGCTCAGTCAGTAAAGTGGCCTGCCACTCAAGAGGAATAATCTGAGTTTGATTGGCCATGGCCCTTGCAGAAGGCCAGGTTCTGTGACACATGCCTCTAACCCCAATGCTGTGGAGAGCATAGAATTTCACTGGTCAGCCACTCTAGTGGAATCAAGGGACTCCTGGTTCAGGGAGAGACTCTGTCTCAAAAACTAAAGGTGGAAAACAATCAAGGGAAGAAAGAGATCCAGTGTCACTGTTAGCACATGCACATACCTGCAACACACAGGCACACACCCTCACTAACAAGTTTAAATATACCACACAGACAAAACACATGGGAGGAGGGACGAAACAGAGATTAACATGTATTCTTTTAACCTCCAAGAAAGACACTGAAACAGCAGTAGTCTAGCTTGAGGTAACCAACAGAGATATACCTGACCATTAAAGAGAAAGTATCGTTGTGCTGGTGATGTATTTCAGTGGCAGAACATTTTGCTACCATGGGCAAGCTACAATACTGATGGAAAAATAAAACTTGGAAGTAGGAACATTACTGTCGAAAAAGTTGATTCGGAGTGCTTGGTCCAGGTGTGTTTTCACCGTTCTGAAATTCAAATCCAAATTATGTTCTTTCTCAATAAAGCCTGAGTTTATCATCCAACTGTCCATTTCTGTGGCTGTGTCGGCTTTTGTTAAATATACATGTTCCAAGGAAACAGTGTTTTCTCACAGAAATTTCTTACATACATTATTTTTCTAAACTGCAAGAATCCATATCACATGCCATCAAAGGTAGTTTCCTCATGTGTTTTGCGTACTTGAAAAAGCAGAAGAATACAGAGACACCCTCCCCAACCCTTTCTCTTTTATTTCTCTTAATATCCATATATTTTCTTGAAGGAAAAGATGACACTTTTCATCAAGTTAATAATCGAATCCATCAGACATTTCAAAAGTTCTGTCTCAACTTAAGTGTTTATGCCAAGTCTTTGCACTGATCACTAATTGCTGCTAGGTGGCTCTTACCATTGGCATGCAGAATTTGTTAGTCAGACATGTTCAATTGTTATCATTTTATTCCTGGGGCCATAACAAGCCAATCCCTCTGTCTAAAAGAACTACGCTTACCTAACATCTCAAAATTAAGTATTTGGAGTGGAATCGCTGCTTCTTACTTTTAGACACGGAGTCCATGTATGTAGTCCAAGCTGGACAAAAGTTGCTATGTCCAAAAGCTGATCTTAATTTCACAGCCCTCCTGCCTCACTCTCCTAAGTGTGATCACTGTGGGCAGGCACTGATAGACATAGAATTTGGACTAGAGTTATTATATTTGAGTTTGGGGGAAATTATTTTAACCATGAAAGCAATGACATAATTTTTACCTAAACAGTTTATTTTCACCCTCTTAAATTAAAATTACATTAAGTCTTGAGTTATAAAATCCTTAAAACATAACATATGCTTATTTCTTGTATGTTAAGTATTTTTTTTCTTCCTACTAAACATCAAGAGCCACTTAAGTAAAGACGAGAGATCCCTACTGAATATGCCTCTGACACGCTGACTTTAAGTGGTTCATGGTGACTTAAATCCGCTTGCCATAACAGCATCTTATTGACGTCCTCGTTTTATTTTCTTGAACAATCATTTTTTTTTTGAAAATTCACTGATGATTAGTAATTTTCTAGGAATTGTAGTGCTAGGACATTGTTAATACCAAGACACCAAACATTGTGTAGAAGAATCAATAATTTTTATAATTCACTGCGTGAAAGATCGATATCCATAATTTTAAAAAAAAAACAGCTCAGAGAATTTATTGAATTTAGCAATGAGTACACATGTGTACATGTATGTGTATGAAAAGACATGCAGTCATGTTATCAAATGAGAAAGGACAAGACAGTAAAATCATACATTACATAGTGATGTGTGACTGTGTGATGTGTGAACCAAGGCCATGTGGTCTGCTAAGCTGTTGCATCCAGCTTTGTGTGGTGAGCTGATGTCAGCAAAATCAAGTCATCTGACAATGTGCTTTCCACAGGCCAACCCTTCCTAAAGTAAGGCACGGCTATGCTCAGCTATCTAGGAAAAGACAATCGGTAGCCTAAAAATAAGAAGTAAAAATGAAATCAATTCTGAATTGAGTGGGGGGGATTAAAAATATCTTTAAATATATGTTTGAAGAGGTTGAATGTTTACTTACAATTTGGAGCAATAATATATTATGACAAATACTCCCCTTTCTTTAGCATGAGAAAAGGAGGCAAACAAAGAAGGAAGGAAGGAAGGGAGGAAGGGAGGGAGGGAGGAAGGGAGGAAGGAAGGAAGGAAGGAAGGAAGGGAGGGAGGGAAGAAGGAAGGAAGGGAGGGAGGAAGGAAAGAAGGGAGGGAGGAAGGGAGGGAGGGAGGGAGGGAGGGAAGGATGGAGGGAGGGAAGGATGGAGGGAGAGAGGGAGGAAGGAAGGAAGGAAGGAAAGAAGGAAAGAAGGAAGGGAGGAAGGAAGGGAGGGAGGGAGGGAGGAAGGAAGAAAGAAAGGAAGGAAAGAAGGAAGAAAGGGAGGGAGGGAGGAAGGAAGAAAGGAAGGAAAGAAGGAAGGAAGGAAGGAAGGAGCAAACACAATATGGCCTATGCTCTTCTGTCACAGAATGTGTCCCAAGATGATTGCATGTTATATAGTTTTAAACTTACAGGGCGTCTTTGAAAAATGAAGCATCAAAATCTGTAAACTGGTTCTTTGTAGGGTGGACTCATTTAAGCCTGAGACTTTCTCTCCCTCTATCAGTTGGAGTCCAATGCCCACACTTTATCTAGAGGTACCACCAATAAAATGTTAGCAGATGGGTGATATTGACACAGCTATCAGCAATCTGCAGATTCTCATTTTGAGTTGTGGCATCCTGAAATAAGTTGAAGCAGAAATAATATCCCTGGGATGAGAGATTTCAAAATCTTTTTATTGATAGATGAAGTACAGGACCAGATATTAGTAAGTGAACTAGTTGGCAGAGAGTAGAAATAGCAACCAGACTCCCAACCACAACAGCAAAAGAGAGAAAACAAGAGGACGGGAGAAGCCAGTGCTCTTTATTCTGTTTGGTGTGTTAAGCTTTGCTTCACCTTGGGCTCTTTCTTTGCTTTTCATTGGACTCGCCTTTTTGCTTTATTCTCTTTGGAGCTTTGTAAGGAATTATCAGCATTAAACCCTTCGGCAGTGCTTGCTGGGAAACCCTGAGAGGTCAGCGATATGAGCTAGCATAATGACATCTTCCTGCCTGGTACAAAGGCAGCATTCATCATCATTTAAGCAGACATCCGATGCTGCTAGACAAAACCTCAGCCACAGATCACATCAGCGTCCCATTACAGAAGCAGCCCTGTCCCAGTGTCCGCTTGGAATAGGAATCTTGAGGCTGGGCTGGATGGTGGGGTTGCCTTGCTCAAGCTTCAAGGAAAATTAAATGCACTAAATCAGCTGGTTAATTATCTGTGTCATTGACCTTGGAGCCCTAATGGGAAAATGTATTTCAGACACTGCATGCCTGTAAACAAAGAATTATAAGGTGTGGTGCCCGTTGCATAATTGACAGGCTGGAGAATGTTTAGATAGCGTTCAGTGAAACAAGCCACCTACCTCAGAGCAAACATCTTTCCCCTTTATGACATTTGCTTTGTTCCTCTGAATCATATCTTCTTCAGTTTCCCCCAAAGTGATAACGGTGTGTCTTATAACTTCATTTGTCTTTAAAGTTGTGCTTGCACATCAAAAGCTGCTCAGAAAGCTTCTCCTGTCTCCTAGCTGTCAGACAATCTTCTACATTTCCGTAACCTTGCCAGAAGCTGGAGTCCTTAGATCCTTGCTTCGCTGTGATAGGAACTATCATCAATGAAGAAAGAGACCGTAATGCACAGTGCTACCGTCCATTCAGTGACCTAACAAGCTAAGTCATCACTGCGGCAAGTCCCACGGGCAGCGTGCTGTGGCTCCAGAGTGAAATGGGAAATGTAGGCATGGAGATGCAGAGCCCTACTCACCTTTCATGAAGCAGGCATCAGTAAGTATCAGCCACGCTCATCAGTGACCATTCACTGAGCGGTGAAGCATGGCTCATGGTGATCTTCCACCTCAAGGGAACCGTGTGGCCCTAACTACACACACAAGAGTCAACAGCATCATAGAAGTCTAAATGCTTGTCTTCCACTCCTTGCCAAAAAAAAAAAAAAGTTTTAAAATCAGATTTCATGGTTTTCTTAATATGCGTGCCTATATTAAAACCATAGAGAGAAGGCGCATTGCAGCCAAGAAAAGGACATGATATTCCTGATAGAACAGTAGTACCTAACATGACTAGTTCTGTATCATCATTATCTTCTTATCTTGTCTCCAACCTTCCATGCCTGGTCCATTTATAACCCCTCTTTATCCCACCACAGTCCTCCCCTTGTCCCTGAGACTATGTGGATCTGGAGGTCTTCCTCCGGCTCTTGAATGGGGATGAGATTCTGCAGCTGCTTGGTTTAGTGTCCCTTGTGTAGGGAAAGCCAGCCATTTTATTGGTCCCTTCGTTGTATTCATACTTATTCACTACATCACTATTCCTTGCTTCATTTAACTCATAAGACAGCAGCGCGTCAAAAAGAAAGGAAGGAAGAGAGACTGAAAGAAATGGGGAAAGAAGAGGAAGAGGACAGAAAGCAGAGACAGACGGAAAGGGAAAAGGAGGAAAAGGGAGGAAGAGACATGGGGAGGGAAGTGGAGAGGGGCAGACGTAGAGAACTGAAGGACCTTGGATCCTAGAAGGAGATTAGACCTGTGGTAGCCCCTTACATACACCAAGATTTCATTCTCATACGCAGGATCCGAGACAGTCTTATAGAATGTTCTGGAACAGACTAACGTCCAGCTTTGAGAGAGAACCTCTCTGGTCTCAGGCTGATTCCCAACCAATGTCTGTACCAAGAGCACTTTCCTGTGAGTGGAAGCACTCAACTCCAGAAGAAAACAAGTCCAGAATGATCCAAGGAAAATAAGGCTTAGAGAGGAAAAATAAATCCTTAGTTTCTAATTAGTACGAGAACTTCATATTACATGTTTTAGACTGTACCCCCAAGATTTTCCAAACATACTCAGCTTCTCTGAGCTTCAGGCTTTTACTTTAAAGACCTGTACCTAATAGCTATGTACTTGCCCCGTGGAACAGAGAGAAAAGACACAGGCATCACATGAGATTGTGCATGAGACAGGATGTCACTGAGAGCAAAATGCTAACTAAATTCGAACAGGTGGAACAATGGGTTTTCTCTTATAAAGAGTCATTTGAGCACTTTTGACATTTGGGGACAGCTTCCAACACCTCCCACTTAGTGCACACAAGAGCAGCTCTCTCCTCCTGGTAAGGCTCCTGAGCTCGCTTGCAGGATGATTTGGTTATGGGTTTGGAGATGGAGATGTTCACTTAGGCTCCAATATTCTGTAATTATGAAACCTGGGTCCCCCAGATCCCACAACCGGGGCAGGCAGGCCAGGCCAGAAAATCCACTCAGGATGGTCACAGATTGAATTGGTACTCCCCTCCCCCACCCCCGGCCCCCACAGAGCTGCTCTGGATATGAAGGAGGAGACAGTAGCGAAACTTAAAATGCACAACACTCTTTGTTGTATATTATTTTATGAGAGTGCAGTTAGGAATCTCTAGAACTGAGCCTAACAAAGGGAAGGACTATGAGACTGGTAACAGGGAGGGCCAGACAAAAGCCTAAAATACAGCTGTAACGCGAATGTTCAAACATGAAGAGGGAGGAGAAACTATTTAAAAATGCAAAGCAGGAGGAGACTGTCTCCCGTGATATGTATTGGTGACAGGTAAGGCGGGCGGGCCATCATATCACCTCAAGCATGGAGAATTGTGCTATCGCGTTAATTACTCTCTGTAGTGGCTCTCTGAGCTCTGGACTATTTAAATTCGGGGATGAGGGGGTGCTAATGGATATGGCATTGTAGATGGAGTGAATTAGTGGCTCCCGCTGTGTTGCTGTCTGAAAAGGGTTTGAAATGGTAACCCACAGACTGCCTGCACCTCCTGCTTCCACTGTTCATTCAACCATTTGTTTCTATTAGAAGCAAAGCAACTGGGGTCATGTAAAAATCCAGAAAGGAAAGTGAATGTCAGTGGGACACTTTGGGGAGATTAACATGTTTTGCTGCAAGGCTGTTTATAGCCCGCGTTATTGTGTGCATGGTCAATAAAACTCTGAACAGCTTGTATTTGGAAAGGAAACCCTGTGTCTGTGTCCCTTCAAAACGTCCAGATCAAAGTTGCTTTGAATGCTACTGGGTTTTGTTGGGGGCTTTTTCTATGGGGAAGGTGTTTCAAAAAAAAAACATATTTTCCACAAAAATTCCATTTGACAATTCAGGTGCCCCATACTATGCCTTTGCCCTTAGCGGCTCTCATCTGTCCAGCCAGGGTTTGCACATGCCCATGAAGCCTAAGCAAGCACTTCAAACCTCTGCACAGTGACTCATGAAAACCTAATCCAACAACAGAATGGCTCTGTACATTGCAGGAGAGGCCCTCTGTGAAGAGACAAAGCCCAGGTCTCCCGGAAGGAGGCCGAGGATCAGTGCTCTAGAGGAAAAGCATCCATAGAAGGGCCACTCTTTGCCCCTGTCACACCTCACAAGCTTACTTTTCCCCTCTTTGTGTCATCTTTCTTAACAACCTTATAAATCATCACACCAGTACTCTACCTTTAAAACTGGAAATAACACAACCAGGACAAAAATAGTCTCCTCTGTGTTCCAGACTGCACGTATACCCCCACCCCCTCCGCTGCCTTCCAAGCCTCAGCCGGTGAGGCAAAATCTCTCTGCTTCACATCTTTGCATTTTTATGTGAATTTTGCTTTGGCTAGGCTCCCCAGAAATCAAAGCCTAAGGCAGAAGCTTATGTGTAGTATTTTTGTAGGAAGTGCAATCTCCAAAAAAGTAGGATTAAAGAGCAAGAAGTATGAAAAGAAATAGAGTGCAAGCTACTACAAGGGCGAGTTACTTCTCCCAAGATGGCCACCATTAGGGATCCGCCTCTCCGATTGCCAGTTGCTAGATCTTGTGGGACTGGTGTCCAAAAATGCCATACGACCAGCTGTAACTTCAGACAGTGTCTCCAGGGAAGAGTAAGAGTTTAAAGGAGGCTTCTATTCCTCCTGGTCAAAATTCACTTCATGGAACGAGTGTCCTGAACTTCTGTGAGATATACAAGCGTTGCTCTGAGCGGGTCCCAAATCATCATTTTTCCTTGAGTTCTTATAAGAATAGAAGCTTTGAGGCATGAGGTGGGAGGTGCTTAGTACAATGACACATAAGGAGCTATTGGGTACCACTCACCTGAAGTGATATTGGCCTGACTCCCCGTGGAGTTAGTTACAAAATAGTGGCTAGGCTAGCGCAAATGACCAGGGCCAGGAAATAGACAGAGGTGGGAGGACTTAAAGATAGATCTCTTACAGTCTCCATTTCCCCATAGAATGGCACTGATGGCCCTGTTACAATAGACTTGGGGCCCTAGAGATGCCCTGATAGAGAAACCACCCAGTGAAGAAGGAAGCCAGCCTCAGGATCTGAGAGCTAAAATGAAAAGGTTGATTAAGTGAACTGAAACTCCTCCTATGCCATTGGTCCTGGGGACATGGCTGCTATGAAGCCTCCACCCTCTGATCTAAATCCCTTAGGCTCAGCAAGCCCCGGGGGCTTTCCTGTATAATTCATCTGCCAGGCAGGCTGTCCTGGGATTTCATCCCTGAGAATCTGGTTATCCTTTCCTGTTCCTGTGCTTAAGGCAGTCAGTCTCTGACGTATAGTCCTCATCTGGCAGCATACACACAACAAGAAGCACTCTGTTGACTTTTCTGAATCCTGTGCCTTCCGTGAGCCAGGGTAATTGTTCATGTGTTTTGTTCATATCTCCTGGATCTTAATAGGCATGATTCCTAACCTAGTGGCCTGAGATGCCCTCTCTCCTTCATTGTGCTGCAGCCCTCCCAGGCCCTCATGACAGCTGAGATCAAACAGGCAGAGGCAATTTATAACAGCTCCTCTGTTGGTCCCTAGCATGCTCCCCTCAGAAACCACAGGCCCCTATGAAATGGTCCCAGCCCCAAGGCCTGGAGACTGGAATGTCTAAGCTGGTAGAAACCTAAGCTTGCAAGAGACTGAAGCACAAATTGCTTAGGTGGGTTTCTAGGTCATAGATGGTTGGAGGTAGCCAATCCTCTTTCCCCTTGGTTTCCAAGCAAATACTGTTCCCTATCCTAGTTTCCTTTCTATCACTAAGATAAAAGGGAGCAACTTAGGGGAAGAGTGGATTTATATCTTACAGGTTCCAGGCCATCATTGAAAGAAGTCAGGCCAGGAGCTCAATCAAGAACTTGAAGCAGAAACAAAGGAGGAAGTGTGCTTGCTGGCTCACAGACCCATGCATAGATAGCTTTCCTATGTAGTTCAGGATCATTTGCTCAGGGAACGATGCTGCCTACACTGGACCAGACCCTCCTACTTAATTAATAATCAAAGATGACCCACTCCCCACCCGCTACCCCCCACAGACATGCCTATTGGTCAATCTGATCTGGGCCACCCCTCAATTGAGAACCCCCTTCTCAGATGACTCTAGGCTGTATCAGGTTGACAATTAAAGCTAACCAGGGCATACCCAAAGTAGTGTCCTAGCTGAATCCTTAACTGGTCATTTAATGGTGGTAAAAGGACGACTGTAGCTAGGTAAGGTGTCACAATCCGCGCTTCCACAATCTGGCTGCTGTACTTCCTTTGTTTCTGAGACAACCTTATATGGTTTAGATACGTAGGCTGATTCTCTGAGCAGAAGGAAGAAGAGTCATTCATGGTGAACATGTTGAACAGATTGCTGCCTCCATTAGGTTGCAAGGCAGCTGCTTTGCATTCTACAGGTGCCTGGCTGCTTTGTGTAAGAAAGGATGCCCTGACATGGAGAGTGGGGTACCTAGTAAGAATGGGAGCTGGACCAGCCATTGCAAGAACACATGCTGTTGTCCTTAGGTTTGATCTCCATCCCTGTTTCCATAACTACTGTTTATGGATCTGCTATACCTGCATTGAGATTACTAAAGATACATGCTATGGAAATGAATCCTCCTGCTTATGTGTCTTGACAGCTTTCTCTACAGTGCATTCTCTCTGTGGAGCATGGCCATACAGCCCTCTACAAGCTTTGTGCCCACTCACCTATGCCCATTAACATCCGGTTTCTGTAGATTCCTTTGTGGTTGGTTTTCTAATTTTTCCCTCCTTGGGTTTCTGGTAGACTAACCAGTTCATTCAACAGACATACAAGATAGCTCACTTATCATAGGCCTGGCATTATGATGTGGGGTTAGAATATAGGGATTAAAGCTGTGGCCCTATTTTTAAATACGTGGTCCAGCAGCTGATCATTCCAAATCTCGGCATTTCTCCCAGGCTGGAGGGGAAGAGGGTAAAGAATAAATAACTTTTTAAGCCAGATCTCAAAGGTTAGATAGGAGTTGGTCAAAATAAGTTGATGGGTGTGGGTGGGTGATGATATGACTCAGTGGGTAAAATGTTTGCCATGCAAGCCTGGTGACCTGAGTTTGATTCTCCACAATGCATGTAAAGGTAGCAGGATAGAACCAGTTCTATAATGTGTGCTGTGGCACATGCCTATGCTCAAATACACAAAGAAAGAAAGAAAGAAAGAAAGAAAGAAAGAAAGAAAGAAAGAAAGAAAGAAAGAAAGAGGAAGAAAGAAAGATGGACGGACGAAGGAAGGATGGAAGGAAGGTTGATGGAAAAACCCCTCCTCCTCAATAGAGAAATCCCTATATCAAGGCCAAGGAGTGGTCCAGCACATGAAGAGAACTGCAGTCTGCCCTGTTACTTGCAGAAAATGTACTACATAAAGGCAAGTGGCTAATAGATTACATGGTACCTTTAATTACCATAAGGGATTTGCTCCTGGTTCAATAGGTAACATCAATTCACTGTAGAATTTTAAGTATGCTTATCCTAGAATTACCTTCCAGTAATATGTTCTAATTGCTTTGTGTCAACATGGAGACAGATTATAGTGTTACTGAAGCTGGCCAAGCAAAGGATGATAAAGATTCGAGCAAGCAACATGGCTACTGAGGGTGGTAGCTTATAAAGGAAGTGTTCCCCAAAAGTTCATGTGACAAAAGCATGGATCCCAGCTGGTAGTTTTACTGAAAGATGGTTCAATAGTGAAGGCTTTAACCTCACTAAGGGGTTACTCCACTGATAAGTTCATAGATGGATGACTTACTAGGAAATGGGGCTCTAAGAGAGGAAGTACATCCTGAGGTCATATCTTACCCCGAGCCTCCTTCTGCCCACCTCCTCCTGTTTCATGACTTCCATGAAGCAAACAATTTAGCTCCTCCCTATTCATTCACCATGATGTTTTCTCTAGCCACAACTCCAAAACAGCTGGGCCAGCCCACCATAAGCTGGAACCTCTACATCTGCAAACCAAAATGAGTAACACCCTCCGCCCCTCATCAAGTTGTGTCAGGTATACGTCACTGTGATGAAAAGCCTGGCACAGGGGAATACAGAAAAAGATATAATTTAGTGGCAGCTTTAGCAGGATTTTGTAGTCAGTGCAATAGTAAGATTGAGGTAAACAGGTGTTCTGACTAACTTGATGGTTTTCTGTCCCTAAAGAGATGGGATCTGGGTATAAAAGATTCAGGCTTAGCAGGAAAGGAGATACAATTAGGTCTGGATATATCAGCTCTCAAGTCTCATGGATATATTCAGCTGGGTGTTCTGGAAGGAAGCCAGATCTAGAAATATCAACTTTGACCTGAGTATATGAGATCACCCAGGTAATTGTCTAGAAAGAGAAGAAGAATGAATCATGAACAGATTTTTAAATAAATCTGATGTTTTAGGAGAAGGCAGACAAAGAGAACTCCCCCAGAAGGAAGGGATAAGAGGGGATTTAAGGAAGACCAAGGAAGCATTCTTAATGTCAGGAGGAAGGGAAGGTGATGGCTATAGAAAAACATAAGTAAATATATAAATCTGAATGCAGATAAATATGACATTATAGGGCAGGTTGCCCTGATTTTCTCAGGGACATGACAAGTAAGAGACATATGGTGGGTAATAAATATCTCACCAGTGAACTGTGGCTGGGAGTCAGCATGGAATAAAGCAGCCTATTGGAACCAATCTAGAGTACAAGTCTGAAGGATGTAGGGATGCTAGGAGGAAGGGGCTCCAGGGAGGTTTTAATGCTCTAGAATGGAAGAAGGGGATTGTAGCCAATGTGTATTTAAAGCAAACAAAATAATCACAAAGTGGAAATACAAGATTAAAGAGAAGTTCTAACACATACAAGTGTGTCAGGGAACTAGAGTCATAGACAGGCCAGAAGATGGAATGTGAAGTCCAGCTGGCTTGTATCTATGCATACAACTGCAGTGGTCTTTCTCCCCTACAGTGAAACCCCTTAGTGCCAGCTCTAATTCCTCATTTCTTCATTAAATTTTGTTGGCCCTATGTCTCCTATGCATTTGAATCTAGCTAAGTGAATTAGACTAATGTGTAATTGGACTAATTTGTGATAAGATATTGGTGGCTAAAGAGTGTTTGATACGTTATCCAGCTCAGGAAACAGACCAGTGATACTGACTTAAAACAGGAGCTCTTGGTCACCTCATGGTTCCCTTTTGAAACATAAGTCTCCTAGGCTCCCCACCCTCCATAAGTCCAAATTCGGCGGCTCTGAGATAAAGTGCGGGTGCCTGGACTTTTGCAAATATCTTCATTTACAAGGCAGGTTAATGGAGAGAGATGGGAGAAAGAGATGAGAGAGCGGCCTAGCTCCTCAAGTCAATAGCTTTTTTGTGTAATTGACTGTGATTGACCACCGTTCTGTAAAGCTTTCCTGATGCCCACTTTCTCACTGTGCTGCCACACTGCCCAACTGGAAATAGCCCTAGGAAGCCTCCAAGTCCCTTTCCTTTGGACAGAGCAGAATACATGGTGCAAGCCGTCCTATTGGAGACTTTCTCAGAGATTTAGAAAAATAGATATGGGAGCCACAGTTTACAGTGGTGTTGCCAACAGAGTGTAAACTTCAGGCTCTGTGGCCATGTTCCCAGGTCAGATGTTTGAGGGAGTTTACAAAATGAAGGCAAATATAGGGAAACAAAAATAGCAGGAGCTCCTGACTTCGGTTCTTGAAAGTTTGTATAGTCATGGGTACTGTCCAAGTACCCTTCCCATTTATAGGAGTCAGCAATATTGATTCCACTTACTTGATGCTAACAACATCCAGAGAGAGAGGAGAGGTGGAGGGGGTGGGGAGGCAAACGCGGAGACAGAGACAGAAGAAGAAAGGCGCGCACACACACACAGAGGATGAATAAAATTAGTGATGATAGATGATTGGTAGATAGATAAATAGATGATAGATATAGATGATATAGTATATAAATAGATTATAGATAGATGACAGCTAGATGATAAATGATAAATAAGATAGAGGATATACATATACATATATATATATATATATATATATATATATATATATATATATATATA
>OU015749.1:11359175-11375128 GCA_907169655.1 Acomys percivali
CCACATGTGTATGTGTTTGTGTATACATGCACTCCACAGAAGGCATCTGGAGGTCAGAGGGCACCTTGCAAGAGTCAGACCTTTCCTTCCACCATGTGGGTTGCTGGGACAGAACCAAGCTTGATAGAGTTCATGGCAAGCACCCTTGCATACCGAGCATCTAGACAGCTGTCATCTTTGCTTACCTCTCGCCACGCCTCACATGCATATAGTGGATCATGGTCTCAAACTGTGGTCACCTAACACTTGCCAATAGTAGAATATATCAATGGTTTCAGGAATAGGCACAAAATCCAGAAGCCAGAAAATTCTAGCTACTTCTGCCCTACTTTCTCTGCCAAGGTCTTTTTCTACATAGTCAATTAAGCAACTGTAGCATATGGGCAGTGCAGTGCCAGACACAAAAATGAGAGCCATGCACGTCACAATCGGAAACCCTGAGTCAAGCCAGGGCCTAACTCGAGGGGCTACCAATTTCTTTATTCGAGAGCCACTTTCTTTGTCTTTCTACAAACATTCCTGGTTCTTCTTCTATGTGCAGTCCTTTACCTTTTCTTCCTCCTTCCTGCCCTGTGTCTTTTCCTTGGTTTCTGTTAGGAAGCATGGAGCCAAACCCTAAAGGTAGCAAACATCTATTTTGGACATCTAATAGGATTTAAATCCTTTAAATATTTTTTTTTAATGTGGAATCTAGCTTCAAAAGAACAGTAGAGCTTTCCAGCCTCACCCAATCCTATTCATATATCTGGGATAAAAAAGAACAAATGACCATGCAGAGCTGTATTCCAGCCATGCTTTGTGTGGTTGCCAGGGTCACAATAAAGTAGAGAACTCTGGGGACCTTATCCCATCCTGAACTGAGACCATGGTGTATGATAACAGGAGGGAAACTCTTCCAAATCACGGAACTCCCACAGCCATAGCCTCTGGTATTTGCCAGAGCTGGTGACACCAGTATCCTGAACCACGCACATCAGCATAACTCTAATTAGCTTAGCCTGTCAGTGGTATTAAGTTGGAGTTATTACGGACTCCAGTAACTGATCCACTTGGGGCTCAGCAGATCTCAGTAAGCAACATGCCTGTTGATAAAACATTCCCTTCTCCCCAAGTCACCCCAGAAATGCTAAGAAAGCAAATAAGTCCACCAAAGAGAACATTTCATGAAGACAGTTTTGAGGTCTGTCTTAGGATTCTTGAAAGAAGCAGAAACAGTTGAGAAAGGGTGGATTTCTTGTGAGAAATTGGCTCATCTGATTGTAGAAGCTGAGAAATCCCCAAATCCAAGACCTATCATCTACAAGCCAGAGCTCCAGGAAAGCTGACAGTAGAATCGAGTCCCAACAGGGGGCCAGAGAACCAGGGACAGTTGATAGCATATGAGATGAAATGTTTCAGCTAAACGTAAGATAGGGAACAAATACTTCCTCCTACCTCCTTCTATTGCCATTGGTTATATTCAAGTCATTGTTTGAATTAAGGGATGCCTGCCTGTGGCATCAGTGAGGACCGTCTCCTGAGTGCACCACTTAGAAAGTTCATCTCTGTTGGAAGTGCTCTCTCAGAGTCTCCAAGAAGCATGGCTGGATCTGGACACCCTGTAGCCAAGTCAAGTTGACAAAGAGTTAACCTTCAGAGGGTCCTCCTCTCCCTCGCCAACAAACATTACTAACAGGATACTCACAGAGTGGTACCCTGTGTCGTCTCTGTGCCCTCAGGTTCTCATCTTGAATGCTTTACTTCCTGAAGTAGGCCTTGAGGCTTCTTGGCTCCCATAACCCATGCTCATGACTGAACGGGGAATTTATTTGGCAAAAAGATTTAACAGGCATGAGGCTGGATGGCTGGAGTTGAAGTAGGAACTCTGTGTTGATTGCCTTAGCGTTGCTATGATATGACATCTCACTTGAAAGGTTTATCTGGGCTCACAGTTTCAACAGATTAATATTAGCACTGGGGAGGCATGTAGGAGGGGCTGCATCACAGATATGGGAGTGTGAGGCGGTGGCTGTTCTACATGGCACTGGAAAGGCAACAGGGTTCAGACCAGAGCTTGAGGTAGCTATAACCCTGAAGGGCTTGCCACTATTTACCAACCTCACCACCTAAGGGCTCCACAGACTTTAGATAGTACCATAAGCTAGGTATCCTGCCACTGTCTATACCTCAATCCTGTCATGTTACCTGAAAATGGGAGGGATCCTGGGCCAATATGTGCCTTCTTCCTTGTGCCCTTATCTCTGCTACCAGACTTCATACTAGCAGTGTTGGCTCTATTCACCAAGGCACTTGATCACTCCAAAAAACATTGCAACTAGAAGTTCTTAATTATGTGTGTGTGTGTGTGTGTGTATATATATATATATATATATATATATATATATATATATAGTTTTCAAGCTAAATTCTCCTGCACTTGCACAATGAGGCTTATGAAGGATTATTTTCAAATATAAAACTCACATTATGTATTTGACTTAGGTTTGAACTGTAGCCAATCCTTTCCCCAGTGATCAGTAGAGAAGCCTGCGTAGTGCACACAAACATCCTCAGAAGCTTGAAGATCACTGCTAATGGAACCCTAGCCTCTCAACTTTGAATTCAGGTTTTTTTTTCTAGAGCATCTTAGACATTGGACTTTTCAAAACTCCCAGCTGAGACACAACTCTCCCATAATTGCCACCATCCCCCAGAATTTCATGCAAAGGAAAGTAAACCATCACTTTCTACCTGTTGGCTGTGGCATCATTCAAGGTGGTCTATAACTAAAAGTAACTTGCGTGTGCCACTTCTCTCATTGTTATGACCATGTGTCTAATAAGCAGCAAATAGAAAGGAGGGAAAGTTTGCATGATCTCACAGTTTGCGGAGGTACAGTCTATCATGGCGGCAGGAGCTTGGGGCAGCTAGTCACATTGCTTTCATACCCAGGAGGCAGAGAGTGATGAATGCTACTGTTCAGTCACTGTCTCCTATTTACTCAGTCTGAAAGCCTAGCTCAGGGAATGGCACCACTCACAATTAGGGGAAATCTTCCTACTCCCAACTAACCTAATATATAGAACCCTTCACAGGTATGTCTAGAGGTTTGTTTCCATGGTGAGTCTAAATCCTATCTGGTTGACATTGAATACAGACCATCACACAACCTAAATTTCTTTGTGGGAATGGATAGATAAATACATGGCCTGCACATACAACAGAATACTATCCAGCCCTAAGAAGCATGGCAGCCTGTTGTTTGTAGCATAGATGGATGTGGAGATCACTATATTACATGAAGTCACACCACGTAATCTCACTTACATATGGATCTTACAAAGGTAATTTCACAGAAGCAGGGAGCAGGGTGGTGTTTTCTCATAGGGTAAGAATAGTAAATAGGGAGGGAATAAGGGATTGCCAAGACATTGGCCAAAGGATAAGAAATGTTAGACAGGAATAGTGAGTTTGGGAGAGCCATTTAACAGCGTGGTGATCATAGCTAACAAAACATGTGTCATTAAAAGTGAGGGAAACTAAAGTTTAAATGTTCTCCCCACCAAGTCAGAGGTATGGGAGGCCATGTGTATGCTGTTCAGTCCATAAAGCGGAGGTTCTGTGAAGGCAACATGTAGGCGTCATCGCTGCCCCACAGTCTAATCGCCCAGCTACTTCATCTGTGCTTTTGTTTTGGCACTGTTGAAACCAGGACAGTAATAGCTCCTCACAGTTCATAATAGCTATGTGGTCATTTGAAAAAAAATAATGCATAAAAACCTCCAGACCATCAGAATAGCAGGAGGAATGAAGATTCCTTTGAGCCTAGAGATTTCTAGTCTGGAGTGTGTAATGGAACCAAGAAGGTTGACGTCAGCTTCCATGATGAGTGGCTTTTTATGAATTAGGTCTGGGTGGTAAGAAGGCTTCAGTTGTGATTTCCCTTAAGAAAAGCCCCTATAAGAGACTAATTGTGTTCAAATGAAGTTACTGGAAGGTACAGGGATAGATGTACGTGCAAGTGTGTGTGTCCCTGTGGAGGAAAGCCTTGAGTATCCTTTCTCAGGTGCCATCCCTACCTATCTTTCTTTGCTTTTGAGACAGGGTCTCATGCTAGCCTAAAACTTGCCAAAAAAGCCAAACTGAGTGGCTAGTGAGCCTGAGTGTCTGCCTTCCTTTGCTTGCTCAGCACTGAGATTAGGAGTACATACCACTATGCCCATTGGGGGTTTTACTTGTTTGCTTGTTTTGTTTTCACTTTTAGGCCATTTCTAGGACTAGGATTCAGGTCCTCATGCTTGCTCGGCCAAAACTTAATTGACTGAGCTGTCTCCCACCCCCCTGACAAACTTTCTGTATGCTGTGATTCAACTCAAAGAATAGAGTCAAATTAGCAGAAAACAAATGGCTTCTTGTTATTTACAGGAAGTCCAGAGAAGTAGAGGGATGGATGGAGAAACAGGGAAACATGTTGCCATAGTGACCAGGTAGTCTGCCATCTCCCTAGAGAGGTGGAAGAGCAAAATGTATTCTGGAGTTAAGCATAGTGAAAAAGAAAAATCAAAGCATAGTGGATGTAAACATTCCCCCTTGTCTCTGAAGAAAACATTTACAGTTTACTTCTTTCAAATATTATTCACCTGTAAGGCTGAAGGAGTAAAAATATGTTTTTGTCTCTTGTTTTGTTTTGAGACCAGATGTCACTATGCAACGCAGGCTGACCTAGGACTAAGATTACAGGTATGCTTACCTTAAAGCTATGCTTCCCAGCCCCTGACTAGAATTATGTTATTAAAACAAAGGAGTAGAGAGACATAAACCCACACAAAGGAAAGCATTAAAGTAAGAGCCATAGAGGAGTTGTCCAAACACTTGCCTTCGTAGTGAACTCAACACTTCAAAAAAAGAATCTCAAATTTACAAGTGAATAAGTCTTGTGGGGAGAAAGCGAAGATTAAATGGGATAAGAACTGTGTGGATTTGTGATAACTTTAATATGTGTTAAATATTCAGTTATAAAAAGTCCTCCCTCCTTGCATTTCTAATTATAAACTGGCATATTCATTTAAACATTGTCAGCAAGAAATCAGAATTCTTACTTTTCCATGCTTCAGCAGGAAGAAAGCCCTTAAGGTCTGATATCACACATACCGGGGGGTGGGGGGGGATCTTATTTTAAAGGTTAGATCAAGCCTTTCTCTGAAAACAAAGTATAATACTTTCTAGTCCTTAATGCCAGCCTAATGGCAAAGGTAAAGGTTTTTTTTTCATGCTATTGTAATGAATTGATTTTCATCTTGTCTTTATTATTATTATTATTATTATTATTATTATTATTATTAGTTGTTGTTGTTGTTTTGAGACAGGATCTCTCATGAAGCTCAGGGTTGTGGTGAGATTCTGATTCTGGCTCTCCTGTTTTCCCATCTCTCAGGTGCTAAACTACAGGTGTGAGCTCCCATTATAGGTTTCTGTAGTGCAAAGGACGGAAGGAACCCAGGGCCTCATACATGCTAGGCAAGCACTCTTCCAAGCTGTGCTATAGCCTTTAAAAACAGAGCATACTTCACAGTACAGTAAAATAGAGGGACTGGAGAGATGCCTCAGCACTGGCTGTCCTTGCCAAGGACTTGGCCTCGGTTCCCAGCACCTACACAATGATTCACGGTCATCTGTGACTCTAATTCCAGGAGCTCTCATTCCCTCTCCTGGCTTCTTCCGGCAATGCATGCATGTGGTACACATACTGCCAAAGCTAGTTAAAGGGGAAATGTGGGTTCCTCTCTGCTTTTCCAATTCCCATTTTAAAAACACCATGTGTTGTCAGGAAAGAGATGTCAAGCTAGCTGGCTTCCCAGGAAGCCCTGTGAGGCCACTGCATGGAGAGGTGAGCCAAGATGCATGCAGTGCCCAGCAGAGATTCTGTAATTAATGGATTTTGAGCTTTGTGAAAAGTAGTCTTTGTCCGCACATAAAGAGAAGGCTTTATAGTTTCTGCCCATTGTTTCTATCGCTGCTCTCAATCAGCTGAGCCCGTTACATTCTTTTTCTTCCAAGATTAAGTACAGTTCTCGGTGGCTATATTCCTTTTTCCGTTCTGATCCCTTTTTGTAAGGGGATGATCAGAGCCTATGTGGGAAAAGTGGCATGGCAGAGCTAGCTTACACCTTAGAAGAATCTATTCTTTTCATTGGAAAAGCCACGCCTATCTGAATGGTTATGGGGTGCCCTAGCTGTTTACAAGATGAAACACTTTAGCCAGTGCGCTGCTGCTATGCTCTCTCATATTAGAGAGGCATTTCCCTGGGCCTGGTCTTCAGTATGAGTGGAAGAAAATGAAGATGAGGAGCAGGGAAAAGACTGCTGCAAAGGAGAATGTTAGAACAATTAAGCTATCTCCAGTAAAACAAAAAAATAAATAAATAAAATGGGAAACCCATGTGTTTTTATTAGCTCCTTCCCTTCTTACAGGGTGGCACTTCTCTATAAACTGGCTCGGTCATACCACATTGTTTGTAACATGTGTTATTATATGTTGTAAGCCACATTGTTTCTAATGCCCCGCCTTCAGTGCTTAGTTTATATTTAAAGTCTTTCAAAGTTACCCATCAAAATATCTTTTGAATGATGCCACGCTATCTTATTTCATAGATATAATATTGTGTGGTTAAAGATGGATATTTATGTAATCTCTTTGTTGGCTGTTTAAGCTTACTTGAGAACTCATTAATATATACCAGTGTACCCAAACATTTCTGTGAAGGTCTTAATGCACTAATATTCCAAAACTCTTTCACGGATACATATTTGTTCCTTAGCTTATCTTTCATATTTTAATGGCATATATACTTGTATATACCCAAAATATATGAAGTTTTCTTTTTCTACAAACAATATTTCCATTAATGCTTTGAGAATTTTATATAATGTATTTGATCTCATTCACAGCCATCGCTAGCTCCTCCCATTTTCACTCCTTCTTAACCATCCACCAACTCTACCTTCCCCTCTCTCAACCCCATCAAGTCTAATTTTCACTGTTCAAATACTCCTGGGTGTGGCACCTGCCCTGGAGACTCCCAGGGTCTCACCATTACAGAAAACTGGCTCTCCCTCTTATTGTTTGCAGTCATTGCTTTTGATTTAAGACTAACCTTTGTAATTGCTTTTACTTGAAAGCAGAGTTAAAAATCGCCCCTCCTGAGCCGGGCGTGGTGGCGCACGACTGTAATCCCAGTACTCGGGAGGCAGAGGCAGGTGGATCGCTGTGAGTTCGAGGCCAGCCTGGTCTACAAAATGAGTCCAGGACAGCCAAGGCTACACAGAGAAACCCTGTCTCGAAAAACCCAAAAAAAAAAAAAAAAAATCACCCCTCCTGTGGTTTTTTTCCCCCAGTTTTCTGTAGTTCTGTTGTTTACACTGCAGGGATAACTAATTTTGTTTCCAGCATGAAGTGAGGTCACAAAGTTTGCCCCTGCTGATATACTTCCTCCAACAAGACTCCACCTCCTAAAGGTTCCAGAACTTCCCAAACAACACCACCAGCTGGAGACCAAGTATGCAAAAAACAACACAAGCCTATGAGGGACATGTGTGTTCAAGCCATAGTACTATTGTGGGCAGGTGGCCGTTGTGTTGCTCGAATTATGTGGCTCAGAGCACCAACTAGTGCTATTCTCTAGTCAGGGAGCAGATGGACAAACAATGAGATTCTATTGCCCCCATCAGTTAACTATAATTGTGGGAAAGATGTGTTTAAAATCATGTTGCTTTTCCTTATAAATGGTCCACTCGAATTCCGTTTCTGGCTCTATCCCATCCTCACCAGTCTTCCTGATTGTCAGTAGCGAAGATGTTCTTTTCTGGTGAATAAGCAGCTACACGCAATGAGGCTCACCTGTACATTAACCACAAGAGTCACTTACAGTCTCTGCACTACGCTTTCATCACCTGAAAAGAGAAGTGAAAGCAGAGTCTGCCCTACACACTTAGTAGGCCATGGTTCAACACAGGTCCTACACCCATCCACTGGGCATCTCCACACAGTGGAAACTTTGTGCCCAACATGTCTTACCAGGCCTCTTCCTGGAGAGGAAAACATATCAAGGGTATCTGTGGAGCGGCTGTTGTATTTCACAGCAATAAGAAGTGAAGAGCCTGGAAATGCATAGCAATTTGTCATAGGAATTTTATGACTGTTAATCTAATTTTCCTTTTGATGGCTGAGTTACATTTTTGTATGAATTTGCCTTTGTTCAGTAATTCAGTTTTATTTTACTCTCCAAAAGTATTGATTTGCAGCATATTGGAACTTTTAGAAAGCAAAGGAGAAAGGAAAAGGTCGTCCTTTGTCACAGTGGGATGTCCTGCCTTGCTTGATAGACAAACTTGATAATGGTTTGTATGCTAAATCATCCTTTGGTTGTGAAATAAATACTCCTCACAGTAGAGCTCTAGTGTGTTTGCTGCAGTTACCACCAGGGAAATGAACAGGTAGGTGACTGTTTAGGTCCTTGACTCTGGCTGGACGGCGTTGTATACTTTAACTCCACTTAGGCCTGTTGGCATTCTCCTCTGTGGCACTGGTGGAAGGCTGGCCTCCTCCTCGATGACCCCATGGGCAATAATTCAGGCGAGGCAGTCCTAGAGCAGACGTTGGCATGCGTCTTTGATGGGCAACTTGGCAAGTGTGCTTGGCTTTGCTCTGAAACTCAGTCCTCCCTCCTCAAACTGGCAAAGAGTTGAGTCTTTAAGCATACAACCCAGAAGAACATAATGGCGCCGTTTAGTGCAAAGCAAAATAAATAAAAGACCAAAAAAAAAAAAAGAAAGAAAGAAATAGGAGATCAATATTCAGGCTTTACTCCCTGGCCCACAACACGGACACCAAATAATACCCCTCCCTCTTCGGAAAGTCTCTTTGTGCCTGTCGCTGTAACCCCCCAGTAGTAACAAAGACAGGCCAGGAGTTAGCAGATCACAGCTTGAACACTGCATCTGCCCTGGCAACTCAGGAGTTAACTAAAGCTCTAATATTGTTTGCTTCCTGGATGGACTGAATTTGGCCTGTGATTCCTCTGAATGGCATGTAAAGCAGCTGGCTGGGTGTGAGTCCCGTTCCCCCCACCCCCTCCCCCACTCCCCGCCTCCTTGCTTTCTCACTTTTCAAATATGTCTGGCAAAGACCCAACTTCCCCCTTCTGAATCCACTCCACTTCGCTCTCCTGTGCCGCTGAACAAGGCTCCAAATGAGAAACAGCATTCCTCCCTGGTCTTTAAAGGAGGGCCCGAGCCCAGTGGAAAAACATACCAATAAATGCGTGCACCCTGAATTGCTGTACAGGGTCCCTTCCTCTATTCTTAGCAGGTTTCGAAGCTGTCTGTTTGGAGATCCTTCCGGGTTTGGTTGGTTGGTTTGGTTTTTTTTTTTTTTTTTTCTTTTTAGTTTATAGTGTTGTGGAATCGCGATTCTTCCGTCATTGAGGAAGTACCAAAACATGTGTCTTTGTTCCCGGGCTTTTCATAGCATCCGAGGTTACAAGTAAAACGCGAAAGCACTTGAAATTCCATTAAAGCTACGTTCCTTTATCTAAAGGAAGAAATAAAAAAAATAAAAAAAAAAACCGCTGTCTTGGGAAGTTTGTCTCCATAGGCACCGCTAAGTGAAGATATCTACAATGTGTGGTTTTGTGTAACTGAAGATTAACGCTTAACCCTTTCCTGTGCTGGCTTCTGACAGCACAAGCTTGAAGCTAAGGCAAGAAAATACAGCATCCCTGTTAAGGGACTCTCTTTGTTGTTGTTTCTTTTTAAGTTGTTACTTTTTTGGTCAAAAACAACCTGGACCGGGGCTTGTAATGTTTGGCTTATAATACAATATTTTGGTAGTCTAATACACTAGAAAGCTTCAAGAAAATAATTAAAAATAAAATAGAGCTTTTAAAATGGATGGGTATATTTCAATGCCTTATCAATACCATCAAGGAAACCATTACAGACTCAGGTAAATAGCAGATAACCTTAACAGTGATGCTAGCATTTTTATTTGAAAATCAGTCTGGCACTGGGCAATGGTAGTGCACACCTCTAATCCCAGCACTCAGGAGGCAGAGGTAGGTGGATCTCTGTGAGTTCATGGCTAGTCTGGTCTACTGAGGGTGTTTCAGGACAGCCAGGGCTACACAAAGAACAATCTCTTAGGAAAGAAAGAAAGATTGAAAGAAAGAAAGATTGAAAGAAAGAAAGATTGAAAGAAAGAAAGAAAGAAAGAAAGAAAGATCAGTCTGTCCTGTGATTGCCAGAGCCCACAACTGAAATTGAAGTTTCCAAATAAATAAATATAAAATAATATAAAAATTGTACTATATGTCTTATGCAATATTTAGAAACATAGTTATACTAAAATATGATCTGTTGCTTCTCTGAAATGCAGCCTAGGTGAAACAGGCTGTGTTCTACCTGGTGACCCTGGTCTGACCTGGCTTCCCAGCTGTGCACCTTAAAAAGCACGTAGAGCTTCCTAGAACTTTCCAGGGTCAAGGGCAAGCATGCAATTTCTTAGCTCCTTCCATCTGTCAACTTAAAAACATTCACACATCCTCGAGCCCAGGAAGGCTTCTCTCCCCAGCAGCAGAACACATTTCCAGTTAGTCATTCCACATCCGTCAGAGAAGGCGCTCAGCCATTTGAGGAGAAGGTGAGATCTGGCAGCTATGTTGAAGGAGAAGACCGGAATGCAGACCCACAGACAATCTCTGTCAGGAAGCAGCAGAACAGGCAGTGAGTAGGAGAGAAGCAAGCTTTTCTAAAACCAAAAACAAGAAAACTTTTGGGAAATTCAGATCCCTAGGAAGAAACTGTACTTTATCAAAAATAGGAAAGAACTTTTCAAAAATTAAAAACAGGGCTAAGGGGAACAATTGGGTGCAAGCACAAGGACCTGAGTTCGAATCCATGTCACCCATGTAAAAAACTGCGCATGCCTATCACCCTGGTATTGTGGGGAAGAGACCAGTGCACCCGCAGAGGATTCTCTGGCCGGCTTATCCAAATTGGATAGCTTCTGATTCCATGAGAGACCCTGCTTCAAGTCAATAATGAGGAAAGCAACAAAGACAGACACTAGATGGTCTTCTTTCACCTCTGCTCCCACCACACAGGCGTGCACACACAGGCACACTCACAAGCATGCACCAGGCATATAACACACACACACACACACACACACACACACACACACACACACACCATACCTCAAAAACAAACAAAAAGACAAATAAAATTTGTATTTCTTTCTGTATAAAACACAATTAAGAGAAATTCTTGGCCTGGGAGGATGGCTCCCTTGATAAAACACCTGACCTTAAACATGAAGATCTAAGGTCAGACCCCCAACCCCAGAACCCACATGATGCCCCTTCCCCACCCCCCCAAGCCTGGTCAGACATCCCTGTAATACAAGCAAAGGCAAGAAGGGAGGAAAAGCTCTGGGCTGAATAGCCTAGTTGGTCTGGCAAACTTCCAGGCCAACAAGTGTCCTTGTCTCAAGCAACAGAGGGAAGATACCTGGAAATTGTCCTCTGATCGCTGCACTGCCACAGGATATCAAGTAGACACACACACACACACACACACACACACACACACACACACACACACACACGCCAATAATTTCTTGACTCTCAAAAGCCTAACACTGGCAGGGCAGAAACATGGGGAGGTCTGGTATCTGTCTTTCTGATTCCTTCAGGTGCCCAGTTTGGTTGCAGTTGCTGGCGAATACTTTTTCTGCATCTGGCTGCCTTGTGCAGCAGGTGTTCCCTAGTCCTCTGAAGTGTTTGCTGCGTTTCCAGTGTTCTACCTTTGGCACCAATGATATATGCTCAGCATAGGAAACTCACCCAGGGTGCCAGGGAATCAGCGATTGCTGCGCTTGCTGGTTGACGTTGACCTCCGGGGTTAGCATTTCCCAGGCTGTTCTCAGCAGAGGCCTGGTGCTCAGTGGAGAGATCCCGGCTCTGTCTGTGTCCTGACTAGGATTCTGCCTGTCTGTCCGCTCCCCACATAACTGTCATCCCACGGCCCGTGGAGCCACCGGCCCCAAGGCTCTGCTTGTTTAAACAGAACGGACCAAATAGTGGATTTCCTTTTTGCTTAGAATTTGGGTTGTAGTTTCAGATTTATATTTTATCCCATGAGACCAGAAGAGGAGGAGAGGGAGGGCATCGTGGAGATGTTAGTTAGATGAAGAGCAGGTGCTTTGTTTGCTGGTACTAATAATGTAAAGTCACTAATGTTGTCTTATCTACACTGAAAAATCCTAAAGCTGGGGAGATGGCAAGGAACTCTGAGAAGAAGAAGGAAAGGAAACCAAAGTCAGAATCTAGTGTATGAAAGAATATCTATTTTCAATAAAAGAAAAAAAAATCTCAGAGCTGACTCTTGAAGACCATCTAAGAAAAACACTAGGAGATGGCTCATCCAGTAAAGTGCTTGCCCCACAACACTGAGAGCCTGGGTGTGGTCCCCAGGGTCCCATAAGAGCCTAAGGACACTGGTACTCACTTGGAATCCCAGACCTAAGCAGAGGCAGATCCCCTGAGCTTGCTACCCAGCCAGTCTAGCCCAATTAGTGAGACATCCTGTCTCAGAAGGCATAGGGCACCTGAGTTACATCACCCAAGGTTGACCTCTGACCTCTAAACTCTCTCTCTCTCACACACACACACACAGAGAGAGAGAGACAGAGAGACAGAGAGACAGAGAGACAGACAGAGACAGAGACAGAGACAGTGAGAGACAGACATAGGTACAGATACAAAAGGACATACACAGAGAGAGAGAGAGAGAGACAGACAGACAGACAGACATGTATACAGAGAGAGGAAACACATAGAAAAAGACATATATACACAGAGAGACACATACAGAGAAAGAAAGAGAGAGATACATACAGAGTAAGAGGCATACACACATAGACATACATGTATACATGTGGGGAGGGAAGAGAGAAAGAGAGATTTTACAATTAAAAACAAAAGGCAAAAGCGGTAACAGCCAAGCTTGATAGTGCGTGCCTACAATGCCAGCTTTCAGAAGGCTGAGGCAGGAAAATCAGAGTTCAAGGCCAGCCTGGGCTCCACACTGAGACTCTGTCTGAAATCGAACAAAGCAACAAAATAATTTCATATAAAGAAGCCACTTTATCAAAATTGAGAAAAAAATTAGGACAAAAGTGAAACTCCACAGCAATTCGCACGGTGATACAGAGGGAAACTGTAGTTTCTCAAGGTTGAACTTAACATTTCACTTCTGAGAATAAAATGCTTATTGTTGGCTTGCTGTGTCCCAGATGATAAGTAGTTGGCTCAGATCTGGGCAAGGCAAGGCTTCTGCTTCTCTGCAGAAAGCACACTTAGACTTAATGGTAAGTTTATAATTCTGATGGCCTCACAGCTAGCAGATTGGTCGCATTTGTCCCAGGACTTGGGAGACTGAGGCAAGAGGCTCACCGAGAGTTCAAGGCCAGCCTCAACCGCATAGAGGGACTCTGTCTCAAAACCCAAAGCAGAACAGAAAGCCGGCGTGTTCAGTGTGAGCAGTGGGTGGAACAGAAGTAGAAGAGTAGAGGAAAGGGTAGAGAGGAACTTTGCCTCAACTTAAAGCACAATACCTCAAAATTAAAAACAAAATATTTAGCAGGTCATTTCTCTCCCTCGTCTATAAACACTTTCAGGAAATGAGTTTCAGATGATGTTGAGGACTCCGGTAGCTCGGCCTGAGTGTCACATCCTAAGAGGAGAAGAGTGAGGGACTGTAATTGTCCAGATGGGCTTGTAGGCATATCTGCTAAGCACTGAGCCTGGGGATCAAGCCATTGCTTAATTTTTTCACACCCCAGAGCCCTCATTTATATAAGGAAAAATGAGTGCCGCTGGTCTCATAAACAAGTTAGCTGCAAGGAAGGAGGAGCGAGTAGGCCAACAGACATGAAAATCAGCCCGGGCTCCACCTAGACTTTGGTGTAAGACTCTATTTGAAAGAAAGACTGTGCTTACTATCTTTTAAAAGGTTTTGAAAACCTAGCTCAAAAATACTATTTTCCCCAGCATGGTGGTTGATGCCTGTAATCTTTTGCGCTTGGGAGGCTGAAGCAGGAGAATTGCCTGGGCTAGAAAGGACTGTGTGGGCAGACCTGGTTACAATGAGAGCCCGTCTAAAAAAGTCAAAACAAAATAAATTATTTTTCAGCTTAGGATCATGTTTATCCATTTGTCCTTTGGCCCAAAGCCAAGGCCCTGTCCCACGTTTCTTCCCGTTAACCCTGAACACTACGTCTTAAAGGCCTCATTGCTCTCCCTTCCCCAGATCTGGCTTCCTGTGGTACAGGGGGCTAATGAGATAAGGATGATGTCATTATAATTGCAGAAACTATTTCATGATAATCTTTTGGGTTTTTTTCCCCCTCTTGCTAACTTTCGAAAGGGAAAAACACTTTATTAATTATCTGAGCACTGGCGGCCTTTTGGAAGTAAAGTCTATATGAAGGCTGCTGCCATTAGCCACACTGGATGGAGCACTTGGGGATTAAAAGCGTTATGTAAATGTTTACACATGATTATGACATGACCCCAGCTTCACACTGGGATGGCACACATGGCCCAGATAGAAGCACGAAGCCCCAGGGAGGCAGTGATTTTTTTTTTTACAAGGTATGAAATTATCTTTTAATTTTAGCATGAAGATAGTCACACTTTTGAAGAGTGTCATTCACAGCCATTATGACAATATTTATGACTGTGAAAGAAAGTAACTCTACATTGAGGGTTAACTGACTATTTTAAGAACTGGGGTTGGGGGGCACGGAGAAGAGGGGAGGAGAGGGGAGATTAAAGTGGGAAAGGTTTTAGGAGTGACTAGAAACTTCGACAATAAGAAAGGCAGCTCCCAAAAGCAGGTTATGTATTTTTCTCTCTGGAAATGTTGAGAAAAACAAGACAAAAAACAAAAACAAAAACACAGTATTTGCAAGATATTTTCATATTCACACACTCTCATTTTATTTTGTTTTAATTTTTTTGGTGAGTTCTAACTAACAGATGAAAAAATGGAAGAAAGTGTAAACCCCACCCCTACCCCCAAGCCCCATCCCCCCACCCCTCCCTGCCCCCACCTCCACTGCCACACCCCACCCTACCCCCAACCCAGGTAAAGCAAGCTTAAGTATAAGAGCATTCCAGAGCACTCACTGAATAATATCTCGTAGTCCTTCTAAGGGAGGCCTCTTGCTGGTGTAATGTGTACCCCACCAGCCAGCCCTAAATCCTCCTCTCCTGTGATGCTTGGTAGACTCAAACCCAGAACCTCACATGTGCTGGTCAGGGGTTCCGCAGCTCAGCTCTAGTACTGAGCTACGTTCCAGCCCTAAACTTTGCTTTTCAAGGAAAATTGGAGGCTGCTGTGAGGGCCCCCATGTGCTCTGTGGCACAGGAGAATTTGCTTCCTTCAAGCTGATTCTCCATGTATGATCATGATCTAAAATTTTCTTTTTATAATTAGAGTAAGAAAAAGGGGGGAAATGGACATAAATGAAGAATGCACACAACTTAGCTCTAACAAAAACATTGACAGTCAGAGAGCCTGGACTGCATGATTTCAAGGTTGTCTGCATCCTGTGAGAACAGGTGACAGGAGGAAAGGGTCCCGCCATAGCTGCTGAGAAGCATTCACAAGAGCCAACATCCTCCAGAGAACACAGAGTACAAGCCCAGGAGGCAGCACTTAAGAAAATAAGAATTCTGGGTACTAAGAAAGAAATCCCTCAGCCTGTCAGTACAGAAGGGTAAACCAGGAACCATGGACACCACAGGCAAGCAGTCGTGCCTGGTTGTTCAAATTCTTGCCGCAAGGGTATTTGGTTTTAGTGTGTGTGTGTGTGTGTGTGTGTGTGTGTGTGTGTGTGTGTGTGTGTGTGT
>OU015749.1:11375138-11390065 GCA_907169655.1 Acomys percivali
CAATCCTAGCAGTGATGCAGTTACAGCGTCTGTGGGAAGCTCTAAGCCAGGTATCCATGTCCCAGAACAGAGCCGGGAGAGACAGGAAGACATTAGCCTAAAGGTCTCCTGAAGGGAGTATAAAAGGAAATCTCTGAGGCAGAAGTCCCCCAAAGGGCAGGAAGGCTACAGCCCGCGGTAATCTGTAAATGATTGCTCCTAAAGTCTGGAAGCTTCAGGCTTGAGCTGTGTTTGTTCCAAGAGAAAGCCGAGGAGGACGGAGTTAATAAAGAGAGATTTAACTGAGAACTGTGGTTGGAATAAAGTGGGCTACAAAAAAGGTCAAATTTGATCAGTTGGAGCAGATTACTGGGGGCCTTTGAAGGGTGGTGTGGAGAGCTGGAACCGGTCTGGGGAGTAATAGAGTATAGGATTGATTCATTCTGGCGGTGGAGAGAAGCCAGGACAGGCGCTTATCAGTCCTAGAAGGAGGAAGAGCCTAGCTGCTGGGCGCTGCCGCGCTAGCCCAAGCCCAGAGCCGCCTCTGCGTCCCTGCCTGCTGCGTCCCGTCGCGCAGTCCAGGCACCGCAGCTCTCAGACAATGGTTTCCCTAATCTCTGACTTGGACTCCTTGAGAGGCTGGAAAGTGTTAAGGTAGGCCTGCTTCGCTTTCTCTCCCGCGCTTTTTTTTTTTCACTTCAAGGCCAGCTCCTGCCCACCCCCACCAGCTAAGGAGAGCTTGGCATTCTTTAAAGTGCCTGCGTTGGGTTGAAGTGACAAGCCAACACGGGCCGGAGGAAGACTGCGTTCTGGTACAGACACAACTTTAAGCGGACAGACTAGACAGGCACATGAAAGTGGTCCTCAAGTTTCACTGCAGGCGAGCAGAGAACGCAAGCTTTCTTCCTGAGAGCTCAGTGGCTCCCAGCGCTGGCTGGCTCTGAAATGAATCCTTACGTTTAATTATTGTTTCAGGGGGGCACAAAAGAGACAGCGTAGAATATGGTGTACTTTCTGAGACTTCACATAGAAGAGTAAACTTTTTTTAAAAATTTGAATTATTGCCCACACTTGAAGAGGGCCGTCCTCTCCCCCGTCCCCCCTCCCCCCAAAATGTATGTACGTCCTGTGAAGTCTCCCTTCCCCTCCACTCTCGGGTCAATTTTAGAAAAGTTGATATATACAGCAGCATACAAAAGACCCTGGGTGCGATCCAGAGCACCTCAGCGTCCCGGAGCCGGACCTGAACCTCAGCATTCAGGAAGTGGAGGCCAGAGTTCAAACTCCTCCTTAGCTACAAAGCGAGTCTGAAGCCAGACAAAAACAATCTCAAAAAATAAGCAAATGGATAATGAAAATATAAAAAGTGACCTCTGACCTCCTCACACCAGAACTTAGCGCCTAAGCTAGAATGGGCAAGTTCCCCTGTCATCTCTACCTGAGTCTCAAGCACACCTGGGGTGGAATCCACAGTGCACTGCTGACTTTAACTTTACTGTGGGTGGCATTTCCCCAGGGAAAGCATTTTGGGACAGTTTTTTTTAATATAAAAATATATAAATATAAAAATTCGGAGGCGTTTTTATTATCATTAAAAGTGGTTCTAGTAGGTTTTCGTGTTTTCCCAAATACCTTCTCCGAAACTCTTTTTTTGTCAGAGTTAGACCAGAACCCAAGTGCATGATACAGAAGAGGGAAGCATCCTCATGGCTGGGGACCCTCTGCTGACCTTTGCTTGTGTCAGTGGACTCCTTGTTCCCTTTTCATGAGTTCTGCCACAGTGTTTATCTCGATTTATTATTTTTAAAGCAATATTTATATACAACAGCAAGTAAACAGTAAGCCAATATCCGTCTTCTTTTCTTTTTCCACTTATTGCATGGTTTTGTTTTATCTATTTGTTTTCCTTATTGTGTATGAGAGAGATGGGCCAGGGTAGACGCGCATGCCACAGCCCACACATGGAGAAGAGGAGATGTGTTTTATGGACATGGTTTTCTCCTTCCATCTTTTATGTGGAATCTGGGTGTGAAGCTTACTTTGCTAGACTTGCCCTTTGCCCTCTGGTCCTGAATCTTACATTCTAGAACTTTCTGTCCATGCAATTGGACATCACATAATATGTGTTGTTTTATGATTTTTCCAGTTACAGCATATCCATATTCAGCCACCTATCATAGCTGCGGCTTTAATGACCAAGGGCAACATGCTCTGCGATGCCCATTGGTGGCCAAGTTATCTTGTTCATTGAATGTTAACATTACTTCCAGGCCATGGCTTGTACTGACAACAACACAGTGAGCAACTTTATGCGCGTATAGCTTTTTACTTTTATTCAATTAATGCCAGGATTTCTCAATGAGAAGTTTCACGTTATGGGTCCTTTGATGAATTTTTTTGTTTGCATGGTTGAACTCAGTATTTTAAAATTATATCTATTTCTTTATTTGTATGTTTATGCATGTGAGATATACACATACACAGAGAGAAGGAGAGAGAGAGAGAGAGAGAGAGAGAGAGAGAGAGAGAGAGAGAGAGAGAGAGAGAGAGAGAGAAAGCACATATGTGGAAGTCAGAAGACAACTTGTAAGAATCGGTTCTCTCCTTTACCATATGGCTTCTGGGGAATCAAACTCAGGTTCTTTAGGCCTGACAGTAGGTGCCTTTACTTACTGAGCCATCTTACTGGCCCCTTGAACTTTATTTTAATTGGGATGCAGTAGAGCATTTCTGTTAATGCTCTCATGGCAGAGATGCTGCAACAAACCTCATTTGCCTTTTCTTCCCCTGAAGACGAACCTGTTTCTAAAACTGAAAGATATCTTAAGAGTGCTTTCAAAACATTCTTTTTTAGGTGATTAACTTAATATTACTGTGCAAGGAGATGGAGAGGGTTCTGGCTTTTAAAAATGTGTGTGGCTATGATGGCACTCTTTGAAAATGCCGTTCTTTAAAAGGCCTTTTAAAACAATGGTCCAGTCTTAACCTATCTAAAACTCTAGTGATGTTGTCTCCTCGTCAGTGTGTCCCTTATATAAGTGAACTGTATTTCATGGTGAAAGTCAGTGAAGAGGCAGAAACTTGGACCTAGAAGAGATAAACGTTATACATGGATGCTTCAGCTGCAGCCAGTTCATTCTGTACACACCTCTTCTTGGCGGGCCACTTATTAACTATGTAGAGTCCTTTTCCAAGGTAAGAAATTGTAAAGTGGTTGGCCTTAATGATTCCATTTACATTTCCTAGTTGCTTACTGTAAAGCATGGTTTTGGCTAGTCTGGGAGGATGTATATGCATCTATGTATGTATATGTACATATGTGTTCATGAGTGAGGGTGCACATGCATGTGCAAGTAACTGGGCAGGCATGTGTATCATGTGCATGTGGAGGCCCAAGGAAGATTTGGGTGTCATTCCTAGGTGCTGACCACAATGGTCTTGTTGTTGTTTCGCTTTGGGTTTGTTTGCTTGCTTGCTTGTTTGTTTTTTGAGACAGGGTATCTCATTGGCACAGACATGCTGATGAGGCTGGGCTGGCTAGTTCACCCCAAGGATGATCTTTCTCTACCTCCTCAACTCTAGGAATAAGAGGAGAGCCATACCAGGGCTTTCTCCCACTGCCACATGAAGAAGCATGAGTTACTTTTCTGTTGCTCTGATCAAGTACTCTGACAAAAGTAACTGACGGGAAGGTTTTAATTGATTTGTAGTTCCAGAGGAACAGAGCCCATCATGGTGAGGAAGCAGGAGCAGGAAGTTGGCTGGTCACATTTTACCTGTATACAGGAAGCAGTGTGGGAGCTCAAGATATACTTCCTCCAGCAATGCTCCACCTCCTCAAGGTTCCGCAGCCTTCTCAAACAGTGCCACCAACTGACTGTTCAAATACCTGAGCCTGTGGGGGACATTGCCCATCTAAAGTACCACACATAGGTTCTGAGGATCTGGTGCAGGTCCTCAGGCTCACACAGCACTTTGCTGACTGAACTCTCACTCCGAACCCTCTGGTTGACTCCTTTGAGTCACTGAGCTGTTTACTCACCCATAGTAATTCTCCGTCTATAATGTTTAGGAGAAGCAAAGATTAAACCTAATTACATCAACAAGGAACCTAGCAGAAGCACAAGGTATGTGCATTAATGCCACATATCTGATAAGACTTTTGTCAACAGATGCTCTAAAAATCCAGAGACCTTGGGCACAAGACCCTGTTCCAATAGAGAAAAGAGCTGGCTCTGCCTTTGCCAATCATCAGTTGAGTAGAACCCTTGCTCTTGGCGTTGGCAGAGTATCCAAAAGCAGAAAGGTCTTCAAACCCATATATCCTGGCATATTTTCTGGTGTTTGGTCAGGAAATGTGGCCTGGAGTCCTGCTGCAGCTGCTACTACTAAAAATCAATCACAGGAAGTGATGTCTAAGTGTGCCACAGTTGAGTGTTGTAAGATAGGACATTAAAATGGAAAGATTTCTTAAATATGTCTGCAGTGTTTCGAGTGAAAATGGCCCCCGTAGGCTCACAGGCACTATTGGGAGGTGTGGCCTTTTGTAGTAGGTGTGGTCTTGTGTGAAGATATATGTCCCTGGGGGTGGACATACACCTTTGAGGTGTCAGATGCTCAAGCCAGGCCTGGTGTCTTCCTTCCTGCCGCCTGCTGATCCAGATGTAGAGCCATCTCTACCTCCCCAGCACCATGTCTGCCCATGTGCTCCATGCTTGCCACCATGACTGTAATGGACTAGACCTCTGAACTGGAAGCCAGCCCCAGTTAGATGTTTTCCATTAGAAGAGCTGCTGTGGTGATAATGTCTCTTCCCAGCAACAGAAACCCTAACTAAGACAGTCTTCAAAAAATAAATTGGGGGATTAATATACTGTTACTGCAGGGCACATCTCTAGGTCATGAACGCCTTTGCACACCTTCATAGTTGTGACATTCCATCCTAGGTCCTTTTTTGTCACATGGTAAAGTCAAGGGTGAGGATGGCACTGTTGGCTATTTTCATTTTTCTCCACCCAAGGGACACATAAGATGCCCACTGCTACCAAAAGACACAGCAACAATTTCTAACCTTTAGACTCCCCTTTTGACTTCAGGGAAACCACAAGCTCTTCCAGCACAGCTACACACACACACACACACACACACACACACACACACACGTTATTATAAAATCAAGAAAAAGGAGTCTTTCTACACAGAAGAAAACAATGGATGCAGTAAGACTATGAGTACAAGAAAACAAAGAAGCCTGGCAGCAGTATGATTACTGTAAGATTTTTCTGTTGCTTGGTATGGCTAGAAAAGTGAAAAGAAGGATAACAGTGAAAGAAACTAAATAGGGAATAGAAAGCTGGACACACGGCCTCCCCTCACCCTGCCACATTCCTGCATCTCTTCTATCGGAGGGCCTTAAGAAAATTCCTGTATCAAGATGAGGGACCTGAGCTCTAGAGCTGAGGGGACTGGAAGTGCCAGGCTTATTAGTGGGTCCAGCTTTAGGCCACACTCCTTTACATTCTCTCACTGAGAGATTTTGTCCCTCACCTGCATTTCTGTTCCCATGGGTCCTCACATAATTGAAGACAGGTCAACCTAGGATTCTCAGCAGAGCCCATCATGGGCTGTGCAAATGTCAGATGCTGAATGAGATACAAACTCTCTCTATTGGGTCCCCCATGACTTCCTTTTCCTGCTCTAGAAGGTTCCGGAGCACACCACTCCCCAGCCTGGTATTCAGATCAGAAGAGTTGGTGGCATCTCCTAGTCCTTTGTTTTCAATCTTAATGTACATGGAAACACTTGCCACCCCCTCTACCTTTTCATGACTTCCTATGGCTCAGTTAGTATACACTTCCCTTTCACGTGCCTGATAAACCTGAGGTCTACTCTTCTGGACCTTTCTTTGTCAGCACTTGCCCCTGCTTCAACTCTTTCCTCCTCTGTCTGTGGGCAATGCAAACATTCACAAAGCAGTCCAATCCGATCCTGCTACTTTCTTAGGAGAAAAGCAACCTCCCCCTCCTCTGTCACACAGGACCGGTGGAGCCAGCCTCTCCAGCTGACTTTCTTCCCTCTTGCTCAGCTCTTGCTTCTCTCCCAACTCTGATCTTTTTCTCACACACACAGCAAGCTTATGTGGGCTGTAATTGTATTAGTTACAACCTCCGGCTACCTGGAAATTTCTCCTTAGCTTTAGGCAGGGCAGTCCTCTCGGTGATGCTACCCCCAGCCCCAGCCCCACCCCCACCTCCAATCATCTAGAAGGCATTCTCCCGTTTATCCCCCAAAGCAGGGAAATGTTCAGTATGATTGAACTCATATTCTCATCATAGCACTGCTAAAGCCATGCTATTTTCATATGTACTCGATTATTTGTTGTCTCTCCCTCCCTCATTAGAGTGTATAATTTGTAGGCTTAATTGCTGAATACTCAGTGTCTAATATTTTTCTCTTGCTGTTTCTTGAGCAGACAATGAATCACTGAGTAAAGCATGAGTGGATAAACTGGTTACTGTCTCTCTCATCTGACTACATATAAACTCCATATGGCCAGAGGCTTTACATATTGGTCACGCTGTAATTCTGGTGTTTTTCAAGGTGCCTTGGCTCTATGATAGTCAATAAGAACTGAATGAACAAATGAATGAATGAATGAATGAATGAATCCAAATTCCTGCCTGTAGTAGTTCTGTCCCAGCCAGGAAAATACTTAATTTGGTAATATGAAAATTTTCTGTGATCCTGCCTGAGAGCCGAAGAGGCCTTTTTATTGTTCAAATGGAATCTGTTCTTGCTAGATAAGTGAATGATCTGGGATAGAAGTTAGCAAACTTTTTCTATAAAAGGCCAGTAGTAAAGACTTGAGATTTCCTGGCTATACAATTACTGTCACGACTTAGCCCTGCTATTGTAACACCATAACAGCCACTGATAGAAAAGTAAACAAGGTTGGTTTGCTGTGAGCTAGAATAAAGCTTTATTTACAAAAACAGAGAGTCAGTTGAACTTGGCACATGTCTAACTCTCATCTATCATGGAGACTTTAGAATGTGACCAACAAGAAAACAGAAGTGGTTTGGACAGATGATTGGAGAGATTATTTCAAGTTTCATATGGCAATATTAATTAATAAACTTGCCTCATTATTAGAGAAAATATTAAGAACTCTGGGAGATGGTTCAAAGGTCAGGTATGTTTGATGTCATAAGCATTTGATGTCACAAAGATGGCTATAGTCTGGAGAAAATGTATAGCTTGCCACATATATGTATATGTATATATTCCAGACCTTAGCATGAGTCTTTTTCATCGCTTCCTCTGGCTCTGTTAGTATACAGTTCCCTTTCACATTCCTGGTAAACCTGAGATAAATTTCAAATTTATTCAGGAGATCCTGCTGTGTTTTAACACATCCATGGGGAGATGCTTTTTGGTTCATATTACAGGACATCTTGGAAGGGTCTGTAGAAACTGTGAGTATCCAGGGGGAAGAAGCAGACTGGTCATCTGATGGCCAGGAATTCATTTTCTTAGAGGTCAAGCATCTTTTTTTTTTTGAGACAGGGTTTCTTGGTGTAGCCTTGGCTGTCCTGGACTCACTTTGTAGACCAGGCTGGCCTCAAATTCACAGCGATCCACTTGCCTCTGCCTCCGGAGTGCTGGGGTTAAAGGCATGTGCCACCATGCCCGGGCCAAATTGTCTTAATGCTGAGACCCTTTAATACAGATCCTCATGTTGTGGTGACCTTCCCCCAACCATAAAAGTATTTCATTGCTACTTCATAACTGTAATTTTTCTACTGCTATGAGTCATAATGTAAGTACATGATACACTGCCCCAAACAGTTGAGAAACACTGAGAGAACTCTCCATTCTTGCTCTGTGCCAGGCTTTGCCTCGTGCTAAGCACTGCGTTATGCTCTCTCTTATCTTTAACCAGACTCCTGGAAGTGGGCAGTGCTATTATCGCCTTTGAGGGACACAGTATGCAGAACAGTTTGGTAACTCACTCCAAAACACACAAATATTTTTGTTTCACCAGTCAGTTACCAGTGCAGCAGTGCAGAACTAAGTTGTTTACGTAAGAGACGCCACTCTTCCGTACTCTGCCTTTTGTGTGTATCCAAACTGTTTTACAGCTGGCTAAGGCGACTTCAAGTCTGCCTGCCTGCTCAAGATGGCGGTAAAAGTAACACCAGTGTCTATGGAGGAAGCTCTCTCCTGTTTTCCTCAGGTTGGAAATCTCAAGGGCAATGCGCACCAAATATTTGAGTTTAATGTTACTACATTTCTTTAGAGGAATAATTGTTCTTGGGGGAAGGGGGTCCTTCAGTCTCCCAGTCAAGATATAAAATCCCATCACCTGTTGCAAGTAGGGTGTTAGAAGGAAAGGAAGATGAAACAGGGAATAGAGGAGGTAGCAGCTTGAAGGGGGCATAAGCAAAGGATGCAGGGAAGGTGGAGGAGGGACAACCAGGGGTCCTGGGAGGAGAGAGATGGTTTCCTACAGAAATTATCAGCGTTCCAAACCATCCTGGGTACCATCTCATCAGCAAGAGGACAGATGGTGCAAGGCATCTGCAGGAATTCAAATGGGGGCTGGGGGTTATACCGTAGGCTGGTAGGTTTCTGTGGGATGAGAAGAATAAGGAGAACAAAGGAGGCTTCGTAAGGAGCGGAGAAGGAAACAGAGTACTAGCCCCAGCTCTAGGCTTAGGGGGTAGCAGCTCCTCACAAGTGTCTCGGAAGGGAAGCTGCAGCTCATGTTGTTCCTGCAGGAAGCTGCCTGAGACTAGCTCAGAATCCTGAGCTCAAGATGCTCTAAGATTCATTTGCATCTGGAGAAAGACTCATCACTGGAGACCCAGAGGAGCAAGGCCATGGTGGGGAGGCAAGGATCTCTGTGCCACTTGTCCCATCCCAGCTCTGCCATATTCATATTCCCATTTGGAGTCACTGTCAAATGACTGTCTGAGATGAGTAAAGGCGGACACCAGCATAATGAGGGCAGTTTCTAAGGGACAGTCTATTTTGCAATAGAGAAGAGCACTCGGCAACCGGGCACCAACTGTACATTGGTCTCTATACGAAGAATGAGCATCCTGAAGGGGAAATGATGGAGTTAAGGGTGGGGCTGGCTCTCCAGGCCTCAGGGACTCCAGAGAGTGGAAAGTTCCAAAGGGTTCGTCACCATGGATGCAGATCTGGCCAGCTGTGTCTCAGAGCAGAACGCTCTGGCTAGTCTCCCTCAGAGATTGAGAGGCAGGATCGCTAAATTTCCTAATCTCTGCACTTAAAATAAAATAAATAAATAAATTTAAAAAGGCTTTTTTGGTGTTTAAGGAGGAGACACATTATTGGGTTACAGAAGAAACATGCATCTTTCAGGAGCGGAGAAGGTCAGCCAGCTGTTAAGACCCGCTGTGTTCAGACACTGGCTGGGCCTCACGGTCAGTCTTGCGTGCTGCTTGAGCTTTCTCAGGCAGAAAGTTTAACAGAAGCTGAGTCACCCCAGAAATGTGGTCTTCAACCATTAGAAGCTATTAAACTTCAACTAGTAGAAATCAAGTCTTTTAAAGGGAAGAGAGAAAATGACTTGCATTGAGTCTATTGTGTTCATCAGCCATGGCTGAGGACTACTTGCAAAGAGGGCTCAGCAGAGAGTCCGGTCAGAGTACATTACACCAGGGAACCAGAAAACACAATGTGCCATGTCCCTCCCTCTTCTCCCCAGACACTGCTTAGGCAGAATGGCCCAGATTCTAAGAATCACATGCTGTGGACTAGATGGTATGGAGAACTGTGACACACGTCTAACTGCCCTCATGTACTTAACTCCCATCGCAGTGTTAGTGGGGTTAGGGTAGAAGGGATCTCAGAGAAAAAGGACTCTCTTCTTCAAGTCTTGTGTTAAGGGACTACGCTTCATATCCCTAAGCCATATAATTTACAAAGACAGAAACTATACGTCGGGTCACCATTGCATCCCTAGCATTACCTGGGCCTGGCCTTGGAACCCAGGCTTGGGGGTCCTGATTTTACCTGGGAACTTCTCATTAAACAGCATGCCCAACTAAAATATTCTTTTTCTCTGAGCTGAATCTAAACAGCTGAATCTACCTTGAGCCCCCAAATGTCCTGATATATGCATATTTTCTACTTTGTAACACACACACACACACACACACACACATACACACACACACATTCTGTTACTATGCTAGAAATTCCCCAGGTTGATGATATGCAATTCCTGGTTTGTCTTTTTGTCTACCTGCATTTTTAATTTTTTTCACTTATTATTATGTTTGTAAACACATACAGGTGTGTGTGTGTATGTGTATATGTGTGTGTGCACACATGCGCGTGTGCACCTATGAGTGCTACACTACATGTGTGGAATCAGAGGACAACTTTTCAGACAACTTTTCAGTCAGTTCTCTCTTTCTACCACCTGGGTTCCAAGGATCAAAATCAGGTCATCAGGCTTGCTCACTGCAAGTGGTTTCCCCAGCCGGGCCACCATACGTGACCCACTGCAGTCTTTGTATCACCGCTGCCATATTTTTGCTGAGCCAATAGGTAGATGGACACCCACACATTGCTCATTTCTGAAGTGAGAAATTGAGCCAGATCGTAACTAACTGTCCCCATCTATAAAATTATATAATCAGTGTAGGGTATAACAGAAGCACCTTCCCCCTGCACCATGATTCTCACTGCCTCTGAGTAATACTGCGAATCCATTTCCTACACACGCAAGTTTTTCTCTCAGCAAAGCAATTCTCTTTCTATTGATCCTCATTTTCTTTCAAGGCTCTTTTATTCCCAATCCTTGTGGAGAGCTGATAGACTAAACTACAAATCTGCTTTTGGACGTTCCTCTCTGAACCAGAGCTATAATGTAAATCAGCTGTTGCAGGAATGAGTGGTGCTGACACTTGCGGACATTAGCCATCATGTGACTGACTAGTCCTGTGGGACAAACATCGCAATCAATCCAGGTTGCAGGTGTTCCCTTAACCATGGCTACAGAACTCCGTTTTGTGTTTTCCATGACGCTAGTTTTTCATTCTTATAGAGACACAAATGTCTGAGCCAGAAAGAATTGTTAGGGGCCCCGTGGAAGTAGCGTTTTTTACCTCTTTCATCCTGTTTCCTGGTGAGCAAAGTGAAAGAGTTTGTGACGTGGAAAGATGCTGCCCTTTTTTTAAGTCTGTTATTTGTAAGCGATACTCAGCGATGCTGCCGAGCTTTCAGGTAGACAGTCCTGCCCACCATTATCACTGTCATGATTTGGATGTAGCATGCCTTACTGAGTTCCCCCAAGCCTTCGTTTCTTCTCTGTGAGGTCACGAGGATTGAGAGGGTAGGTTCTAACGTGAGCTCCCGAGTATAAATTCCCTGGAGAATCATGATCAGATCATCTTCTTGTTTCCAAATTTCCTTAATACTCAATTATCACTCTACACGTGATGGTGCTAACTCTTGGGGATTTAGTAGGCGTTTGTTTTGTTTTCATTTCTTCTTCTACATTACAGACAGATCTACATGAGAGCAAGCACCTTGTCCCCCACTTGAAGGCCCACTGGGATGGTTATTTCCTCACATCAAAATTATGTAACAAATGTAGTTGTTTTATCTGCAGGTTGGACTATTGCTTTGCAGGGTGAAAAGAAATATCAGACAAAAACAACTCAAAAGGAGGGATTATTTGCTTTTTGCTTATAGTTTCAGAGATGGTCATCCATCTTGGTCATGATGGAAGGTATGAAATAGCAGCTCACATCTTGGAGGTCAGGAATCAGAGAAAGGTCAAATAGAAAGGGGCCAGGGTCGAGATACCACTCAAGGACTCGCTAGTCCCCACCTCTCAGAACTTCCAGAACACCCCTTCAAACAATGCTGCCTCTTGGGAACGTGGACTTTAGTATGTGAGCCTGTACGGGGCATTTCACTTTTAAACCATAACACAAATGATGCATGATATTTACTGCTGTAAGGTCTTGGGCAATCCAGGAATATTTCAGTCCAGGTGTAAACTACAAATTTCCAAGAATGGTTATACATGAAAAAAAAATCACAACAGTGTTGTTTTTTTTTTTTTTTTTTTTCTTTCTCAACTGGAAGTCCATAACAAACAAATAAAAAACATCATTTCCTAAGTATTCTCTGTGGAAGTATTCTGTGGCATTTAACCAATTTGGCCATATGTGAGGCCTTCCAAGCCTGAGAGAAACAGTGACAAGCAAGCAAAGTAAGAGCTTACAATCGACTTAGTTTTGCTTCCACATCCCAGAGTACAGCAACCTAATGAGCAGTACTGAATACAGGAGGTGCTTAATTAATTCATGTTGAACCATGAAGTTTTCCCTGGTAACACTGTAGAGAGAAGAGTAAGTGAATGTTTGAGAGGAAATATTGAAGCCATTGTCTACTAGGAATCCATCAGCTTCTGGTAGCTAGAGCTGAGTAGTTCAGCCTTGTCTTACGTGGTCTAAAACAAGGGTCTGCAAATTTTTTGTGAGGTTGCCTATGAGTAAATTGCTAACCTTACTAACTATGTCACTGGTCACTACTACAGCCATCCTTGGTATTCATAGGAGGATGGTTCCAGGACCAAGTTCCCTAGCCTACAACACTAAAGTCTACAGACACTTAACATTCCTTCTTCAAAAATGGCATAGTAAGGCTAGGTTCAGGCAGTAGAGTGTCTGTGATACAGGAAGCCATGGGTTAGCCCCAGCATTGCATAAACCAGGAGAGGTAATACAAGCTTCTAATCCCAGCACAGGAGTTCAGGGGTCATCCTCCTGCATACAGACAGTTCAATTCCAGCCTGGGCTCTAAGATACCCTGACCCCAAATAAAATGAGACAACAACAGAAGAAGCATACTCTTTTCATGCAAGTGATCCATATCCTTTTATAGACTTTAAATCCTTCCTAAGTTATTTATCATCCCTAATGCAACATAAATACTGTAAATAGTTATACTGTATTCCAAGGAATGATGTGTATATAAATTCAGTATATACCTCCATGGTTTGGTTTTGTTTCTTATTTTCAATGTATCATTGGTTGGACCAACAGTTGTGAGAACCTTGAAAATGGACAGTCAGCTGTACTCACTTCCATTGTTGTTGTGCCAAAACAGCTCCCTCATAAGAACCGAGTACCTGTGGCTCTACAGTGTAGCCTACACCAATAAAACTATTTACAAAAGCAGGTGGTAGTCTGGATTTGGCCCCAGGTCATTGTTTGCCATCATCTGGGTTAGTTGATGAACAACATATGTTCCAGTGAGTTCTGGACCTTTCAGTCTGTAGAGAGTGGGAACCCAGGAAAGCAGCCAGAGAGAGAGAGAGTGAGGCTCCCACACTGCTATGTGCTGAGCTAGCTTAGGATGACCAGGATCACAGACGGACATGGGAAGACTGCAGAACACACAAGGCCTGAGGGATGGGGAGGAAGAAAGGGAGCAAGAGGAAGGAACTTAGGGAAGGGATTTCCATAGAGCTTAGATCACCTCTTGTTTTGGCCGTAAAGAGACAAAGAGCAGAGAGCACACACAATCTAAGGAAGGCTCAGCCTTTGCCCTCAACCAAAAAAAAAAAAAAATTGTCCTTTTCAGGGACCTGGAATCCTACCAGGTCATAGACGGAGCCTAACCCTTTGCAGAAGATGATCATGATATGAGACCAAGGGAGGGGTAAAAAAAGAGAAGTGACACCTTGAAAATCCATCTCTCGAAGGACTGGGGACCTCTGTGGAGGGAAGGTATCTGGAAACAGTTAAAGTTCTGACCCCCACAAACATATGACGTCAGGGAAAAAATGTAAACTTGCCTCTTGGAGCCTTATGTTTGTATCCAGTATCATCCCTGTCTTCATTACCCTGGAATTCACCTCTCCCCTTTGATACGGCCATATTTCATCATGGACCAAAATGTATCTCATTCATTCATGTGCTGAGTGCTAGACTGAATGTGTACCAGCTCCTGGGAAGCAGGGAGCTTCGGCATCCTGAGGAAGCCAGCATTTCCTGGAGATCGATGGTGCCTCTTTGCCCCATCCATGATGGGCCATTCATCACAGTCACTGCAGAGCAGCAGTAGAACTTGTGGAGAGATTTAGGGTAAAGAGCTGGCCCTGGGCCAGATGAGGTCACCTGGTTTCCCTCATTTCATCCTGGAGTCTGAGACTCTCAGAGAGCTTGGCAGGTTACAGCTTAACCCAAATCTAAATCAGCGAAATAGGACATCAGGGAGCTTACACTTTATGACTTTCGTCCAATTACGCAGTGAGGGATGGGAGATGGGAACAAAAGCCTTCATGAATTAGAAGTTTGCCAGGAGTTTTTGTAGCCCCTAAATAAAGCCCTTAAGTTCTGTCCATAAGACCTGAACCAGGAAGGCGGAATGTGAAATGAGGTGCTTCCTGGTATGGCTGTCCTAGGCACTCTTGGATCTTACTTAATAAATTGGCACTTCACAATAAATTGCCCGTAAATTACTGGATTGAAAGTGTCAGTCCACCTTGTCAAAGAACTGGAATTATAGCAGAATGGGGCTTCACGAGGATCACCAGAGAAAGAAGTGAAATGAGACCCAGTTGCTTTTAGGCATTTAATTTTATTGTTGATTTTTTCTGGGTGGAAAGAGATGCTCTATAGCTCCTGACCTAACGTGGACTGGATCATTTCCTCCCTTAGTTCGCCACCTCTGACCTTCTCTTTACTGTTCTCTCCCCTCCTGGTGAAAGGTGAATTTTACATGGCAGGGAGACCCCATATGATGAGAGAAGCTAGCCTGCTCTCTCTCTCTCTCTCTCTCTCTCTCTCTCTCTCTCTCTCTCTCTCTCTCTCTCTCTCTCTCTCTCTCTCTCTCTCTCTCTCTCTCGTGTGTGTGTGTGTGTGTGTGTGTGTGTGTGTGTGTGTGTGTGTGTG